>JAQMCX010000001.1:7080794-7099795 GCA_029814765.1 Acanthurus leucopareius | reverse complement strand
TATATAAAATAATATAATAATAAAATAATAATAAAATAATAATATTATATATATATATATATATATATTATATTTTTCCGTTTTTCTGTGTCTCACATAAGTCAACTATTGATCACAATGCTGATGTTTAAAATGTAACATTTTCTCTGTTAAGATGCTAACTTTAGCGTTTACGCTTTTAAGAATGCATTATTTCACCTGATAGATGGATATAAACCCATCAGAGACACATAACTACAGCCTGCTATTGTTCAGAACCACAGTATTTTTCCTACACAGCTGCAGACTTCAGTTAAGAATTGTGGTTACCTACGCATGGATTGTAGCTGGAGGCCATTCTTGTGTGCTCACGTACTGGTACACATATTATATTTTGAGTAACATACTTGTAATCAAATTAAATTGGTCAGTCATGCCAGTGCCTTGTAAACTCATAGTACAACAGCCAAATTAAGAGGATAAATTAGGTGATATGTAATTGTAAAGCTTATGTACGAGGGGGAGAGAAACCAGCAGGGAGAACGATATCGATAGGAACTGATGCGCTACATTTCCTCTTGTATCCTCTTCTCTCCATCGGTCTCATTCTCCTACATTTGCCCATCTTTTAGTAGAAGTCTACACCTTCAGGCCATGTTTTTGTGCTTTTTCGCTCTCCTTTCCCTGCTATTCTGTAACAACCAATGACAAAATGGCAGACAGTTCACTCTGGTCGTCCGCCATGGAAGGCTGATCACCCCCCACCCCCCCTCGTTTGGTGGCACAGTTAGACCACTTAATATCAATATTCTCTTTGTGGTGGGACATGGGGGGCAATTGCCCTGACTGTCAAATAAATTGCACACGGATATCTGCACACATGCGTCAATCTTGCATGTGCAAACAGACCATGCACACTGGCACACCAGACCAGATGATAACTGGGACATACTTTTGCAGAATACAAGAACAATGATGCACGTGCACAAACACGTAACCCTACATGCACAGGAGAAATGGGCAGAATGGGGACACACAAAATGAAAGTCACACAAGTATTTGCTGTATAGTTAGTTTGTGGAGATGTGAAGAAAGGCTACTTTCTGCTGGGCAGAGAGACACACTCAGCCAGAAAGCAAATGCCACTCAGTTAAGTGTGGCCTCTGGCTCATACCAGAAGTATGAGTGAGAGTGGTTGGCAGACAGAGACAGATATTATTTAACAGAGAAATGCCCATTTCAGTTATTGCTGGGGACAGCAGAGGACCATCTTATTTTTACTGATCACATGCTAACAGATTTAAATAATCATGTTCTTTCTTAACACTTTACTGTCAAGTTTGCACAGATAGAATTGCCAAATACGTAATTTTATTGATATAGCAAGTGGCTTAGTCAATTGTTATTCTGTTGACACATAATCATCTATCTACTCATCTTTGAGGTTTTATGTTTTGTCCACAGTGTGAGCTCATGCGTTTCCTGTCTTTCTCTGTCCCTACATAGTGAGGCTTGCGTGATCAAACCCAAGCAAAAAACCCCACAAGGTTTATAAAATGTGTGAATTATTAAATGAAGCTGAGTTGTGTGTGTGTGAGTGTGTGTGCAGTACTCAAAACTATGTCACACAGCTCATGCACCACTGCACCCATTTACTGGTAGATGTGCAATGTGCAGATCTAGAACACAGCAATTGAAAACGATCAAAACATGCTCACAAAGCAAAGCCTGACTCCACATAGAAACATGCATAAAGCACAAACACACACACTTTCACTGATGTCACTGATGCATGGGTATTTGCATGGATGCACTAATACAGTCTATAAGCATGAACTGTAGCTTTTGGTGAAAGCAATCGATGTAAGTGCACTTTTTTGTGTCAGGCTTGCACATGTTTTATACAAACACACACACACACACACAAATACATAAACGCACATAGTCCTGGTTGTGTGTGATCAAGCGAAGTGTTTTGATTCATTGCTATCGTCTTCATTCAATGCTGTGATGGTTCTGCTCTGATTTCTCTGTCGTCTGTCGCTGTCATGTCGTGTAAGAGCTACAATGAAAACTCAGCTTTAGTGTAGCTGGATGATATGAACTTTTAAATGTGTGAATAAATTCAGGTCACTTTGCAAACACAGGCAACAGTGCAGAGCACACATTACATTGCTGTCTGTTGCTATTGTAGAATCCATGAATAAATGTTGTATATACAAGATTAAAGTATGTTTATATGTTACTATTTTATTTTAAATCATTTTAAATTAGTTAAAAACTGTTGAGTACCCAACCAATGTAGAATGTAAAGAATAAAAAAATAAATGAGCTCACACAGTTTGTCCAGGGGTATGTCAGTTGTAGTGGTTTAAGGAAGCTTTAAGGGCATCTTTTGCCCTTTAAATCACTCACATTTTCCAGTCATCCTGAGGATTTGAACCAGCAGCCTGAAGGTCACACGCCTGACTCTTTCACATTTAGACTCCCACTACAGGGAACAGAATCTGTATCCTTAATGTGTGAATAGCCCTGCTGTTTGTTTGTTCAGTGTATTGACACATGGCTGTGGCGAAGCCTTCAGAGGTCCATCTTTGCTAGCCCCTTATTCAAAGGGATGTTTGGTAATATGATTGCTGCCATCCATATTTTATGACCTTCTAAATATTGATGGAATACTGAGTAGTGTAAGTTGCAGCAGAGGAGTTAGAAGGCATTTGTCATCCCTCTGACATCGTCTTTGATGGCTATTTCAGGTTGAATATGAGCCTTCTCATACAGTATGTGCCACTGATAGAAGTTTATGTTTTCCTGAGCTGGTGTGTATGTATATTTGACTCTGTGTGTATATGTGTTAACATCATGTTCAGTCTTTCTCATATGCATGACAGATTTAATAACAACCTTGTCAGTCTGGTTCTTCCTGATTTTGTAATATAATGTTGGAAAGATGAAATGTGTAGGTGTTGGTAATATTAAGACAGTTTTGTGATACACTGTATTGCAGTAGCCAATTTTTTCAGTTCATGTCTTAGAGCTTTGTGGCAGTTTAAGGCATGCATTTAAAAAAAACATATTTCTTTCCTTTTCTGTGTCTTTCACAGCCTTTCCATCCCATGGTAAACCTGGTGTGTAGTGCTGACCTGAGGATGTTCCTGTGTGCGCTGTACGCCCCGGTGTGCACTGTGTATGGCCAGGTGTCCATGCCATGTCGATCCCTCTGCCAGCGGGCCAAGGATGAGTGCCACAAACTCATGGAGATATTTGGAGTGGCCTGGCCAGATGACATGGAGTGTAACAGGCATGTACAGTATGTGTACATTTTAAACCAGTCAAGGATTGGAAAATAAACAATGTTAGAGAAAGCTGGATGTTGAAGCATCTGAGACAATACAGTTGGTAGTATTATTCTGTTTTTTAATTTTGAAAATGTACATTGTATATTTACCCAGGACTGATCCTCCAGTATGTGTTCTGCAATTCTCTAAAATCTGAGTTGTGCTTGATGCCTCTTTTTGAATGCATGCTAATATCAGCCCCACATAAAGCCAACCTAATTATAAACTTGAGCATCTTCCACTGGTATCACTTTCTTTGATCATCACCTCTAGTTTCCTCAGGTCTATAGAGCTCCCTTTACATCTTTTCTAACTCCCTTTCTTCATCTCCCAGTTAGGCAAATAATATTCATATCTGGCCATTTATGATTTATCTTTTATATATTTAACTACTTGCTCTGACTCAGTGACTTGTTTCCTAGGTTCCCAGATTGTGACGAGCCCTATCCTCGTCCAGAGGACCTGCTAACAGACTCTGACCCCACTGACAAGTCATCCATGACTGTCCAGAGGGACTACGGTTTCTGGTGCCCCAGAGAGCTCAAGGTTGACCCAGACCTGGGTTACACATTCATGGGCAGGAGGGACTGTTCCGCCCCCTGCCCCTCAATGTTCTTCAGTCAACAGGAGCTGACCTTCATTCGTTACTTCATAGGAGTTGTTTCCATTGTCTGTCTGTCTGCAACGCTCTTCACTTTTCTGACTTTTCTCATTGATGTTACAAGGTATGAGTGGCACTCTCTTAATTTATTATGTTTAACCACTTTCAAAACTTAAGAATAATAATTTGTACATTGTTATTTTACAATGTTTTTCTTCATCAGGTTTCGATATCCTGAGCGGCCAATAATCTTCTACGCTGTGTGTTATGTCATGGTGTCACTGGTTTTCTTTCTGGGGTTCCTGCTGGAAGACAGAGTCGCTTGCAATGCAGTCAGCCCAGCCCAGTTCAGAGCGTCAACCATAACACAGGGATCACACAACAAGGTGAGGGATTTAGTTTATTTCCTGCTAGTATCCCCACAATAATGGCACATATTTCATAGTAATGTTATTGCCTTTTAGGAAGCCAATTTGTTGTATACTGTACTGAACATCTTACTTAAATTTAATGTAAACTTTTCTGAAAGTTTTTTCTGCAGTTTTTAGAAACTGTTAACATCATTAATATTCAACCTAACATCATAATTTAATCCTAATAAATTTAATAGATGCACTAGTAGCAATTTGAAATATGTGACAACTCAAAATTAAGATTTAATGAACTGAATTGAATTGATCGTAAATTCTATAAATCCCAGTGTAAACCAAGCCATGATTTGCTGACTCATCCCTTGATTGGTCAAAACCTATTGCTCCTTCCTTCTCAGGTATGCACCTTGTTCTTCATGGTGCTGTATTTCTTCACCATGGCCGGCAGTGTGTGGTGGGTCATACTGACAATCACTTGGTTCCTGGCTGCTGTGCCTAAATGGGGCAGTGAGGCCATTGAGAAGAAAGCCCTCCTCTTCCATGCTGTTGCCTGGGGGCTCCCAGGGGCCCTGACTGTCACCCTGTTGGCCCTGAACAAAATTGAAGGAGATGGGATCAGTGGAGTGTGTTTCATAGGGCTGCATGACATAGACGCCCTGAGGTGGTTTGTTCTGGCACCGCTCTGCTTCAATGTGGCGGTGAGTACAGTCAGAAGATAAATAAGTGGGTGGGAGGATGAAAGAGCTGATGAGTAGATGGATAGATGGGTTAACAGATTAATGGGTGGGTGGGTGGATCGATTTTTTTTTTAGCTGGAGTTATGGAGACATGGATAGATTAGCTAATGGAGGGGTGGATGGTAAACAGTCTTTTAGCCTGTGTGTCAGTCATCAAAAAAGAATTTTTCATTGTAAAAAAAATTTTTATGTGTGTCTGTGTGTGAATCTGTCACTTAATCTCACTTCTCCTTCATCTGTGTCTCTTCAGGTGGGTGTTGCCCTCCTGTTGGTGGGCATCGTTGCTCTGAACCGAGTCCGCATGGAAATCCCTCTAGAGAAGGAGAACCAGACCAAACTAGTCAAGTTTATGATCCGAATGGGAGTGTTTTCAGTGCTTTACTTGGTCCCCTTGTTGACTGTGATTGGGTGCTACCTGTATGAACACACCTATCGGAGCATCTGGGAGACAACATGGATGGAGGAGAACTGCAGGCGTTATCACATCCCCTGCCCATACAAGGTGTGTGTGTTTGAGAAAGTGTATTGGTAATATGCTGTCAAGATAAGTTTGTGTCACTTATCAAAAGGGATGTATTTTCCCTTGTTTGGTTGGAGGAAAGATAGTGGCTGTAGATCTGAGGTGGGATAAGACACTGCAGGATTCTTGGCCTGCTACCAAGGAACAAATATATTAAAACTGCTTGTTTAGTAGCACATCAAAACTATTCATTCGGTTTGAAAACAGATGGCTGCTGAGAATCTGCCTGTCAGTTCAGCTGGACATTAAAAACAAACACACAGACACACTCTTGACAGGATATCCAGCTTTATTTCTATCACAGCTCCTGCTGCAACACACAAACTCTCCCTGATCTCTCTCTGTATCTCACTCAGTCACACAGTGTATCTCCACACTACCAAAGTTAGCTGGGGTGAAGCACTCAGCTGCACACTGTGTTTTTTACCAAAGAGAAGAGGTGTGGGTGATCAGAGTAATAGTATCAGTAGAGTAAACCTATCAAATCAGTGAGGATTCATTATGTTTCTCCACTGCATAGACATACACTCACTACATACACAAGCTACATGCAGACCACTTTTTTAAAGGATATTTTCATATTTCAAACTTCAACCTTTTGTTTTGTAGTTAAGGTCATCTTCTCTACTCACTTAATACATTATTAATTGCTAAGATCCAGAGAAAAGACATTCTTGCTTGTTTTTTTTCCATCAGACATTATAATCACAATGTCCCTGATGGCAGCAATCAACTTAAAAAGGGCGAACCTACAATATTACTCCAATTTTAATAAACTGAAATAACCCTTAAAGAGCTGAGATTGTGTTTGTGTGTCTGAGAAAAAGAGAGAACTAGCAGTTATATGTGTGTGGCTTAGTGAGTAGGTATTCGTGGAGGGGAGGGAGCTGAGGGCAGTATGCATCATTAGCTCAACTAATGCAGCTCTCAAGACCAGCTCCACACAAGGCTGCCATCTCTGTGTTACACACTGTTTCTCTGTATCTTTGTCTTTCACTCTGTCTGCTGGTTCTCACACACTTATGTCTTTCTTGTAGTCAGCCCCCCCCCCCTGTCTTTGTCCGTGTCTCTCTCTCAGGGCTTGCTCAGTCATGCTCTGCTGCCTGTACTCTATAACGTCTTTGTAGCTGTTATGAAGAGTGGTGGGAGTGTTATGTTTTATACAGTCTGGTGCTAAATTAATAATCAAATGTGTAAAATGCAGACACAACACTCTCTTCTGCTCTATGTCTAATTCAACAAAAAAAACCCTCAAGGCAACAAAAGCTATTAGTCAGTTTCTTAATTAGTATTTACTTTACACTTCCATTTTTCATGCTTATTAAAGCTGTACTGAGGTTTTATGATCGAGAAAGTGTCAGCTAATTTGTGACTGACAGATATGTATGTATGTCCTTCCCATGGTGCTGCAAGCAGGTGCAAGTGCTAATGTTACTTGTTAGTGTATGTGTGCATGCATGTGTCTGTAGCTGTGTGGGTTGGAGCTCATGACGAGAGATCCACTTTATGACCTGTTGTAGCTCTGGAATTTCAATATTGCTATGTGTTATCCGATCTTAACCCTGGGGAGTTTTGCGTGCAAATGTTTGTGTGTGTAAGAGGGTTCAATTGCATGTTTTTGGGTAATTGACTCTGATTGTTCAAGTCAAAGTGACTTTATTTTGTCTGTGTGTATGGGTGGTACAGCACAGGGCTTCTTCTCTCAGGACCTAAATCTAAGACATTTAATCTGAGCCTGGGTGAGACAGACTCAAGCTAATTGACACATACCTATTCTTTTGTGTCATAATTCTTTGAAAAGCAAGAAATGCTTAAGCTTCCTAAAACTCATCCCCAGGAGATGGTGTGAGTTTTAAAATAATATGTGAAAAACATCTTTACTCTGGTATTAGTTTTACTGGTAAAGTGTGTTGTACAGAAAAAAATTACTGCACCAGATTTGTAATCACAGAGTGGGTCTACAATCCTAAAAGACCACCCATTGTTGACCATTTAACACGATATAATCCTCTTATCACATTGACTCTCTGATTTTAACTCTAATGTTGCAACCTTACATTTATAAACACATGCGCCCAAAATGGAAATGTGGTCATGTTTTTCATTTAATTCCATGCCAGTCAAAACTGAGCTGAAAACAAGAAAAATAAAATTGTATATTTTATGACATAATAAAGTGGTATACAGGGAACATAATATTGTAATTATAAATACAGTGATATAATTTTCCACCAAAGAGTTTGACTTTTTATGTCTGCTTTGGTGCTGTCAAAAGATCTCTGATTTGTGTCATGTCTTTGGGGTGGACTACTGTATACCAAACATTTAAATATATTTTAGCCCCTGAATTTATGCATTGTTTATGTTTTCAACTCAACACAGAACTAAGTTGATATTCCAAAACATCCGTAGTGAGTTAAGAGAAAATTTGGGAAATTGGATTTCATAAATTGAGAGAATGTATCTTAAAGCCAAGTAAAGATACTGTTCACCAACACAGTGCGCAGCCTTCTCAGCTGCTGCAAACTGCTGCCCTCTGGTGGGAAATACTGCACTGCTTCCAATTGTAGACCATCTAAGGAGAAAACATTTTGCTGTACATCCCAGCTGCAGTTCAGCTGTTGTGACAGCTGGGTTTTTCTTAGATTACCTCCCCTCTTCCATCGTTCAAACTTATTGACTGGGCATAAAACATTTGTTAGTGCAGGATTCTTTTAGTTTGCAAGCTGTTTCAGTGGCATTCCAGCCATTTTATATTTCCTTATCATGTTACTGGGAATAATTATCCTTCACTTTCATTATTTGGTGCTAGTTAGTTTTCGTGCTCCTCCACACACTGCTGTCTTTGCAGAGTGATTGATTGTAGAATCCTTGTTCTTTTTAGGTGGAGCAGACCAGCCAGCCAGCTATGGTGTTGTTCCTGATTAAGTATCTGATGATGTTGGTGGTGGGGATCCCCTCTGTTTTCTGGGTGGGAAGCAAGAAGACCTGTTTTGAATGGGCTGGCTTCCTGCATGGCCGCAGACGCAAAGAGTAAGAAGATAGACAAAACAGATCTTCAGACAGATAAAGCAGTAGTTGGTTTAAAATCACTTCCCATTGTTCACCCTTTCTTTTCCCTATGCTCTCTTATTGTCTGCAGCAGTGGGGTGAATGAGTCTCGTCAGGTGCTACAGGAGCAGCCAGACTTTGCCCAGTCTCTGCTGCGTGAACCCAACACTCCCATTATAAGAAAGTCCAGAGGAACTTCCACTCAGGTAGGCCTGAAACAAAGCAGTGATGCTGCAGTATTAAAAGAAATGGTTGTGATACTACTTGTAGATGCAACAAATGCAACAAAGTTCATATAGCACTGTTAGTAGTGGCTCAGTAATAATCTCAGTGTCAACTAAGATAAACAACATCAAACTTAATCTGTGTGAATCCTGTCCGAACCAAAAGTTTATAGGAACTAGAAGTTTGTGCAGGTTCTGGTGGAAAGCTTCAGTATCGTGACTTTGTTGAGGTGACAGAATGAGCAGATTTTGTTACATAAAAGTTAATTTAAGGGCAAACCTGTGTTCCAGAGTTTATTGCCAGTACTTATACATCTCTCTGATCTTTCATCATATTGTAGGGCACCTCTACCCATGCTTCGTCCACCCACTTAGCTGTTGTGGATGACCTTGACGAACCAATCAGAACTCACCACGGCCACGCTGCTTCCACCAGGAGTAAGGCCAGCAGCGTCCACAGCAAGGCCAGCTACCATGGCAGTCTGCGCCACACACGTGACAACAGGTTAAGCAGAAAATTCTCAACTTCCTGTTTGTTTGTCAAAAAAGATAAATTAGTTAAAAACCAAGCCTTACTCCCCTTTCCTCTCCTCACTTTCCTACGTCTTCATCCTCTTCTCTCAGAAGTGATACTATGGTTTACCGAGGTCCAGAGGAGCGCAGTTTCCATGGCAGCATGTCACGGCTCGACCACCCGCTCTCCACCCACAGTAGCCTCCATCAGATAGACGGTCAGCGAGACGCATCAGAGGCTCCACCCACCCTCATCACCCATGGAACAACAGCAAGCAACAGCCATGTTCCTGAGAACGAAGGCACCAGCGCCTGAGAGGAGCCACAAACTTTACAGGAAAGTATTGCTGGGATGCTTCTGATGCCCTTTAAAGGAGGATTTGCCCCCAGCAGACACACAGCTGTCTGTGTAGTGTGTGTTTTCCTCTATGAAGATGCAGAATGTATCAGTGAGTGCTGTGGTGGTGAATTTTGGTGTTATGTCCTTGCTGATCATTTGTTTGCAGTGTGGCTAAAGGCTAACACAGCTCAGGCAGTGAACTTGACAGGTCCCTCACAGATTCATTTACCAAGTTTCACTGTGAGCTGGACAAGTTTGTTTACTAAATATTCCGGATTGACACGGCCCCTGAATGCTGGACTCAACCATGTTAAGCCAACAAGAACAGCTCCTCAGAAGTCTGAGGACACCAGTGATGCTGATATTTCAGGGATCATTTTGGTTGTGTCTAGATAAACTAGAGCAAACATTCAAAAAACAGAAGTGGAAAAGAGTGGTCATCATACTTTATGGACGGGAACACTTTGAGAGATTCAAATTGTTTCCTGCAGGTGTACTCTGTATGATTCATTAAACCTTGGATTTAAAGGTTGCACATCAGTTTGTTTCCTGAGGGCAGCGTAACCACATTTTTAGTGGCATTACTTCCCAGTTCTGATCTTTCGCCATCTTGCAAGACCTAAACTATCACTGCCAGGTAATGCTTCTGTTACAATCTTAAATGGTTGACGCATTCTCTTGGTTATGTCTAATTCCCAGTCTTATTTTGATTTGGACTACAGCTCCTCATGAATGATGTTAATCTTTATGTGGCTTCAAAGGCTGACAAATATGGGCTTAATGTGAAATCGTGGACCTCTCTGTGGTTTAGTGAAAATATTTTTATACTGTGAAAAATGTCTGTCTGCTGCTGAAAGCTTAACTGTATGTTTGTAAGAGACAGCGAGTGAGAAATATTAGTTGTTGTTTTTTTTAACTACAATTCTCTCCTCTAATGGTGAACAGAGAAAGTAAGATGGAGAGAGTTGAAAGATGAAACTTGCGTAACCCAGAATGTAAAAGGGCTGTTTCAGAGTCAGAAAGATAGAGATATAAAACAGACATGTTTGGATAAAATGACTTTTTTGTTTAAGCTTCACATTAGCTTAACAGATATTAAGGCAGCTTTTGAAACAAGCAAGATTGCTGTAAGTCGGCAAATTACATGTTTGTTCTGTTACAACAGTCAATGTCATGAAATCCAAAAAAACACAGGAGTACTGATGAAAGAATACCAGAGTATTGTAACTAAGAGTCAGGTACACGTCCATCACTGCATTCAAGCCTCATGGCTGCATAGAGTGGAGTGCAATTCACTGTAAAATTGAAAACCAATAACAGTGCTTTTATTCTGAAAGAGGCTCAGAGGAAGTGCTTTTTTAATGTAAATGTAACCACTGTACTTGTACCTAAACTGCTACTGTAAAGGCTCTTTGCTCATGTTTGTTTGTTTGTTTGTTGTGTTGCTTAGATATTGGACATACCCAAAGAGGTGCAGATAAATGGCAGTCAAACTGTAGAAAAAGAAATGTTTTGTGCTAACTGCGCATTGCAACATTTTCTGACATTATTTTACCTTTAAACGAATGTTACAGGAAGTGTAAACTGTTTTTTTTTCCTATGGTTTGTGTTTTGTTCCCAATCCCTAAAGACCCAATTAACCTACCTCACCTGTGCCCTCAGCCTTCTCTACACCCGCAAACACACACACACACAAACACACACACAAACACACTCTATTTGGTGCTTTTTGCAAAGTAAGATAGTCAGCTTTACATGAATCAAATCAGTTCAGTAAGAGTAGTGATGCTTATTTCTTAAGAATCTGAACTTTTGCAATATTTTACCCAAATCAAACAAATGTCAACTGACTCCGCCTTTTAACACACACACACACTTTTGCACACACTTGCGCACAGACACACAAGTTTACTTCAGCCATGTTTGGGGAAATCGCAAACTTTCATTTCTTAAAGATGAACCTTTTCCTAAACCATAAGCACTTCTTTCCCAACACTTACAACATGAACTACTGACCCAAAATTAGCTGGTTTCTAATTGGGGAAACAGCTTTAGTGTCTAGTTGTACCAGCCCTTCCCCATTAACTGTTTTTTGAGTCTGAAATGAGCCCTCAAAAGAAGCCCAAGTCATACAGACAGACACACATCAGTAGGATATCTGGCCAGCTGTCTGTCCATCCCACAGTTGGCTCTGTGTTTTTTTCCAGTCTACCTCTTCAGTTCAAATGTACCTAGCTAGCTCTCTGGCCTTTCACTGTTGCCTCTCTCCTCCTGTCTGTCTGTCCACACCTGTTTTAAGTTCTCTCATATTTTCTCAGCTGTGTCTACCTGCACTTCTGTTGTACATAGACTTTCAGTCCTATCTGATGACTAATCTGCCTCACACCTGCCTTCTGCCTCTTCTCCTGTATAAATGTGCCCACGCCGATCTTTTTTTGGACCTACAGCGACTGTCTGTACTCTGTACAATTCGTTACTGCTTGCAAACATTAACTGTTGTGCTTTTACCTCTGAAATGGACATTGCAACTAGATATGCTGTGTTAACAATCATTGATCTTTTCTTTTCACCACACATTCTTGTCAATTCACCCAAGTGTGTGATCATTAACATTCGTCCTCCACTGTGAGACATGTGGAAGATTATTCCTGATGTCTCTCCATGAAACAGCTTTAGAGTAAACTGCAGTAGCTTAAAAATTACACATTAACAGCGATGGTTCAAAAAAACATAATGTTGTGACTTCTGAAACTTGAGTTGTATTTGCCTTTTAATTTATTTGCAGTTTGAGACTGTATTGACTTCTTTTACATGCAGTCTAATAAACATTTTATAGATTTCAGTGCTTCTGTTATTCTTCAAACTCAAGCTTTCTGTAATTTATCCTTGCCTTTTATTCTTGCCTACTAATTTTACCACCACACCTGGTGATGGTGTAGTGTTTAAGACAGGTGAACACTCTCACACAGAAAAAGAAGTGACTGCTACTCTGCCAGTAACTGATTTTTGCTTCTGTAGTAAACAGTTACTTAGATTTTTCCTTGTAACTAATCTTAACCCTTTAACTAAAAACAATAGTCTCATGTCACATTGAAAATGAAGTTTTAGAATGAACAAAGTGGAGTATCTTCACCCTACGCACACTTCATCTTAGAGATTTTCTTCAGCGTTTAAAAAAAAATAACTTCTCAAGACTTTGTGAAAATCTGGCAACAGTTTCTCACTCAGGACCAGATTCCTGATCGTTCTCGTTTTCGACGGACAATGGCGGCCACATCTTGTTTGAGTGTCGAGACGCTTTGTTCCAGCTGCTCAGAGAAATCCCTCAGCAGACGACTCTGCTCATCCACAAACAGTCTGAGCCCCAGCAGGTCAGAGTCTTCCTGCAGACAACAGGAACAAGTAACCTCAAAACTTAAATCAGATAAGAGATAACCACACATACAGTATGTACTGTTTATTCTCTGGCTTCATACCAGAAACTGGCTATCAGTTCTGCTTGGTGCTTTTTGAGACAAATTACCAAAAAAATTATTAAGAAAACAGCAGGTTTCTCACTGCAGCCCTGTAGATTCCAAAACCAAAAAATGCATTCCCTGTTTTTAAAGCTTTTTCATTGAGAGCTAGTTTTGCTGTAGTGAAAACCAGCTTAAAAGGAATTTAGACTGATTATAAAATTATTCTTAAACAAGCAAACTTCAATGAACGTTTGCAAAATTATTGTTTGTAAACTTGCCCCCAAAATATTTAGACGTTAATTGAATCCTGACTCACATTCCCAACATACCAGACCCTTGGGAAAATACTTCATTTAAGCAGCCAAAGTAGGTAAAGTAATAAAATCCTCGACTTCCCTTTAATCTTACAAATCTTTCTGCCAGTTCATTTTTGTGCCTGATTGTGTATTGTTCTCTATAGCTCCCCAGCTGATTAACTACGATCACGAGGCCTCATTGTTGTAATGCTTACTAATGCTAAAGCTGCAGACAGACACGGATACGTACACTGGGCCTGTGTCTGCGCAGGCGCTGCAGCTGACCCTTGACTGAGGTCATGCTGTGGTAGAAAACCTTGAGAGATCGAGCAAACTCTGCATCGCAGCTGGGACGCACTGACCGACCTCGCGCGCTCTCCCCACCTAACACACAGAGGGATGAAAGAAATCCTGTCTATAAACTACTTTAGAAAGTATAAATATGATGTAAAATGATCATGTGTGTTTATGTGATATGTGTGGTTCAGTTACCGTTCCTAACTGTGTTGAGTTGTTCTCTCAGACTATGATTTTCTTTTCTGAGTGAAGCATTGACACTCTTCAACTCCTCCAAGTCCTTTTGCAGCACTCTCACTGAACAGCTGAGCTCTGCAGAGTTTCGAGGCTGCTCCACACACATACACACATTTAAAGAAGCACAGGGATTGAAATTTTTCCATAATAAAAAAGTCTTTGAATTAGAAATGACGTCATGACTCTGCACTAAAGTTACTTGGAATTTCTCGTTAAATCTAAGGACAAATTTTCCATTTTTTAACAATTCTGCTTTCTTACAACTTACCTTACAGGTAAATCTATAATTAATTAGGTTGCAAATGTATCTGTACCATAGATTTGTATTTGTATGCTGGCTCAGGAATATAAAATGAAGCAGTGACTCACTGCAGTGTTTGTTGGATTTGCCTCCTCAATGATAAAGACGCCCTCTGTGGTCATCTTCACTCCCTCCAGAGATGATGTCAGATCAGCACAACCCTCTGAAACAGAAAAACTCCCATAAGCAGCTCTGCTGATACTTTCGACTGTTTGTTTGTGTTTCTGTTGTTCATGTTTTGTAATGACTCGAGCAAAGTGATATCATGCAGTGTTTTTAATGAGGGTGCAGGATTAATTTAAATCACTATTTAGGTTCATCAGTTTCCAATTAGTCCCTGCAAGTCTGATGCATTAAGACAAAGTAATATCTGATTACTTTCATGTTGAGCTGCTGCTATAAAACACAACAGTAATTACTAACTCCCTTTTTTTTTTTTGCTTCAAGTCAAAAAGTTAAAAGTCCATCTCTTCTTCCACACCCTGAAGGCCCCACAGCTCCAGCACCACAGCACTGCTCTGCAGGTAGTCAAGCAGACGTTGGGAGGTTTGAAGCGAGGCGAAGTGAACTCTGTGATCCAACAGAGGATTGATGTTGTGCCACACAGCTGGAGTGTATAGTGGCTTGCTGCAGTCAAACAACCTGAAGCTGACAGAGTCGAGGAAAAAAAATACATAATAAGAAGAAATACATTTTATTTAGGTCTTCTCTACATTCACCGTTCACTTTAATCTCTCTTAAATGCCCTCCACACACCCCTACATGTAGCCATGTATGCCTCACCCAATTTGGACCCCTCTGTTGCTGGCCTCTCTGATCCAGCGGAGGCCACAACATTGTTCCAGGACCAGCTGGAAGTCCAGTCGACAACCAAGTAACTCAGATGGGTCAATCAGAATGTCGTCCTCATCTAGAGGACTGGAAGATAAGACAGATTACTCGCTAACATATCTCTGTGTATTTGTTAGGGTTATTTACAGTGTGTGTGTGTGTGTGTGTGTGTGTGTGTGTGTGTGTGAGAGACATACAGTCCTGTGGAGGTGCAGGGGACCAGCTGTGCTTGTAGAATTGCTTCCTCTGAGCCCTCTGACCCCAGCACCTGCAGACCAAGATTATAAACCAAATATCACCATGTTCACTTACAGTAGCATCTGATGCATGTGACGTATGTGTGTGTATGTGTGTGAGGTATATCTGTGTGTACCTCAAGCTGCTCTTCCAGAGGGATGCGGAAGGCCAAAGACTGAAGCCAAAGGTGAGCAGTTCCAAGAAGCAGAGGCTCCATAGGATCCCAGAACGGGTCTTTGTCTCTGGGTAATGTGGCTGTAGACAACCCCTCTACTGTCTGACAGCAAGAACCAGACACAGATCAAATATATAATTAAATATACAAATAAATAATTAAATAAATAAATAAATAATAGGAGGAGGAGGAAGAGGAAGAAGAAAAAGAAGAAGTTATGAGTTCTGAAAGAGTGCTCTGAAATTTACATTTATCAGAGGTAAAAGTAGCTTGTGCTGAGTGGGTGACTGGCCGATTTTATTTTAGATTTCCATACCAAGAATCTGCAATCCTCTCCAAGTCGAAAATCATTTTTACCATAAAAAGCAGTTGAACATGAAGCTGTCTATGATTATGGAGTTGTGAGTTCCTTCTCTCAGAATTTCAAGCAAAAATGCACTAAAAAATATTACAAAATATACATCTGCAAGTCTCATGAGCAGCTTTTTGGAAACTGCCTTCTTCTTTTAGGTTTCACAGTTTGAAATAGGTTTGTGTTGCTTTAGTCAGTGTTGAAAGTGTTAAGTCTTTCTGACTGTCTTCACCATAAAAGAAGGGACAGTAAAAACATAATAAAGTATCCAATTTTGCCAGTTTGTTAATAGTATTTTACCACATTTACAAAACATAAGAAGTGTTCTTTCTAAGGAATTACATTGTCTGGGCTCCTCTCAGCCTGATACTGCTGGTAGACTTCCTCCATCAGGAACTTGCGGTTCACAAACTTGGCCTTTGACCAAATCCATACCTGTGGAGAGAGTTCAGACATAGAAACAGGAATTCAAGGGACAAATTGAAACCTCAATTTAAAATACGATCTATGAAAGAGACTCATTAGCTGCTGTATGTAAGATGCAGATGAAAGAAGGACAGACTTGTTTTCTTTCCACAGCTGTGACTCTAACAACAATCTCCTTCTCCAGGTCATGACCTCTTGAATCTGACAGCGCCAGATTCTTGATCTCCAGCTTAAACTCCACCCCCTGCAAAAATTGAACATGATTTAGAGTATGTTCATTCGTTTTTAATATATTACTATGGTCAAAAGTTTTTGTGATTTACAAACATAACTGCCTCCAGTAAGAAAGAGCAGAAGAACACTGAGCCTCAATGTGAGTGAAACGAGTGTTACCTTGTTCAGCTCCTGGCTCATCTGGTTGGCCTCAGCCATCATGGGCATCAGTTTGATGTAGTCGTAAAAGACGGCCAGCAGGCTGGGGTCCGTCTGACTGGATTCAGTACTAGACTCACCTAAACACAGGCACAAACGTTTAATTCAGTTCAATTAGCAAGAAGTTTTGGATCAAACAAGTTGTTAAAGTAAAACCTTGCATTTAATTGATAGAATACAGTTAATAATTTAAAAAAAGAACCTTGAAATGTGTCTGTCTTTGTGGCATGTTGTTACATAAATCTTCTATAAGTATTGCTGCCATTTTCTCCCAAACAGTTTATTTTAGTTTGTATTTTGGGAGGTAAAGCGTGATTTTCTGGTCGAATCTTAGAGAGACATCTTTTCAAATGTCTTTTTTTTTTTTTTGTCGACTTTTGAGTAAATGAATTTTTGTTTTTTCCACATTCACAATTATAAAATATTGTAATTATAATTAAACGGCTCTCATGCAATTCTGTCCATCTTTCTGTTGAGACTTTGTCTCAGTAGGTGGCAGTAATGGACCTCAATGCTGGTTGACACCCACCAGAAAATGGGAACATTAATTTAGTGTAATTGTTCTTTTAAATGCCAAAAACACAAACAAAACACACAATAAACAAAGCTAAAGTTGACTGATTGCAGATATTGACTGTCTTTTTTTTTCAAATCTCTATAAATATTGCTGGCTGTTTTCATTAATTCTCTGGGCAGCAATGATCATGCAGTGAAAATTATCTTGTGATAGAAATGTAGGTAAATCAAATCATCTGTCTGGTCAGTAATAGCTTCTAGTTTATCTATTGATTGAATTTCTGTTGCTGCTTGAAATTGATCTTTATCTTTGTCTATTTGCTTTACATGTGAGTTGGAGATTATAACAAATATCTGACAAAGGTTTTGTCCTTTTTTTTTCAAAAAATAAACCTGCTCTACTTCCTCTGTGACTCACCCAGGTGGAAACCCTCAGCAGCAGCCAGTTCAGACTGGAAGTAGTCGTAGTCGTAGCGGCTCCAGTCGTCCCCGCCCCTCTCAGAGGGATAACCAATGAACAGATAGGTACAGTTTGAGCCAAGGATTAGACGGTCCTATAAGGAGACAGAAAAGATGTGTGTGTTTGTGTAAGTTTGTGTGTATGTGCTGTTACACACATCATAATATTTGTGTATGAGTTGAGACCCACCAGGTGCTGCAGCTCAGTTGTCTCGGTGACAGCATTGCCATTGATGATGACCTTTGACCCTGCCAGTGGGGTCAGTGTCACCTGGCGCTCTTCATTCCTGAACATGGCATGTCGCTCCTGGATCCTGACACACAAAAACACACAAGTGTGTGTGCAAACATAAATGTGTGTGTATAAACTCAAAGAGAGAAGCAGACAAAACATCTGAGTAAGAGATCCTCAACATTCCTGAACTTCCAGACACTTGTATACACATCATTTAGTTCACTCGCTGAGTTATCAAAAAGGTAAAACAGGGTTTGCAGTCTGTCCCAGCATGCACCAGGTCAGACTGCCAATTGATTACATCACATGCACTCTCAGACACAGAGACATAAACACTCTAGTTTTATTTTTCTTGTGCTTAATTGGGATGTTTTATTCTTCCATGATTTGGTCCTGATGTTGAAAAGTGAGCTGATGAAAACTCACCCTAAGCCCCTGATAGAGATGGATCTTGGGGAAGTGTCACACAGACCAATGTCCCATTCGCCTGCAACACACACAAGTATTGATTAGCTGTAATAAACACACTCAGAAGTGCAGTGATGGGTCTGTCAGAATGTGAGAGAGTTGAACTGTAGAGACTGTTATTTCCACATCAATATAAAGAGACAGATAAGGAAGAACCTTCTTGAATGAAAAGCTTGACAACTCCTGACAGCTGAGCGTCCTCATTGATGTTCAGGATGTAGGGATGCATTTGCATCATCCTCCTCTCCTGACAGTGAGGAAGAGGAACAAAGAGACATCACAACGATGCATTCATTCACTAAACCGTCATGAAATGCTTTCATGTTCCACGTTCATGTGTAAACAGTTCTTGAGTAGTGAGTTTTGGGATTTTTTACATGTGTGGTTGTGTGTGTGTGTGTGTGTGTGTGTGTGTGTACCTGTGTGATATTAGCATACTGTTGCTCCCAGTCCTTCAGCGCCTCCTGTAGGTGCTGTTCCCACAAAGTCTGAATGGCTCTGATCTGGAGCTCATTGTGGGTCAGCAGCTGACGGAGCTCCTCTGAAAACACAAACACAAACACAAACACAAACACACACACACACACACACACACACACACACACAC
>JAQMCX010000001.1:7016084-7077146 GCA_029814765.1 Acanthurus leucopareius | reverse complement strand
GGATTATAAGGCGCACTGTCGGTTTTTGGGAAAATTAAAGGCTTTTAGGTGCGCCTTATAGTGCGGAAAATACGGTAGTAATGATCCCTGCTGCCCTAATAAGACTTGCTGTATCGGCTAATAGTAGAATTATGGTTAGCAGAACAAAAATTAGGTAAATTTTGCATATCTGTAATATCAAAGCATTATCTTCTATTTTTACTGCAAGACATGTTGTGTATACAGCAGAATGCAGAATACAGAACATAGCAATACATGTACATTAGGAAAACATCAGGCTTATAAGTAACAGATAACAAACGGGAAATGAATGACATTGTGTTCACTGACCTTGTTGAATGGTCGCACTCTGACGGCCACTTTGACACAGTCCTTGCTGTGCATGTCTGAAGCTTTACCCCTCATGGTGCAGCAGGCAGGTATCAGCACTTAGACTGGCAGACTGAGTGATCAGCTCTCTCACAGATAACAAGGCAGGACTGTGTCAAGTTACACACTGACATGAACACAATCAGGTCAGAATGACACAGACTACAGTATCTGTAGAGAGCCTGCTGGGAAAGTCCTCATGAAGTTTTAAAACATGATGTAAAAAACATATTGTCTACTTTTTTTAAAAGGTGGATGTGACCCTGAACACTTTACTAAACTATCAGAGACAATAACATGAAGTAGACGGTGCCACGGACTGAAATTGAATATCAACTGGCAGCATGAGTAAAGATTAGCTAGTTATTAAAAGTTCACCATTATCAGTATTAAAATGGAAAAAAAACCCCAAAGTTTTTAATTTGCTTTTTCCTGCTCTGGTGTTTTGTTTGTGAGCAGTGGAGACAAAGTGGTTTCACTTTCACCTCATCTACCATCATAAATTATAGAAGAGACAGAGCTCTGAGAAATAGGAGAGTCACATTTTTAAGGAGGGAGGTTGCATGTTTACTGCTTCATTTATTTCAACATTTCAGTCACATCCTCTGAAATCACCCTGCTCAGACATTTAAAATATTGCTTTCCAAACTGGAGGCTGATAAGAGTTGATTTAGTCAGATATCTGAGGCACCAGCAGGGGGAGCCATCAGCTGTTTGTGAAGGATAGTTAAAGGCTTTTAGCTCCTTTCAGCCGTTCACTACACACCTCAGACACAGGATTGGAGGGCCAGTTCCTTCATCCATCCCTCAAACTGAATGTATTTACTAAAGACAGTAAATTACATGGGACACATCACTCCAGACAAGAAGTAGAGAAGTATTCAAGCTTTACCATGTTTATAAAGGAGCAGTCATCAAAAATAAGACATTCTACATACATTCATCAGAAAATAGCCTATGTGTCAGATGGTGGTTGCCATTACTTTAATTAAACAAGCCTATTAACATTTCCCAAAACAATTCTGACAACTCCAAAACTACTGTGCAAGTATCTTTTACTTTTTCACACTATACAACACCCCCACAACATACAGAGGAACCAGGTCCAAGTCTGATAACAACAGTGTACACGTCTGTGCCTCTTTTGAAGAAAATCCCTCGAAATGACTGAATTTTAAGACTATGGCATAGGCAGTCTGATTAGGATGATCAAAAGCATTCCACACACACTTAAAACTTGAAAATGAACATAATTCTTTAGGATTTATTTATTAACTTTATTTGGAACATAGCAAAAGACTATATACAAATTTATCAGTGGAAATATCTCCACTGGGTTGGTTGCTTTTCTTCTTAAATAGAAAAAACAGCAGGCCTCAATCTTAAAAGTAAACAAAAAAAAAAACTTAAAAGAGAATGTAAATAAAACCTCTTCATCAGAGGCAGGTTCAAGTCCAGTCTCTCTGGTTGCACTCACGGGAGCCTCTAAAAAAACCAATGATTGCATTCCCTTGTGCCATTTTGTGCCAAGAGAATTAAGCTGATTACGAGGAGCAAATGTCCAACACAAAATGGCCACAGATACAATATCAAGTGAAGTCAAGTTAATACAAGCGGGACGAACTCTAAAAATATAGTCCTCTGTCACACTGTTATCCACCAGTGTGTTTTGCTCCTAAAAATATATTTTTATGCCTACATTTGTTTTATTTATTTATTTTTTTGTCCTACAGAGAAATCATCGTAGAAACCGCAGCACTGTGAGGCATTTGAGGAAACAGAACCATTGTGAGTTTTGGGCATAAACTTTAATTTGACAGCTCTCGACCGAGTTGGTTTGAGTCTTCTTATGGCCGTCTGAGGTTCACGATTTTAAACCTCCATCATCACCAACCTTCCTCAGAGTTTCTTCCTCCTCGTGACAGGTTTTGTGAAAACAGTGTCCATTATGCGTTTGCGTCGCAGGTTCATGCTCGAGGTCGGTGCCTCTCCCTCCTTGATCCTCTTCAGAGCTCGGGGGAGCGGATCAGCTGGGCTTGACAGAGGCGAGATCGGGTCTACCACTGCAACGGGAGGCGGCTCTGAAACTGCTCTGGATCTGAAGCAGGAGAAAGAAAAAAACTAAAACCGGAGCAGGGAGGGATTTTCTTAAGCTTTAACAAACCCAGAACAGTATATATTGTAATCAAGACAAAGAGTAGTCACATAAAACGTTATATAGTCTGGTTTATATATCAGACTATATTTTTTTAAGACAAAGCAAAACTTTGTCATTTGTAGCCATAATGGCTAATAAAGTTTTCTTCTGCGTGACCTAATGAGCTTACTTGGTTGTTCGTTTGCCTGTTTTTCTGGTTTTTGAAACACCTGCTGCTTTCTCCACTTTCTCATCATCTTCTGAAGCAATTTTATCCTGCAAAATAAAGAAAAAGAGGGAGAAAGGCAACTTCAAACAATGAGAATGATTCTCAAAGGATCTCTTGTTCATTATTTCATTGTCATTTAACTTCTTTCTTTTTGAAACTAAGCAGTAGTCCTCAAGTTACGACTCCTGTCATCAACATTGTAAAAAAGGCTCTTATGTTTAAGCAAACATCCTGTTTACAGGTTGTTAACAGACAGGAGATACATGCTACATGCTAATACAAAAAGAGCGTGTTGAAAACTAACAGAAGTAAAGAACTTAAGGACAACAGTCAGTTTAAAGCTGATACTGAATTTGCTACAATGCAACTAATGTGCATATAATCAGTTATTATCACACGAGAAAAGTTTTAGTGAAAGTAGTTGTAGGAGCAGATCAGGAAACGCTGTTCTGTATTTGGTGTGAATGGGTCTCACGTTAATGTGTTGATTGTCAATTTTACCTATATAAGGTAGGAACCTTTCTGTCTAGGTAGGGTTACCAACCGGAAGGGGACAAAGCAGTTTTTGACTTGTATTGTAGAGGCTAAGCCAATGCTTTAAGCCACTGAGGGAATCCAAACAGGAAAACTTAATTGGTGTGCTATATTACCTGTCTGATGAATTAAAGTCAAATTCCTATTGCTTTACAATGCACACAGTTTCTTTATTTGATATCCAAATCTCTTAAAGTGCATATTTCCCAATCAATATCTCTACATACTGTAACTTTCAGCGAGTTGCTCAGCGGTCAACAAGCAGTCAAAACTGGTTTGTCCCCTTCCGGTTGGAAAGCCTACCTAGACAGAAAGGTTCCTACCTCATATAGGTAAAATTGACAATCAACACATTAACATGAGACCCATTCACACCAAATACAGAACAGTGTTTCCTGATCTGCTCCTACAGTGGTCTTAATTTAAATCATTTAACTTTTCAGGAAGAATGAAAACCAGCTTTCTGGTCACACGTCTGAGGAACTGACCCAAAGCCTCCTTCAAATTAAAAGCATGAAGCTTGTAAGCAGGAGCAACTTACATTAGGAGCAACAGAGGCGTCTTTGATGACTCTTCTGCTGCTGCGAGTCACAGGAGCAACAGACTCTTCGCTCGGCCCAGGAGACTCTCCTCGCTTAGCTGACACACAGACACAACGCAGGGTTAAAACCCCATCTGGGATTAATTGATGGACACACGCAGGTAAACAAACACACCACATACCTCTTGTTCTTCTTCGTGAGGGGGAGTAGATGAACGAATGTTCGTCTGGTTGAGATTCGTCCTCAACAAGTTCACTAGCCGGCTCATCTTTCACGGGAAGTAGCAAGTCAACCTGCTCCACTGTCGAATTTGTACTCCTCTTGCTTGTTCTTACCATCTTTGTGACAACTGATCCGCCTGTATAACAGAGTTATATTCGTTTATGTCAGAAAATTTAAGTACTTTACTTTAAAGCAAACATTAAACTGAAACTGCATACGCACCTTCCTGCTTCTCCTCTTCATCCTGAAGTCTCTTGATGAGGGCGTCGGCGACAGGGGTTTCAGAGTCAACCTCCAATGGTGAGTCGAGCAAGGGAAGGTCTTCCTCAGGGTGATACCACAGTTTGCTTCTGGTTGGTCGATGGGGGCTGGTGCGACTGGCGTTGCTCTTAAGCCCAGTCTCCAGCAGAGCTTCACTGTCCTTTGTATTCTTATTGACCGTCTCTCTTCTCGTCTTCCTTGCACTCTGAGGAAGTGATATGGGAACCAGTTTCACCTGTGAGTGTTAAATGGCATCAATGATCAACAGTAGATGGATGGGTAAAAATAAAAATGATATAAAATAAAACTATTTTTGGAAAAGTTGTTTCTCAAATAAATTTGAGAAAAGCCATGAAAGTTGGGATGCTGTGCTTAATATAAACATGACTTATTTGACATCCTTAATATTTCTTTTTGACGTATTCTGAGTTAAAAACATTACAGAGGACACATTTTAAGTTTAATCTCATCAACTTCATTGATTTTTGTGAATATATTCCTATTTTGAATCTGATGCCAGCAGCCTGTTTCAAACAAGTTAGGACAGGAGAAACAAAAGACTGGGAACGTTGTTGAATGTTTAAGAAAAAACACCCATTTGAAATATTTCACAGGTAAACAAGTTCATTTCTAACAGGTGATAATTTTATGTCTGGGTATGAAAAGAGCATCTTCAAAAGGCTCAGCTGTTCATTAGCAAGGATGAGGTCACATTATTATTATTATTATTATTATTATTATTATTACATCAAGGAAATTACTACATGTGCTCTGGAGCACTTAGTAAAATAGTTGTTGGTAAACAATTTGTTTACATATGATCGCACTCTGTTTATATTCAGGTTATCAGCATCCCAACTTTTTTAGAATCAAGGTCAACATGAGATGATGGTGAACAAGATGATGTATGAAGCTTCTGTTATCTGTGACAGCTGTTAGCTTGTTTTACATGAACAACTTCCTAAAAAGTTTTGTTTGCTTGTTTTTTAATCCTTACTTGTGGATAAACATTTAAGGAAATCCGGTTGGACTGTCGAGTTCTCCTGCTGGATCTGTAAACCTGCTGTGTTTTGATTTCTTCCTCTTCCTCCTCCTCCTCCTCCACCTCCTCCTCATCCTCCTCATCCTCCTCCTCCACCTCCAGCAGGGCCGGCTGCATCTCTGGCCGCTCAGTCTTAGCTTTCCTAGAGGTGCGTCTGACAGGAGGTGCAGTGACCTCCTCCTGTTCCTCCTCCTCTTTTGGGATGTCCAACAGTGCCGGCTCCACCTCACTGCTACTCAGTATCCTCCGGCTGGACCTCCTTGGAGTGTTTCCCTGAGTGGTCCTGCGTTTGGCCTGTGTGGGAGTTCTTGATCTTGTTCGTCGAGAAGCCTTGGCATCTATAATCTCATCCTCTTGTTCCTCTTTGATTCCAACCTCTGTGGCTGCAGACTCCTCCTCACTACCACTGTGGCTGGTCCGTGTTGAAGTGGCCCTCTGGGAAACCCGACGTCTAGCTGGAGAAGAGGCCTTGGATGTTGATGCAGCTGTGGTGTCATTCTCTTGGGCCTTCTCCTGCTGAGCCTCGTCTTTAGGAGGCTCCGTCTGAGCTTTGCGGGCACTTCTCCGGGGTGTGCTGGGCCTAACTTCGGTTTCTTTGTTTTGTCTGGCTTTTCTAGGCGTACGTCTAGGTGAAGCAGGGACCAGAGTCCTTGTTTCTGTCTCTTCTATTCCATCCTCTTGAGGTGTCTCTGCTTCCTCCAAGAGGGGAGAGATAAAGCTGACAGTCTTTCCTCTTGTGGTTCTCCGTGTCGGGGTGTAAGGAGTTTTCTTTTTCCTCTGAGAGGTGGGGGTCTCTGGCACAGGCTGTTCCTCGGGCTCACTATTTGACACAGTTTTGTCCTCTTCAGCATCTTTTTGTTTTCTCTGCCTTCCCCTTGTTCTCTTTGTTTCTTTCTCTGCCTGAACTTCTTCCCCTTTCTGCTCTTCTTCCCTGTTTTCCTCTTCTGTGTCCGTTGAAGCTTTGGGGTCCTGCTGCATCTCCTCCACAGGGGTTGCTGTGTCTGTGCTGGGTTGAATCTCTGTTTCAATACTAACTGGCCCATTCTCCTCAGGCGAGTCTCCCCAGTCCTCAGCAGGAGCTGGTTTCTCCTCCTCCTCTTTCATCTCCTCCTCAGCATCCTGTTCCGCCAAAGAGTCTTTGTCATTCTCAACTGCTGGGAGTTCTCCCTCTGAAGTTGGCCCAGAGACCAGAAGATCTGCAAGTTCCTGATCTTCAGTCAGTGTTACCAATTCTGCACCCATCATTTCTTGAGCGTCCACTAACTCATGGTTTGCCTCAGTGTTTTCAGTGTCTAAGTCAGCTTGGTCAGCAAGTTCTATATGTTCTGACTCCATCTGTCCGTCCTCATCAAGTCCATCCAAGATGTCCGTCTCTTTCCTCTGTTCCTCTTCGAGGTTTTCTGACAGGAGAGGGTCTTGATCATCTGTGCCTAAAAGAATAATCTCAGGTTTGACCACAAGCTCATCACTAGCCTCTACTGCTGGAGAAAGGGAGGGAGGCTCTGAAAACTGCACATCATTATCCATCAGATCTGCATGTGCATCTTTATCGCCATCCTCGTCCATGTCCAGCAACAGAGAGAAGCCGCTGTGAGATTCAGACCTGGGTTCATCTGGCCCAACGGTTTGCGGATGCTCAGGAAGATCCAGCTGAGAACTGTCCACCAGGCCATCCTGCCCCTCCATGAGCTCCAGGGGTACCAGGAGCGTGGTGGAGGGCTTGAGCTCCATGTATGATGCTCCTTGCCCCTCAACTTCATCTGCCTCCATTCCTTCTTCATTTGGTCCAAGTCTCACCATCACCACCTCACCCTCCATATCCTCCTCCACCATCTATTATAGAGCAAACACACAGAGGTGGTTATTTCTTGATTGTTTTTTTAATTCTATATTATATTAGGGGTGGGAGAATTGATTTATTATTTTATTTATAAAACGTCAAAAAGGGATGAAAATATCTTTAAAGAACCCAAGGGACATCCTCGAATTTTTTCCTTAGTCGGCACAATACAAAGCAACAGAAGTAGCAGATTCTGACATTAAAAGAGCTAAAATCAGAAAATGTTGAGAATTTTCCCCTGATAAATGACTTAATCAATGAAATAACCATAAACTGACCAACCAATCGCTTTAGTTCTGAATTTGTTACCTTCATCTCTGCTCCTGGTGGGATCAGAGAGAACTCTGCAGCCTCCTGCTCTGACAGGCTTGGCAGGAAGTGTGTGTGTCCCTGTGGCACAAAGACTGAACTGGGTTGGAGGGGTGGCAGCCTCCCATTACCCTGCACCTCCTCAATAATCTCCACTTCACTGCCAGAGTCTTCTTCTTCTATCTCCTCCTCCTCCTCCTCTTCGTCGTCGTCCTCCTCTTCGTCTTCAGCTTGATCAGACTCCTCCCCCTCTTCGTCATCATCAACTTCAGACACAGGGCTTGAAAGCTCTTCACTGTCATTTAAACTCACAACAGCTGGGAGAGAAGGAAACAGAACAAGCAGAAAAGTGCAGGTGGGTGAGTAAATGAGTCATAAAACACCATAAAAGTGTCGTCGTACATGCTGGCACAGTGATCCTCACAGTGGGAGTCAGTGCCAGTTGGCTCAGAGGATGTGACAGAGGCAGCAGCTTTCTGGCTGGTGAACTCTGGAGGAGCTTCAGCAGCTGTCTGCTCCTCTTCAGCTTCATCAGGTGACTCACTGGGGAAAAGAGGAAAGATATTTCAACATGTGAAGAACAAAAAATACACATATACACAACTGAGAGGAAACACAGGGTTACTCAACAACACCAAATTTCCACATTTACAGTGACATAGTGTGATCTATTTATTGACAGTCTGTGTCCCAAAATATTTGTTTTAATACAAATTATTATCTGTGATCCTTAAAATAGTTCATTTTATTTAAGATCACATTCACCGTTTGATTTCTCTGAAAAATCTCTGGTCAAACCGCTGCTATAGTTCAGGAACATAAACAAAATCTGATGTTACCATAAAGAGATGAATTTGTTCTCTCTGGAAACAGAAGGCGGCACATACCTGCAGATGGATGTTTGTATCTGTGATGCATTGTGGATTCCTGCGCGGGTGAGCGGTGGAGACAGATCACTGCCAAACAGATGTCTCTGTACGAACTCTGTCAGATCTGTCAGATAGTTCAAAAATTACCTACTGTTAAATATGAAGTCATCCACTGTGACCTCTGTATGATTTTGGGATATAATGCTTCAATCTACCAACTGTGACAGCTGTTTCTAGAAAAACCATCCACAGTCACAATATCAGAGCATGTTTGTTGTATAACGTTTACTTTTTAGTTGCATCATTTCCTGGTGTGTATACAGTGAATTACTACAGTCTTGTCTGAAATGTTGTTGTTTAGTATATATCTTGTTATATATATCTTGTTACAATCTAATTGCATTGTGTCAGGACAGACCTGTTGACTGCTCCAGCTCCTTTTCAAGGTCATATATGGATTCAGTGGCTTCAGACAGTTTCAGATGCTCGGTGAACTCTGTGGCCTCTGATTGGACGTCCGGTGTCGTGGCTGTAGCTGGCTGATCCTGAGGTTCCACTTTCGTGCTCTCAATTATCTGGTTACAAACTAGTTCACATACAAAATGTGTCAAGTAATGTTTTATGATATCAGAGCATAGCAAATGCTTGGTGCTGTGAAAAAACTGGTGTAGGGAAACACACCTCTAAAAATATGTTGTAGAAAAACAAAGAGCAAACAACTACTTCAAATGAATTACCTTGATTGTGAAGAGATGTCTCCTCTTGGTCTAAAGGTGAAGGTTCTTCTTGTTTATCACTTGATTCAACATCGTCTTTGTCCTCTTTTTCAGATTGAACTTCCTCCTCATTTTTAGCCTCCTGTTCAAGACCAGTTTCCATCACGTCCTCAGATGTTTCATCTTCCTTCACCTCCTCTTCTCCATCTTCCTCTTGCTTTAGATCCCCAGTTGCCAGGAGAGAAGTTTGCTCACTGGTTTGCGAAGGATTTTCCTCTGGTTCTCCCTTTTCAGCTAGGTGTTTGATGTTCAAAGTCACCACCCCCTCGTCTTCTTCCTGCTCTTGTGACAGAGGAGCATCATAGTACTCCAGAGTGGTGTCTGTTGAACGGACAGACGTGTGAGTGACGTCCAAGCTCAGGCTAAGCCGTAGTGCTTCTGTTGCATCAGATGGTCGGCTCTCTGCAGCCACTTCGTAGGTGGACTCGCTCTCAAAGCACCTCAGCTGTGGTGAGGGGATACCACCTTCTGGAGGCAATAACCTAACACTGGATTGTTCCCCTTCCTGTTCTTCTTCCTCTTCCTCCTCAGCAGGCTCAGAAGACCAGGTTTTACGTGTAGCTTTGGATAGCGTGGAGCCTCTTGTCAGCAGGCTGATCTCACTGTCAGCTGCCACCTGGGGGCGAAAAAAAAACAAAGTTGGAAGAAACATTTTATTATTAAGAAAAATTAACCCACCAGTTAAACAAAGAGTGGGATGATTAAAAAAATGTGATGACCACTGAGCACAAATGTGTTACAAATGTGTTAAAATGTAATCTATTAAAAGATTTTTTTTTTTTTACACTGTACTCCTACAAAAAAAAAAAACATCTTAGAACTAAAAAGTAACTACACTTCTTTCAAAGTACCAGGCTTGTTATCACCTAATTAGCTGATTAGACTTAGATTTTTTTGTCCTGGAGAGGTATTTCAGCCAACTGAACACCGACAACACACAGCTATATACGGATAAGGCATGTCTTATCTTATCAGTGTCATTTGTCGTTGTGAGTGCTCGGTGTGTGATGGTTCTGTTGTTCATGTTTCTTTATAAAAGCATTTACTGATCCCAAGTGTTTTTGTGCTTGGTCTTACTCCATTGGTCCATCGAACGCTCTTCTCTGGTTCTGGGGATTCTGCCTCTTCAATGAAGGTGATCCGACTTTCTTTGCTGCGGAGTGGAGGAGTGATGGAACGTCCTGGAGAAGCAGAGGGGGTGGCAACTGGTGTGGGCCTCAGGCTACTGCGCAGGATGGACTGGGGAGTGAAGGCTGGGAACACTGGACCAGAAGCAGCCAAGGCCCGAGCTCGCTGAGAGAAAGACATACTCATTTATCACAAAAACAAATCAAAGATAAACAGCATTTGTAGACATAAATACACAGAGTCAGCGTCTTTCAGACATCCTGACAGGATTCAGGATATTAGAGTTTTATCAGGATCCCTGGTGCTATGCAACACCAGCAACAGGGTCAAGGAATAATAGCAATGAGCTTTTTAACGTTTTTGACTGAATCAAAGCAAATAAAAATTTTACATTTTTCCACTCACCTTGACGACCTGTGGTGTTTGCAGCAAACTGAGTTCAGGGGCCTTGCTGGTGCTCTTTGGAGAGACCCAGGAGCTGGGAGGTCTTGGAGGGCTGAGAAGAGGGCGAGGAGTTTGACAGGAGGGATGAACCACCAAGTCCATCAGCCTGAAGAAATACAAAAACAAGACCTTAAGACGTGGTTTCAACACAACTCTGCCATGCATACATGTAGCTTTTTAGAATAAAAATACTGACATGAGGGTACTGGAGATTGTACAGTATACTACAAATAACTAAACATTATACTAAGATGCAGGTGCCAATATTTTGAGTACATGATTTTTTAAATGGTTGTAAAGATGCTTTAACAACATTAACATGCACAGTTTTCCAAGTTTAATATCTCCAACAGCTAAGATCAGTGTAATATTATTGGCATAAGAAATTCATCTTACCGTCAGGCCTCTGAAATGTAAAATCAGTATCATAGAAATTTAACAAATACCATTTAAGAGATGCTTTGATGTGATGTCAAACCCAATTTACATCAATTTTTAAATTTGTATAATAAATTACTCATTTAATTTTGACATCTCTGTGATATTAAGGATGAATTTACTGAGATCCTGAGGTCTGGTTAAAATCATTATATCCATTAAACCGTTTCATGCCAGAGAAAGTGCTTTCATGCTTAAACAAATGTACACTCTGCTTCACTAAGACCAAGATGGAGCTCCTATGGACTACCTTGATTTGCGTTTGGAGGTCATGGTGATCGGAGTTCCTAGGAATGGGTCAGCAAGGGCCAAGGAGGACTTGGGGCTATGAACATCAGCTGCCCTGGGGCTGGCAGAAACATTTGTAAAAAGTTAAAAATTACTCAAAAAAATTCAAAACTAATCAAAATAATAACATTTATGATACCTTCTGCTTACCTCTTGGCTGGGGAGGACATTGGTGTGGCAACTTTGCCTAACCACACCTCTTCAATCTTGGTCAGGACATTGTTGATGAAGCCGGCCCTTGACATCACCTTCTCACTCGCACAGCGCTTGGTGATGGTTGACAGCGGCTGTGGCCGAGAAACTGGAGCACAAAAAGTAATAATTTATACTGTTTGTAAATCTTGTTTAGCTTAAATTAAAACCAAACTAACAGATGATAGTATAAAAAAACGACATTTTGGTTACATAAAGCAAAGGAGGGCAGTGTTAAGTAGTGTAGAGTCATACTTCAAATCAAACAGGGGATTTATGAAAGAGTAATTTTAGAAAGTTCAATTATCAACTGGACTTTTATTTGCTGTGAAAAACATGTTACCATTACTGAAAGACATGAATTACACTTGAGAGTGTCCGTACCTTCTCTGTGGATGGCGCTGGGATGTTGATAGGGCTTGACTCGCTCCATCGCCAGTTTCCTCTGGACTCTGGGCAAAATTTTGCCGTACTGATCCAAAATCGAGTTCCTGGTGTTGGATCGTTCTTTAAGCTTTGGGTCTCGCTCGTTCTAGTAATAAAGGTTTGAGACAACATGGTTAAAATTTTTTTGGTTTACACATCTATCCTCATTACAATTGCATGGTGACAGAATATTTGGGTATTGCAGCTCACAGTTTAAATACTTTGTATGCGTGCAAAACGTACCACCAGGTTCATTTTGAGGCTGTGGTTGAGCTGCAAGGCAGGAATGTAGTTGGCCTGCTGAAGGTAATGAACCATCAGCAGTTCTCTGTTCTGGAGACCCCCTGTACCCTGGAGAAACTTCTCCAAACATTCCTGAAACACCAATCCAAGAACCATGAGCTTAAGGCATCGACTTAATGATTCAAAAACACAAAGAAATATTAATTATCAAACAGAATGATGAAGAGTAAGGCTAAAACAAAACGCAGAAATTACAGTTTGACAAAATACTAAAAGAAAATTAACTGAAATATCAGTGACTACCAGTGTAAGCATGGATTCACTCATCTCTCTGCTACCTGTTCGTTAAGACCAAGGGGCAGTTTGAGAAGCTCTTTGATGAGGCCCAGCTCCTGACAGCTCTCATACAGGAAGCCCAGCAGCTCGCCCATGTTGAGGCGATTAGAGTGCTGCCGAAGTAAAGACCATGCCTCTACGAGACACCTGGAAGAAGGGCACACCAGCTGGTTAAAAAAAGGTAAAATAATACATGTGAAAGAAAACTCATCAAGGGCTGCAATCATTCTTGTCTCCTCAAACAAAAAGTCGACACTGTTCAACAGATTCTACATTAATATTGAAAGTCCACAGAGCCTTTGGTCGTCTTACCTGTTGTGCAGCAGTACAGACAGGCAGAGTTTGGCCTGGGAAGTTGAGGAAATTGGCGGCTTTGTGACATGAAAGTATCGTAGCGCCACTGAGTGTTGGCCCTGACACATCAGTGCTTGCAGGACGCGCTGGTGCTGCCACTCAAACTGACACTGAGTGGCAGCTGGATGCAGGAGAAGTTCGAATGAACTCTGATGGAGTAGAAAGTGAGAAAGTATCATAAAAAAGGAGTCACAAGAGTTGGTATTAGCTGTATTTGGAAGTCATATCATAATGTTTACACGGAAGATGTTCATATGCAAATGTCAATTTACCTCAAAAAACAAAACAGCTGATTTGCCTTGCACAATCAATCTGCATGAGTATAAAAGTAGTCAAATGTGTGTACCTGGTGGTCATGATGGTCTAACAGCCAGAGGCCTTGTACTAGTTTCACAAGTCCGATAGGGATGGCAAAAGCTGTGGGAAAAGATTCCACTGATGCTCCCTCCTTATTGGGAAAGGAGTACATAACATCCAGCAACAAGTAAATCACCTGGGACACCAAGTCAAGGTTCATACACAAAGTTGGTTTAATTTAGTCTATCATTATAAGAATTAAAGATTTTTTTCTATCACAATAAGATCATCAGATTTACTTGACTGTAATGTGAATGAACTCTCATTAAACACTGGAACTACAAGTCCATATTCACTAAAAGAATCATTTCAATCAAGCAAACAGCTGAAGATCCAACAGCCTAATTCACAGTTAACACTGTTGCTGGCCGAGGCTTTGCTGTTATTAATTAAAGGATACAATTGCATGTTTGGCAGCTTCATCAATGTTGTCCAGTAGATAAATGTCCAACAAGGCCTGTGGATCAAAAGGTAGAAAATCATTGTTTTATTTGCTGTATGAGCCACATGTGCAAACCACTGAATGAAAATAAAGACTGACAACTTGTCTCCCCTTTTTTATCACTAAAACATACATCAGTATGATAAGAACCACCTTAAATGACAGTCACCATCTTTGGGGAACCTGACCTACGAACCCAATCTGGCAAAAATTATTTGTTACAAAATAAATGAAATTAAAGGTAAATCAGTTTAAAGCTTACATGCAGTGTTGGTGGTGGATACTGCCCCGTCCCACCATCATCCCTTTTCCACAGGTTGGTCAAGCGTTCACCACACTGGCTGACCAAACCGTCAATCATCAAGCAGTCTGCACACCACTTGCCCCTGAGAGAACAAAATCAGAGAGTCAGATTAAGATAAACTGAAACCCATCAAATTCAAGGAAAAAGTGAGAATTTTGCCGGGCATTCATCATTCTGACATCTTATGGATTCAGTTTGATTTTAGATTTGCAGTAAACACAAGGTTTAATTGTTCATTGTTTTAAGCAACAACAACTCACTTAGCCAGCCTGGTGAACTCCTCTCTGCGTATAGTATAATAGTTGCTGATGACTGAGTGCGTGTAGAAAGGTCTGGAGATCTGGAGAGCGTCATTGTCTGTTGGGGAGCGTAGCAGAGAGAAACAGAAAATGAAACTGAATGCACTGATATTATAAAGTTTTACAACATCTTGTACTGCATGCTCCCATGATTTTCTGTTGAAAGTCAACAGACTCAAACCATCCAGACGAGCATCCTGACTCTGACTCTACAATGCACATTGCTTTTACTTTAAGAATATGTTTCGGGTCACTGACCTAGAGACGTTCAACATGCTTTCAATTTTGCTTATTCACTGACTCTGATACATTGCGTTGTGTGCAATTGCTAGTAAGGTTTCCCAGATCATGTTTATGTCAGCAACACATTACCTGATCCCTCAGGCAGTAGACCAGTGCGACAGAACCAGAGCACCACCTGTGCATACTTGGAAATTAGACTCGACACCATATTCTTGTTCATCAGACCCACCAAGCCTAAACAATGGACAAACAAACAGAAAAATAACTCTCAGTAACTAATAATAACTCAACTGACCAAAGGTAACAACAGCACAAAAGCTTTTTATAAACAAACACAAAAGAAATTTACTGCCCAAAAAAATACTGGTGAGAGTTCTTCATTTCAATTTAGCAGGAATGGGAATTAGAACATGGCGTTGGTGAAATGTAACACTTCTTCATGTGACTGTATCTGTGTGGATTCCACACCTTTTTGTGTAAGCTCCTGAGCTTCACTGAGCAGACAGTGGAAGATGGTACTGAGGTTACCAAGCAGCCTCTGGCTGTGCTGCAGTAGCTGCATGGTCTGAGGGTCTGTGAAGTTGGATGAGCTGTCAAACAGAGGTGCACCTGGGGAGCAAACACACAGGAGAAACAGAGAAAAAACAACTTTAATGGATAAATTGAGACAAACTTGCCTACAGCATAGGAGAAGAAGGAGGAATAAAGGAATCTGCATCACTAAAATAGTAAAAAAAAATACATTATTTTCTATGCAATGTGGATGTCTCCTACCCTTGGTGATGTTAAATAATACTATATTTCTTAAGTTTGAATTGTCATCAGCCAATATTTAAACGTACAGATGCCATCCAGTTCCTCCTTGGTCTGAACTACTTTGTTCCAGGCCCAATCCAGAATGTAGCGCAGGTTCAGTGCAGAACCTGGTTGTTCTGTTGAAGAAAGACACAATTACAACATTAAAGTTGATTGCAGGGCTTGCAGCATGTTTGGAGAGGAAGGAAAGAAAGCTTTTAAGTACTATGTGTACAGGTTGTAGGTGAAACCAAAGGGAGCAACACTGAGAATCTTAACAACTACTTGCTGCAGTTTGAGAATCAACTAACAATTATTTAGAGTATGACTCCTCACCCTCTGCAGTCCATTGCTTGATACAGCCGGTGATCAGTCCCAAGGAGCTGGTCTCCACTGCTGTAGACAAGATGGCATCCAGCTGCTCCTCCTACAGACACCATGGTACATGTATAAATTATTAAAACTTCTTAACAAATATCTGATTTAACTATGTGCATTCTTTTTTAACCCTTGCAAGATTTTCGTTAATGTGAGCTAAAACGGGGAGAACAAAAGTATCAAAATTGGCCGCTTTGTGGGTTTGTGCGAACAAGTGGTTCACACCAAGTATGTGTGTGTGTACCTGAGAGAGACTGGAGGCCTGGGTGTCAGCCAGACGAGATGAGAGTAGGCCAGACATGAGGCAGCGAGAATAGCTGGTGGAGATGATGTCACTGGAACAAGGAGCAGCTTTCTTCAAAAAACTCAGGGTCTGGTGTTTATCAAAAGAGTGAGGTATTAAAAGAAACCTAATCTCCATTTAAATATCTCCACACATTTAAATCCTTCCTACATAGTAATATTTGGGTAACTTTCAGGAAAAATATCACATCATCATATGCTCATTTAAACATAAGAATGCATGTGGAAAAGGCCAAAATTACAGAGAAAAGTATAAAAACTGACATACAAAAAGTTTGAAGTCCATCTTTTCATTTGGAGAATATTAACACATTAATATCTTATAATCAGCACTTAGATTTATTGCCTTAAATTGAAAGCAAAGTTGAGAGTTTGTACAACAGAAAGATGAACACAAGAAACTTGCCTCTTTCTGATAACCAGAGCAGGTTAAGTGCACAATTCCAGAGTTTAGCAAGCAGGTGGCATCTGTCACATGAAAGGGAACAAAAAAAAAAAAGTCAACAATCAACCTTTTTTGTAAAATCATCACAATCACAAGCCTGGGTATGACTGCAAGAGGAAATCCCCAAGCAATACTGAAAAGCAACAGCAAAGCACAGGGAAAGAACCTGGTAAAAAATACAACAACCTGGTTTTCTTTCCATATAATCTCATATTATATTTTTGCATATAGTGTCTATACCTACCAAAGTTATATGTTGTGGGGTTGAAATACTGTTCTGGTGGGGGGCAGGTGAAGGGCAGGCCCCTGCTCAGGCTGCGGTCATGCACCACTGTATCCAGGAGAGTGTGTGAAGACACCATCTGCACCACTGGGTCCAAAGACCAAACTGCCAGGTAGGGACAATTTTGCAGAGACTCTCCAGCTCTGACGACAACAAAAGAACACACAAGTGCAAGTGAAATACAGTGTCACAGTAAATAAAGCAATCATTATTTTTCACCCCACGAAAAAGAGATCACAATGAACATTTTATTTTCTGCACCATCTCTTTTACAGTCAAACCACCAACAAGGATAAGACTAACAACATCATTCACTTAGGCTGAGTTTTGGGTGTTTATTTTGTTAAGTAATCCCTTAATTTAATCAAGTACACTGACTCATCGCTCCTCACAATGTCTACTTTCTGTTTTCTTTTTACTTTATGGTGTACACTCTTAATCAGGTGGTCAGTCATTGGCAAGATTTTGCTTTTTTGTGGATATCATAAGATTTTACATTGTTTTAATATCTAGGCATAAATTGAATATTCACAATTTAACACATTTTTTTACATGCATAGCTGATCAAATTGCTGTCTTATGCCTGATGTATTCTAAGAGTAATCAGCCATATGCATAACCTTTAATCCAAGTGTTTAATTAAAAAAAAAAAAACAATAAGTAAAATATACTATATAATGATGACCATTAAAATAATTGGAATTTTTTTCATTTCTTTTCTAACAGAGAAACTAAGAATTCTCTCAGACAACTAGACAAGACATCCAGTCTCTTCTGTACCTTAAAGAGTCTGGCATTTGAGCGTGGTACCAACGGTTGATGTCGAAAACCCCGATGTAGGTAGATGGAGTTCCCTGACCATAAGCCTTCACTTGCCAGCTGAAGATAGACACACTGGTGTCTGGAGATGCAGCTGAAGCGACAAAAAATGAAAGTAAAGATGAAGTGATTAAGAAAATAAAGGCAAGTAAAAAATCAGCAACAGCTGTGTTGTTAATTGCTGAGCTACAAACTTTTCTGTATGAACTAGACATTGTTTTAAAAGCATTCAAATCATTCCCCTTGGCATTTTCAATCAATCTGGTAAAAAAAAAAAAACATGCATCATAGCTGAAAATTCTAAAAAGAAAAAAAAAATTGCTACAACCAATTCCCCACATATTCCCATCTTCCCCAGGTAGTCTCAGAGAGGAAGAATTCTCACCTTCGTTCACACTGTCATCCCTGTCAGGATGAGGTCTGAACTTCTCTATGGTCTGGCAACTCAGCAGGCGGGTGTTGGTGGCCTGGGTCCTGAGTGGAAAAGCTGTGCCACTTAGCTCCTGACTGTAACGCTCTTCACAGTACTCCAGACCCTGTGACATGAAGATAAAGAGAGAAGAAAATAAACAAAGGAAGAAAATCTACAGAAGAATTGCTAAGACCCTAACGCACATTGTAAATAATGAAGGTGAATAGAGAGTAAATATTACTGTCATTTTGTTTGCACTACAGACCTCATAGAGAATCTTCCCAGAAGCTAAACAGTTCCTCTCGCTGAAGGCCAGCTGAAGTAGGTGGAGGCTGACCAAATCTCCCTCACTGCGTGGGAGTGAGAGGAGGAAGAGCACAAATAAGACACAGGAAAGCAAAGAGATGGATAAATACTGAAGTGGGTTACTTTGTGTATGTTCTAAGTCTTACAGGTCCTGAGAAGACTGGACAGCCCAGAGGTAGCAGCAGTTCCTGGGGTCGTTTTCTGGCTCCTGGAAAGTGAAGGCATGCACAGGTACCCTGCCACCTTCTAGCTGGGAGTGGTATCTGGGTATGAAAGGAAAAAAAACACATTCATACACAAACACTGATTTAGTAAAAAACTAAGAGTTAAACAAGTGAGTGGGTAAAGATGACATTTAATTATACCTTACAACGTACCAACCAACACAGAGTCTTGTAATTTCTTTTTCTCCCTTCCCACTATATAATCTAACTATTGTTGATAATTTAAGAGAAAAAAGTCACATGGAGTCTAAATTTACACTACATGACATGCAGAAAAAATGCAATGTGGCCAAGGAAATTCTGCTCAAGATCAAGATTGGAACATACTGTTCTTCTTTTAACTTGGAAGTTAGAAGAGATTCATAGACTCACTCCATCTTTAGTGCCTTCATGTTCCACAGCTGTAAGTATCCATCAGAAAATCCTACTGCCAGCTGGTTGGTCCTGGAGATGTACTGAAGAGCTGTGACTCCAACTCCACTGGGCCCATTCAGCTGGAGACAGAGATGCCTGCCCTGTCTGGTGCTGACTTCTCTCAGTCTGGGGATATCTGCAGGAGATTTGGTGACTACCTGCAGATCTGGGAAAAACCAAGAAAAACAAAATGAAAGATGTTTTTTTTCTCGATAACAAAAGGAGTAAAAGCTTAGGAGCAGGGAAACCAGATACCAAGATAAATACACCTTTACTAATTTACTCAAAAGAATACCTGTACTGAACCTGTCAGGATCAGAATAAATTAAATTGGAATCAGGAGTAAAAGAATTTAAAATTCCTATTGTATAATTTAAGTGACTTTATGAAACAAAGTCAAAAGGTCAGAGAGGGAAAGGAAGCATAAAGGGTACAGTGAGGCAAGCTGGGGTGTGTATGAATGACATTGGTCACTCTGTGGTACAAACAGTGCACATTTGCATGCAAAATACATGAAAACCATATGCTTCCTCACGCAAGTTCCTCACCTGATGCCTCCAGTTCACTTTGACTACAGGACAGGTCATCAAGACAGAGGTCCACAAGAAGAACATGACCAAGGTCCGTTACTACTGCAGCAATGCCAAAGAACCAGCGCAAACTCTGATGAAGATGCTGAGTCAAGGTGCTTGCTCCACCATAACTTACTAATGGCTCAATAGCTGTAATCTAGAAAATAGATACAGTTGGCAGAAAAGAAAGACAGACAATGATTTGGTTTGAAGGACAGAATAGGCTTTCAGTTTCATACACTTAGTTTCTCAATGAGATTGTCTTTTAGAAAATTAAATGCAACTATTAATTGCGAACTCACCCTGCCTGGTATGACCACAGCTTTGACCACCCTTGACAGCCCTAAGTCGTACAGACACAAAACGCTGCCCTCTGCCTCCTCCAAGCCAACCAGCAATCCAGACCTAGAACAGTAAAACAGCTTGGTAGTTAATATTTAATATTTCCTTTACACCTTCTTTGACATATATTGAAAAATATTTCTTGCTTACAAAAAGTAGAAGCATGTGATTCTGATGGTTGTCAACTTTGTGCACTACTATTTCCATGATCACAAACCACATCAAAGAGTGATTGAGAGACAGACATAGTAAAACAGGGCTCTGACCGTTTCAGCCAGCTGAAGTCCCTGGCAGCAAGGACACTGGGTGGGTGCTCGCCTCCACCACTGAAGCAATATGCAGACAGTCGTTCTCCCGTCAGTGCATGGACAACCTCCAGGTGGGGGCCACAGGCCAGCCAGGCCAGCCCGCTGCGGCCTTAACACACGGAGACATGGAACAGAAAGGTTAGAGGGTAAAAACATGGGAATGCTAACATTTGTAAGAGGTTTTTTTTTTTAGTTTTTTTTTTTTACTTCTTGAGACTCTCCAGTGACTTCCAGGCTTACATTGATCAGCTGATGCTGTGCCAATAAGTATTAACTAAGGATTTTACTCGCCAAGTTTTAATGAAGCAACCTAATTTAATAAATCACGTCTTCAGTCTTTCACTTGTGCAGTAAATACTTAACGTTTTGGCAATAGATACATTTTTTGAATGTGTTTTTTTTATTATCATTCTTTAACAACTAGAAATTCTACAACTATTTCTACTGCTTTAAAGCAAAATAATGGATGCAAAATCAATAAGGTACCCCACTTGTGTATTGAAAATACTTCAAGTATTTATTTTGCATGTTGAGGGTGTAGTGACAGTGTCTTAGTGACAGCATGTCAATTTATAATTACAACTAATGATGGAAAAAAGAAATCCAGTTGCCTGAAACTCAACTTTTTGGGTAACTAATGATGGAGTGATCCTTGATTACTCAAAATAGGCTTACCAACAGTGAACTTCCCATGAAGCACAGAGTCTAAGGTGATCTCATCCTCCCCCAGGGCATCTATAGTAACTCCAGGGAAAGGCAGCAGGCTGCTGGTGACTTGGGCAGTCAGGTCATGCATTGTTCACTGTATAAACAGCAACACAGGACATACAGTCCATTACAAATAGCGGATAATTGATTTACTCTGTTAACAATGGTTCTCAATTGTTCAAAATAATAATAATAATAATAATCCCCCTCAAAAATAATACAAAAAAGTTATTGCCAGAGTTAGATGCTGAAAATCTCATTTTATTCGATAGATATCACAATACCCTTGATATTTTTGCCCCTATGTAAACATAAATGATTGAAAGGTAAACAGAAACCTGTTCAAAACTCTCTGTAAACCACTCCTTCTCCATAAATCTACTTCAGGCTTTGTCTGCTCAGTCGGCTTTGCAATACAAAAGAGGTCTTTCTTTCAACACACAGTTGCACCCCAGTTGTCAGGAAACGTGCTGTCAGCAAACTTGCTCACAAGTGGGGCTGCAACTGGATTCACGTTCTGATCTACAGCAACATGTGACATTCTGCTGCACATCTGTTTGTTGACATGAGTTCTGACAAAGTAGCATAGTAAAGGATTAGTCGAACAACTTCACAAGAACTGTATGCAGTACCCCTTTTTTCAATGCCATACATTTTCCTCTAACAGGACAGCAAAACTAATAAGGTTGAACTCTACAGTGGATTATATGCCGTTACTAATTCAGCTGCAACTGTCTGAGTATTTCTTTTCAGTATCTGTTTAAAATAATATTTGAGTGTCCGTATAAATTTGGTCAGAGATCAATAAATCCAGGATTAAATGTTAAGATTTACTCAAATTATTTAATGCTGGCATCAATATTTTAAAAGCATGCCTGTTTATCTTAAGCTTACAAAATCAGTGTCCTCTAAAAACACATTAAAACGTGTTTTAATAAAAGTTGCTTACATGTGATGTCTGAGAACCTGGTATTTGTAGAACCATATTTTACTCTGTGTTGATTTTTAATTACTCATGTTATCATTATTGACCCAAGTCTGGAGATGTCAGTGCTCTACCTCAGCCTTTTATTGCACTAGCGGCACATAAAAATATTATTTTCAGCAGTTTGGTCCTTTCAAAGCCAACTCAACCTTACTGAAAACGTGTAGGGTAGTTTCACGCCGAGAAAAATTGGACACGATACTGCCCCCTGTGACCGCACTGCATAATACAGAGGATTCAAGTCAACTCCCGCGCAACAAGCCTGTCACTACGCAGCCACATGTCATGACGTGAAACTGAACATTTAGGATTGTAACAATAGCACTAAACGAGTCCAGTTTATGCACTACAAGCCTTTTTCGTATTATTTTGGCCTAGTCACACAGTCCAGTATTTCAAAGTAGTTGACTGAAATGAAAAACTAGCTTTGCCATTTACAACGTCTAGTGCTCTCATGTGACAATATTAGCAAAGGTTTTGTGTGATCGCTCTCTGAAATATATTTTTATATATATATATATAAATATATATAACTTACAAATTGCTAAAACTCAAAAGAGCCCCCAAATATAATATTCAAACGTATGAGACAAGATATAGGAGTTACAGTTGTTTAAAACTTAGTTGGCAGTCTTATTCGAGGAAGCTCTTTAGCATCTGCAGAACATAGATTAGCTTCTTTGGGTGCAGTTGTTTGCATTTGGCTAGCTTGACATAATGTAAACAAACACGCGATCGCTTAATCTGTACAATGTAATACATGGTGCCGTTAACTACGGGCCTCAATAACGCATATTAAAGTTGTGGTAATGTTTTTTAGAGTAGAAAAGTGACTAATAGCTGTCTCACATTTTTTTCATCAGTGTGTTAGCAGGCTATTCAGTTAGCTTGCAAGGTCATGCAGGATTACAGTTTATCTGAGTTCACCGTTTAAGCTAGCTAACCCGGCTAACATTGCATGACTACATGGGCATTTGGGATGACAACAGTAATTATGCGATGTAAGCTATCCAGTTACTGGGTCTATGGTAAAACAAACAACTAAATTAACGCTTATTAATACTGATCCCTTAAGTTTCATCATACGGGTTTAATTCAGTTACAACAAAGTCGGGATAGCTAGCTAGTCATGTTTCTCTAGCTAGCGTAAGCTAACGTTGTTACGAACGCTGCCGTTGCAAGCCAGTACGAACGTTAGGGCTGACAACTAATTTTATTCATGTAGCATATTTAGTATTGTTTTTATTCATTTTACTCAGATTCACAGAGTTAACACTATGCTATAATTTCCTTCCGGAAGGCAAAAACTCTTTTCCTTACTTGAATCTGTGAATTTTACTAAATCTTCCTTCAGCTCTAACTGGAACAGTGCAGTCAAGCCAACTGTAGTGGTCAGGCAATACAAAACTAGCGTGTAGCTACGGGCGCAAACACAGTAAGATCGGTCTTCATTGACAAATCATGTTCTTAATATAAATCTTTTTGGGTGTTTATCCAGCTCATTCGAGTTTAGTCAATTAGCCCAGTTAGCTGTCTCCTAACTATGCTGGAAAGTGTGATGCAATGTGCCGCTAGCTGCTACCAACGTTAACGTTTAACTACCTGTCTGAAACTGACGGCTTTACCGGAGCCACGAATGTCTTGATTTCCTTGACGTTTCCCCGATTACTTTTCTCCTGTGTCATAATCCGCTCCTTCTCTAAGTACGAATCATGTGTAGAGCCCTCTGCGCGCCTCAACTGGCTTGGAAACGCGAAATATTCCTACTGGCTTCAGGCTAGTATATCTCAGAGCGCCATTTCCACGGTGGGGAAGTCTTCCATGCGCATCTTCTTCACTGGCGTTGGTGGTGAGTACAGGCGACAGGGCTGCACTGCCCTCCCCTGTTTGGCCGTGGTTTCGACACGTTGCTTCGCAGTGCTAAAAGAAATTTGCCGAACTCTCATGAGATTTGTATGAATTGTTTCTTCGATGTGCACATGGTACCAAAAAATGTGGAAATGGAAAGACCTCGGTTAAAAAGTCTGTTTACAACCAAATGTTATTCTGATTAGTGGGATTATTTGTTCCATTGGCTACTGTACAGGTGTGCTCACTACAAATTTAAATTTATGTAAAGCTAGCCCTGAAGTAAGACAGGTTATTGGCTTTTTATTCGGACATGATCATTACAACGTCTTTTCTTTTGATAGTTCCCTTAGTCTGAAAGTTTCCTTCTGGTTTTCTGTACAATAAGGTATCTCTCAAGTACTCAGCACATCTTGAAAGTGATGTCATATGCAATCAAGTGTAAAAGTATTTTGCCACAAAATCTAGAACAAACAATAGACTGTAATACATTAACATAAAAAACTGGAAAAAATAGTTTATTTTCAAAATGTTGTCTTTGAAGTCTTTGGATCAGATTTAACAAAATTCAGTGTTCTAAGGCTGTGATTTTTTCCTCATCTGCCGCTCAATCATCAAGTCAAACTCTTGTCTTTCTCTGAAAAGAAAAAAGAAGAGGAAAAAACACAGTAACCGATTATATTCAGCATTTACTGTCATTGCTCATTCAATGTTTAAATTCAGACTCTTTTACCTGTTACTGATACATCGTCCTTTCAGGTACTTTTCTTCTGCCTTTTTCACTGAGACATTGTCCACTCCTGCTATGGCATAGATGATGGCCTGTGAAAAAGGACAAACATCTAACAATACCTCTACCATATAAACCAAGAGCAGCAGAAAACACACCATATTCTGTAATAATAAAGCAGTGCTGATAATGGCTTTAGCTCACTTCAGGAAGAAGCACGTCCAGGACAAAAGGGACACTCTCCATGAATTTCACCTCAGTCAGGCATTGGGCAGTGGCCCTGGCTGTTGTATAGAGCTCACTCAGGTAACAATAAACCTGGTCCAACTGCTGGTCATCTTCCAGGTATATGTTCACCACCCGTTTCCTGTTGGCACTTAAAAAGGAGCGAAGCCATCTGGACTGCTGCTGCCCACGGATAATAGCCTGCAAGGAGAGTAATACCAGTAAGAGTTGTCTTATTCACGCAGGGATGGGCATTCATCTGGGATGCTTTTTTAGCACAGCAAACGATGCATATTTAAAGGATCAGAAGTTTTATAGCCTTTGGCTAAACCACAACAATAGACCTGGCCATTCAGAAGCAGTTGTCCATGTAATGTAATAGTAGTGACAACATGTGTTATCAAACTTGATGTCATCATTTACTTATATACAAGGTCTTAACTAGCAAAGTAACTATATGTCCAATGCCTAGGACACAGTGGCAGTACATGTGTATCGTGGAACCTCGTGCTTTTCATTTCAGTACCCATGTTAACACATTACACCAGCAACATGGCCCACCTGAGCAGCTAAAAGCAGAGCCTCATCTAGAAATTAGGTATCTTATTATTATTATTATTTTCCATATGATGCACACAGCACCCAGCAAAAATAGACAATGTAAATGATCTGCTGACACTTTTACATGTTGTGCCACTCATAGCTGATAGTCCAACAGGTAAAATGTTTTTTTACTGTCAATATGACACCAACACATTTACTTCTGTCTGACATCTAGAACACTTCCACATAAGACATCCACTGGTATAATGCAAGTCTTTGCCAATGCAAGAACTATAGATAATACATTGGTACAATAGGCTCTATCATACCAGAAGGTGTTCTTCCACCATACGCTGCTTTACGATGAAATGTACAAGCTTCTCATTAGCACGGTTGTGGGCAGCATGACTCCGATCTGGCAACAGTCTCTTCACAATCCTGCTGCCTTCTTCCTTCTGTTCACTAAAGCTTTCCTCCTTCTGATCGTCCAACAGCACCTCCACCATTGAATCACTCGCAATGCTTATTCTGTCTGAGGCTGCCTGTGGGTACGTCCTCCTCACTGGATAACCTGGATTAATCCAAGACAGACAGTAAAGAGTATTTTAAGGAAGTATGGCCGCAGGTTTATTCTTGTTTTTATTCTGCAGGAGCCTAACATTCTGTGGCGCCATGTTAATGAATGTAATACAACAAAACTTACTCATGTCATGAGCAAAGTACTCAATAAAAGTGCCAGAAAACGATCCGCATGCTGCAAAGAAAAAACATGATTACTGCTAGATAATTCTGTGGTATCAGAACAATACTGCAATGTACATGGATATCATTGTTCTTTATCTGTGACTGTCTGCAAGAGTGTTAAATGGTCAGTACTTACCAATCCGTATTCTGTAGTCTGTTATAAGCTCCAAAGACCACTTAATGGCAGCATCATAATTTTCTTTGGCCTTACACTAATGACAAATATGAGAAACATGCATTGAGTTCTACTATGTTCGGAAAATATATATATTTTTTAAAAATGAGTATATAATTCATGAACAATTCTTACCACTAGCTCATTAAATTCTTCACAGTCAAAAGGCTTGAGGGTTTTTAGAGCCACAGTAAACCTTTAGGAACAAAAACTAAAATGTGTCAGCCATTCACACATCACAGTACACAGGGCTTTTCCTACCACTCTGAATTTACAGGATGTCTGCACTGTATCATTTATTTTAACTCATTGCGAGACCTAACTGCTGGCATCTTGAATAGCCAGGGGTTGTTCACAAAATGAAAAATATGAAACTCTGTGGCACAGTATCATACATTTTAAAAGTTCAGAGACATTCACTAACAAATCGGTGAGTGAAAATACATTTATTTCCTACCCTTTCTTTTTGTGAATCATTTGGTCATCAATAAAGATAACACTGGCTTTCTTCTGCTTACGGTTCACACTTTTTACCTGCAGAGTAAAATGATACAGATTTGAATGATTACAAACAATAAAAGCTTTCAGGGTTTTCTTTATTGCAAAGTCTTGATCACAGACCTTATTCTGATTAACCAATATTTAAGGTTCGCTGTAGTCTTTCATTTAAATGTCCCTTTAGAATGTCAAACTACTCAATTTAATTTGCAGGTTAAAAATATTATGAAAATTTTGATAATGACTGAGTGGTCCTGTCATTGATAGAGCAAATATTTCACAAGTTTAAGCTTTTCAAATGTGAGGCATTGCCACTTTTCTGAATCTAAGCAAAAGTTGTAGGATTAAATTGTGCATTTGTAACTTTTAAAAAAACATATACAAACGAGGAATCAGAATTACAGAGGTTTTTTAACTCACCAATGCAGGCCAAAATGGATAATGTCTAAATCTGTGCCAAACAAAAACTCCTTCTGTAATGGAAGGGGGCTCTGAAAAGAGAACAAATCCACTTCAACAGTGTGTGCACACAAGTCCACACAAGTCAATATCTGGTCCTTTTAGATTTTTTTCATTCAGTTACTTAAATCTCTCACTTTTGTCCACCTGCATCAAGAAACTTGGTAGCTCTTCCTCCTCATCATCACTCTCATCTTCCTGGAACGACAAAGATGGCAGCTGTTCCTCATGGTGGCTCAGCTCTATTGATAGATCTGAAGACAGCAACGACTCGTCTGTCTGTGCTGTTTAGGGAGGTTGGGGACAGCAATAAACAGATTTAGAGAAGATAACTTTCCATCCATTATCTGTCATTTTGTCCTTTGCAGGGACATAGAGGGATTATGTCGATCCTCGCTGACATTTGATGAGCGAGGGAGGGGTACAAACTGGATAGATTTGTCACAGGACTAAAACTTAACTTTACCACTAAACCTAGCCTGCATGTCTTTGGACTGTGGGAGAAAGCTTGAGCACCCAGAGGGAACCAACACAGACGCAGGAAAAATATGCAAACAGTAAGGCCAGGTTCGACCAAAACCTTCTTGCTGTGAGGCTGTGCAGACCACTGCAGCACTGAGCTATGTGCCAGATAATTTAGCTTACTTAATTTCTTTAAAAAACACAAGCTGCTTCCAAAAGGTAGTAGTAACTAAAATAATAGTTTTAAATCCACTGCAAGGTCTTTTCTGCCAAACTTGGATTTGTTTCTAAATAATTGTTGTCTAAATAACTGTTCTCTCTTTTGAATCAAATATAAATTTATCTGAAACTCAAAAAGTTGGTTCCTTGCTGGCCTGAAGTGGAAACCGAAGTGGTTGTGTCTTATTCCATAGGTCACTTGGCATTGTGCATACCTTTGTTTATGATATATCTTTGATTACAATGGCTACACTCAAACCTGGTAGAAATGCAGGATGGTTTGCTAAATAGCACCAAGGTTTAAAGAATTTGGTGTAAAACCACCCGAAGAGTAGAGGACAGACATTGTTACCTTGCTCTGCTGCACCAGATTTCTCCAGTTCAAATCTTGGTCTTGAGCGTTCAGATGACTGAGTAGTACTTTTCCCTGCCTCGATCTTCCCTCGCGTTCTGCCACGGCGGCTCTTTCCTGATGCACCGTTGGTTTTACTGCAGGTCAGCGTTTTCTCCTTTGCCCCTCTTTTTCTAACTTGTCTTGGTTGTGAAGCTTTACTCCCACTGTTGCTTTGAGATTTTGATTTGGAACATGATGAAATTATCTCTGATGTCTTTAACAGAACAGACAATAAATGAGTTAAAGAGTGTCACTGTAATTAATTGTGCAGGCTAATAACCATGTGGTTCAAAATGCAGAAACATTATTTATCAGTAAAAAATTTTATCAAAACCTTAAATTGATCGATGAGTTCTGTGCATTCTAGCTCCACTTGATTCGATCCAGGAGACAACTCTGAAATGTTTCCCAGATGGCCAGTGGAGGACCTGTGGACTGGTGTGGAGGTCAGGCAGGCTTCTTGTGTCTGTTGTGTTTGTCTCCTGCCTCTCTTTGGAGTGCTTGGGAAGGACCTTACAATGACATGGCTGTTGATGGCATTTGTTTCCTCTGTGGCTTGAGATAAATCATTGTCCGATGGACTTTTCTCTGTTGATGTCTTTTTGCGATTCCTTTTCGATTGTCGAGTTCCACCTGAAAGCTCATTCACACTCATATTACTCCTGCCACTTGGCGGTGCTTCTCATGTGGTTTTGAAAACACAGGTTTAGCTGACGCTCTGAAAGTGAAATGACAAGATTACATATTAAGTCACCTATCCTTGTCATATGAATTTGTTTAGTGTTCTGTGTGAAAATATTTCCCCTTGAGTATATTGAAACACTAAGATGCTGTATTTGTCAGATTTGCCATCCGTCACCTGAGGGACTTGAATCTCCTGTCCTGTCTTCAAAAGTGTCAGACATCTAAACGTTTTTGACAGCTGTGTTTCACAGATTAAGGTAAAGAACAGTTAAGGGTATTGTTCCACTAACCTACAACAATTAGGTTGTATTGAGTACGAAAAAAAATTGCTTTAGAGATAAGCTTTGTTGGCGTTGAGATAAAACGTGCTACATGCTATCTTCACTCTGCATCGATTACATGCTTTAGTGTTAACGTTACAGCACAGAAAAGCCTGTTGCCATAGAAACGAGAGCAATTCATTCAAGTTCACCCCGCAAACTAACTTTGAACACTTTGTTAACATCATACGTAGTAATGCTGACACCTTCCCAAAAAAGCACGCCATGTATCAGTACAAGACTGCTCCGTCACGCTGCTCAAGCTTTCATAGATGAGCTAGCACTAAAGTGTTTATCATTTAACACCATATGTGTGCAAACATCATACCGAAGCACCAGAATGCCACGGCAAAACGTTGTAATGATGCACCCGAACACATCACGAAAATTTACTACAAACAAACACGGTAGTTGGACAGAGTCGCGATAACTTCAAGCTAGCAAACAAGCTGCAACATAATTTGTTTAACTAGCAGGTTGGTAAACAAAACCTGGCTCAGTAACTTCCAGCATTTACAGCAAGGAACGTTATTTACAGTCAACGCATTTTAAGTTACAGAGAAAAACAAAAACAACTTGTTTCCTTGTTGTTTTAAGGATTCTAAACGCGTAACTTGTGGCAAATTGTCGTTGCAACCTACACAATGTTACACACAGGTGACATTACCAAACAATCAAAGAAACGACATGCACGCCTTCAAACTTGAAGATGCAGTGATTAAGTTTTTTGACCGAACGTAAAACAACATGGTAAAAAAAAAGTGCCTAACTTAGCAACTCGCCATAAAATGATATGCTCAGCTCCTTTGACAGCTACGAACGACAGAAAATACGATACCTGATATTGTTGTGTCGTTGTGCCCTCACACAAATTCTAACCCCAAAAAGCCCCCCAATTTGCTTTAGAGCATTAACTGTATTTATAATGTGCTCAAACAACAGGTTACATACATAATTCCTGGATTCATGGAGCTGTCGCCTTTCGCTATACTCTCCTCTCATACCATCTTTTTTACTACTTTGTAATGCGCGAGAAACAGCATAAAGGTGCAATACTGCCACCTGCCGTGTTGGAGTGCTACCCCATATCATACGAAAAAACCAAACATCTGGACAATTATTTATTTTCAATTGACTGTTTCACTCACCACGTACTTGAAGAGACTCCTAAACCGGATGGAAATGGTTAGGAGTCGTTTCAGAGCCTATTTTGCTAATCGAAAATTCCAAATCCAAATCCAAAATCCATTATCCTTCATCCTTCTGTGAGCATCCATATAATCATCTAAGTATGCAAATTCCTAAATCTATAGTTTCATATACCCATTAGCTATATTGTGCCTCCTATGAGAGGTAAATTATTTCAATTACAAGTCTGCAGATGATGAATATTGATTTTTTTAAAAACATTTTCTACCTCATATAATACTGTTGCATTTGCCATCACCTTGACTGTAACCTGATCATTGACAAATGATCTGATACTCTCCTTTTGACTGAAACTTGTAAGGCTGATATACAAAAAGAAAATCTGTGCACCCTGTATTAGACTTTGTGGATCTGTCAATATGCATACTGCACACTGGGACAAACAGTTATAATAATAATGTTTGTAGTCTTTATTCAGGACTACATTATTTCCAAAACTTTGATAAAACTATATTTTTTCAGAATATATATTGACACCGAGGGAAACGTCTAGGATGGTGTTACTAGTAACAGTACTGCAGAGATTTATCTTTATTGACTTAGTGTCATCCCTTAATCCCTAACAGCTCCATGTGAAACAATTATTTGACCCTTTCTCTCCCCCATCATAGGAAAAATACCTCTGTTGTTGAATGACAATCTTCAGAATGCTTTTACATGGATTTACACAGTAGTTAATCATTTACTGATGGCATCCAATATGCAGGAGCATTCTGCTCCCTCAACCTGAAGAGCAGGTTTTAAAAACACCACAACTATGGCTCGAAGCTTGAGTTTGCACCACTTTCAGCTTCTTCAATAAGCAGCGGGATCTAAATGATGATACAGAAAAGTTTTTATCTTTTATCAGAACACTGGTGAACTTTTGCTAAACCTGTGGCCCCTTTAACTTTGATGTCCGATAAAAGGGCCCTGACTACCTTAATAGATGAGAAATAAAAACTTGAATTCCAACTGCCATTTACTGTGTCAACAAACCTTGCAGGTCATAAAAGAGCTATCATTTGCAAACTGGTCCCTCCCAAAGGCCCAAAGAGAAAACCAACTTTTCTGCCGTCTGCATTCTGCTTTCTTCTACCAGTTAGAGTACATCCAAAACAGTTGTTGTCTTTGTCTACAGACATGTCTCTCTTGGTAAGACAGTCATTTCTCAATTCTTGAATTATAAAGGGACTATAAGCTATGTAAAAGTTACTTGATATTCTGATTTAACATGATTTAAGATCTTATTTTATTAAATTAAGCTATCCTCACTCCAGGCATTTATACAGATGCCATGTATTTACACTTTTTGAGTTGATAATTACATGAAAACCATTATTGTGTACATGTCTAAACTGATCTTTGCCCACATTAAGACAAAGGGTAAGTTGAAACTGAAAGAAAAGAAACTGCAGAAAGAGGTTCTTTACAGTCCCCTCAAAAAAAGGAGAAGCAGAGACATTAATTTACCAGGATAATAAAGTTTATGGATAATGATGTAGTCAGAATGTATTATGCATTATTCCACATGTTTAATTTATTATATTATATTATATTATATTATATTATATTATATTATATTATATTATATTATATTATATTATATTATATTATATCGTGTAAAAATTATTTGTGACATGATTGCCATTTTGGACATTTTTTAATCTGATACATAATACAGCAGATGCCAACACCCCTTAGTGACTGAAGAAACTGAATCCACTCCCAGCAAAGTCATGTGGGAGTGAGGAGCTGCTGTTGTGAGAGACAGAGAGAAAGAAAAAGAGAGAGATGTGATGTCCAACAATTCTGAAAGAAAGAAGCAATCCACAAGAACATAGTTTCAATCTGTTCTGTGCCTTTAATTCTTACCTGATCCGTGGGAACCAAAAAAAAAAAAACCTAAACGTACCTGGGACTTTCGCCCAACTGTGACAACTGTGAATTAAAAGAGTGGCAATATCCCTGTATGTTGTTTCATGGAACTTAAACTAGAAAAAACAATTTCTGTGGGGCAGCCATGGAAAATGTATATTTTTTTACTTTACAAAAATGTATCTTCCCACCTTTTAATACCATTAATTTCTTTAAATGCTGGTTAGCTGTGTTAAATAAAGGTGAAATACATGTAAGAGTTGTTTTGCACAAATTTCCTGGGACTGTCAAACTACACACTCAGTTTCTTGTTGTCTGTAATATAATAAGCACTCTGAATTATAAACTCCTGTCTACTGTCTTGTGTCTTTATCACCCTTTTGAATCCAGATTGGGGTTATCAAAAGTTGGGTTCTTAGCAACATTATCGTTAGAAGCACATGTTAGCTGGGGGTAGAAAAAGAAACCAGAAAGACTGCATGCTCAACATGATCAACCTGAAAGTTTTTGTGGCTCAAAATGCACATAAAGCAAAAACAGAAAGTGCACCTGTTCCAAGAGGAAAAACTGATTTCAAATCCTGTGTGAACATCAAAATAAATTTTAAAAAATTGCATTATAAAAAAGACAAAACAAAATCATTTATGCATTCACGCATTTATGAATTTCGATGCATCTCATGAATCTCAAAGTTTCCTGTCTGTATGAGAACAACAAAATGGAGGTGGAGTGCTTTGCTGTGTTGTTGTTAAGTTTATATAATTGAAAAAAGTGTTACTTAACACCCAGTGGTGTTTAACTGACAAGCTTCTTTTGATTGTATGTTAAATATGTGATGTAGGATCTTGACTTGGAAAAGTCAGTTAGCTTGCTGTTACTTTAAGATTCCTGAGGTGGGCAGTAGAGGACCATTTATAAATTAATTATTCCCTTGAAAAATAAAAAATGCAAAAAATGCAAAAACACCATGTCCACTTTATATGACACATTTTTTAATTGTAAGGATTTATTCTAGTTTTGGTATAATTGTGTACATACTGAAGTTGATAATGCTCAATGTACATAGTAATACTATAATATTATCTCATTTGAAGGTTTATTGTACAAAGTTGAATTCTAAGATTACAATGCAGAGAATGCAAAGTTTTTCAAACCAATGTCAAGTTCATATTTAGAATATTTTCAGGGGCCACCCGAACAAAGAGTTGAGAAGAAACCAGGCATTGATTTAGGCCTAGTAGTTTTTTAAATGAAAATTAATCTATAGAAAGCCCAAAGGGTCGCATTTTGCCCATATGAACCATGAGAGGCCATCAAGTGTTTGGTTTTTTTAAAAAAAGAAACCTTACTCTGAGTAATAACAAGTGGTGTTTGGTAAAAAAAAAAAAAAGCTGCTACGCATTTAGAACAGGATTTGTTAGGTGTGATGCAACCAGGTTTATAAACACCTGTCTACTCTTAATTAAAGCCTGATGGCCTTTAATAAATTTCTAGTAAGGTTTGATAAACATTTCTGCTCTTTTTTTCAGATCAATAGAATTGCAAACACTTCAACAGTAAGGAAGAAAGACAAACCACTGTAATTAAGGTCCAGTAGACAATGTCATATAGGCTCAGGAGGAATCTGGCAATAAGCAGCTAAATATGTCACTTCATGCCACAACCACAGAGACAACCACTATAAAGACAGCTAGATATGAATGCAATGTAAATGTACTTACTTCAACTTGAGCCCACCATCTCCTTTTGTTTTTATGTTGTTAATTAGGGACCAAGCCCGTGAGGCATGGACTCCTCTAGCATTGCTGAGGAGGGCTCTGCCCGTGCCGGCCCATGTGGGCCTGCGGTGTCTTTGGAAAGTGTGGGTTTACTGTGGGCATGTGTGGGTCGGGGCAAAACCACACTCATCCAACGTGGGCCCCCTTTCAGTTTGCCCATGCAGGGCCCACAGCGGATATGCCCTCGAGGGGCAGTAGTTTTGCCCATGTGTGGCCCCAAATAGAGTTTTCTGTAGGAAACTATCTGTGAGCTTGCCAACAGAAGCCACCAGGCCCCCCTTTAGATTAGCATATGCAGAGCCAGAAACAGTTTTAGCACCCTGGGGGCCGAGAGTGTTTCTGTGAATCAATACATCACAGCACAGTTAAAACATTGTGTTTACATTACAGATGTTCTATGCAAAACCTCAAACCTTTTTTAAGAGTTCCCTAACTCTAACCCCATTTGAATGTTGCCCACAGGTAAAATGTCATTAAATTTTACATAAAACAACAACATCCACAACTATTCATTCAACAGCCCACTGTGCAACTAAGACAGCCCCCCACTAAAACAGCCCTCCGAAACAGTACAAGATAGCAAAAACATGTAAATACGAGATTTATGGGTCAAAGTCTTGAGACTCTTAAAATTTGAATTAAGTCTGTAGTTAAACTATGTTCAACCAGTCCATGCTCACTCAGGTGTGGGTTTAATCAATCTCCCCATTGGATCGAATGTAGATTTCTGTCTGCCTGCATATAGGACTGATCCCCACACAGCTGCCAGTACACAGGTCCATCACACTTTGACCAGCTCACTGGGTCAGGCGTTGGACTTTCAAAATAAAAGACCACAACACTTTCAAAATAAAAGCTTTTACTTTCTTTTTTTTTTTAACCCTAAAAACCACCAAAATGGATTTATTGTCTACACTTTAATGCACCAGATGCCATGACCTATGGGCCAGAGTGAGAAGACCTGACATATGCTGCTTGCAGCTTTAATTTTAGACTAGTACTTGTCTTTTATTATCCCTACTTTTGCCTATTGATAGAGTAGATGTGTCATTTAATCCCATGTGCTGAGCTGGCATAGTTTTTGAAATTTTTTGTTTTGATCTAACAAGGAAATTTAATTTAATTTAATTTAATTTGTAAATGGTCCTCTGAAGTCAATTTGAATGTAACCATAACTGCAAGCAAGCTGACCTCTCCAAGTCAACACCCTAAACATCAGAGGAGATCAGTGTTTGATTAGTGGATCTGCCCATCTACTTTACTGATTGGGTGATTACAGTTCAATATAATGGCCATAAAGTATCATGGTGGAGATTATTATCAAACCCTACCGGTGGTTTGATAAACGCCATCAGGCTTTAATGACATGCAGCCAGGTGTTTACAAACGCTTGGCTGCATTAAATATTGTAGCCTAAATGTAGCTGTTAAAACGGTGTTTAACAACCTCTAAGGCGAAATGTGACCCTTTTGACTTTCCATCGCCATTGGGGGTTAATGAAAGCATGGCGTTTATTGACCACCTGCTTGCAGGTGAATGGAAGCGAAATAGGACCTTTAAGACTTTCGACACACTCGCCATTCAGCAGTCTCAGTCCGCCCGGCAGCGTTAGAGCGGCATGGCAACCGCGAGGAGGCTTGGGGGGGGAGGTGTGGTGAGGGGTGTCAGTCTAACCGGACCAGAGTGAGAGAGGGTGAGAGAGGAAAGGAGAGAGAGAGAGAGAGAGAGAGAGAGAGGGTGAGAGACAGAGGGAGAGGGAGGGAGGCAGTAGCACTATTTCCACTCCTCAGTGACTGAAGAAACGCGCTGTGTGGTGCCTCAGCCAGTCACCGCTCACACACTGATAACAAACGATGCACCACCACCGCCGCTCCGCACACTCGCTGCCGCTGACCAGGTGTTGGACCAAAGACCAGGGACATCGTTAACGTGACAGAAGATCAAACTTATATGTATGCACAGCGCGCCCTTCTCCCTGGTCCCGTGCACAGACGATCGAGAAGATGCTGAGCCGACTGATGAGCAGCAGCATCAGGAGTCTGGACAGGGAATGCAACTGCACTGTGAGGCTGCTGGACGATTCGGAGTACACCTGCACGATCCAGGTCAGTGGAGACCAACATTTCCTGTTTCCTAAATCACCTTGCTGGTGGAGGACGGGCTATTGACACGTAATGGGGTGGGGATCAGGTAAAATGACTTTTCCCCCCCAGCACATCCTTGTCCCAGTCTGCTCCTTACATACGGTCTGATTCAAGGGGGTGTCATTGAATCCCCCTTAAATGTTGTGCTTTGCCTTTGTGTCCAGACACGGCTCATCAATGGGGCTGCAGACGTTACCTGTGTGGACATCATGACCGCATGTGGCGTGCATTGCGTAGCAAATTCGGGGATTATTAATCAGCAGTATTTTGCCTTTACAACAGAAGATGGAAAATGACAAAATAAAACAAAATACTATCATAGTATAAGCTGTTGTCATGTCAGCAGCTTCATACACGCATTGATCTGGATGCATTACGAAATAAATCAGGATAATCTGATCTTTAACGATTTCAATGGAGAGCTCAGTGAGGATTTCTGGATCCTCTGGCTACATGAGACACACACAAGAGGTTTTTAGTTGCAAGCCAAGAAAGGCTTCATGATGTTTAGATTCTTTCTGCTTAAACAGAGGATAAGAATCCTGAATTGTTTTAAAAATGCAGATGTCATACCCTCAGTTGTCAGTTTGTCCTTCAGACTGACCCTTTAGTTGACCATGGTGTCACTGCTATGCTTTTTGGATGCAAGGACGAATTGGCTCTGTTTTATTGGGATTGTTTGTGATAAAACCTTTTTATTTCCAGTTTTGGTGATCAGGTGATTTTGAAAAAAAAAATGTTTGTATGATCGTGCAACCAACTTTAAGCACAAACTGATCTAAACCTTCTTGGGACCATGGAGGTTTGAAGCTTTGGCTCAAATATACTGAGGATCTGAGGTTTTTGCAATGTCCAACCTGTCTTTGTCTCACCATTTTGATGGAAATTAGTCGCCAAAGCAACCTGTCTGTTAGCTACTTCCATCACTCAAGACAGCTGACGTATTGCAGAAGAAAGAAAAGAAAAGAAAAAACTTTTGGTCAGACTGAATGCTCATGAACAGCTTTGAAACAAGCAGTTTTTTGAATAGGCCTAGTTTAAGTACCTTTAGTCTAACACTATAGTAGACTAAGTCTTACATCCCTCATTCTTATTCTGTGCTTGTGGTTATTTGTTTTGAATATTATGTGAGTTCATAATTGATTTTAATTTGTGGTCGATGAAGGAGCATTGATTCTACTCTTTGGTCACCTCTGGGGCTGATGTTCATAGTGCAATAAGATGGACTGTGTAAGGTAGAATTCAAAGCAAGTCTATTTTTGTTGCATTGTAAAGGTTTTTTTTTTTTGCTGGTTTCTTGGTGTGGATCAGTGTCTTTTGTCCCTGATAGATTAACTGATAGGTCTCCCATTTAATCAGGTGATACCAATTAACTCTGCACATTGAATTAGTCAGTCACTTAGTGAGTCCAGTAGACTTGTTTGAAGCATTTCTCTTTATTTCTTGCGATTTGAGCTGTCTAAAAAATCAATTGTTAAATTGACATGGATGAAGGCAAGACATGACTAGAGTCAGTAAATGGACTGCGTGTATGTGTGTGTGTGTATGCAACAGCAGAGGAGTAAGCAGCTGATTCATTTCTATTAGCTCCTTTGTAGATCAAGTGTGTGTGTGTGCGTCACTGTAATGTCTTAGGTGCAGCTGCATCCATTGAGAAGTCTATCGTGCATCATGTAACCTGGTCCTTTGAGCTGCTGGAGCTGCGCTTGATGCTTGTTTCTCAAAGGAATTCCACTGCAGCTGAATTAGAAATGACAGCACACAAAGACCATCACCACCTGTTTATTTCTATGATCTGACAGCAAAGGCAACGCAAGCCTTTCAACATCTAATAACTTAAAGAAGCAGTACTCTGAGGACGGATGAAATGGTGAATATCCGACTGTTTTTTCCCTGATATACTTTTCCTGTCTGTACCTCAAAAGAAAAAAAATTAGTGACAAGTGGGAGGGTCATTACTGATTTTAGTGCTGTAATGATTTTTTTTTTTTTGTATTTGTTGTAGGCTGGCTTCCCACAATAGAATGTATATGATTGACTGTGATACTGACACTTAAAATGCTTGCTCTGCTCATAGAAAACTCTGCTACAAATTAAACCACATGCTTCCTAAACAAACTTCTGGCCACAAGAGGGTGAGCGCAATGGATGCATGGAGACAGCGTACAACAGACAGTGTACAGCGTACAACTGTTCACTGTGTGCTGGCATGTTTTATATTGATGCAGAAGAAATGTAGCAAAACATGACTGTGAGAGTAATGCTTTCACATTTAATGATTTTGTCACCCTAAATGAAAGGTAAATTTCCCTTAAGCATTATTCACACAAGTTTGAATGTGTATATAAGTGGTCATTTGTTAATTCCACCCAAACAGCATGGATACTGTACAGTAGTTATAAATTAGTGGGCATTAGCAGGTACCAAGTGTGTAAGTGTTTGTTTTAAGTTCAGCCTCTCACTGAACTCAGCACTTACCAGACTCCTGTTGTTTCAGTTATGGCCTTCCAGTCTTTTTCTCTTTCCTCTCTCTATTGAATTAAATTACATTTCCTCTCCTGTAAGAGGTCAATGCAGAGGGCCTAATAACAGTTATTATGGGTCGGCAGTCCGAGGCTCGCTGCTGCAGTTAGGTTGACCTGAAGATAAATCCACTTTGCAATTCCAAAAGTTTAAAAACTAGACTCTGACCTGTCCTCCAGACAGTAAACGTGTCTAGATCAGAGTAGAGTCTGCTGTGCCTCCCCATGTTTACTCCTCCAGGAGCTCCAGTCTGCCCCAGGCTCTCTCCTCTAAAGCTCCCCTGGCTCTCAGCAGCTGTGTGCCGGCTGCTGTCTCTTCACTCCTCCCATCCTTCCTGCACAACACACTGCAAAGCCCCGTGATACCCATGATAGCCCTACCTCTTTTAACACTGAATTCAAATGTCAACAACATGGACGAAGCTTTGAAGCTTCAAACCGTTCAGTACAACCCTAAATCGTTTTTCATACAGTTCCTTACATAGTCAAGTGTTTTTAATGAAACACTGTAAAATGGTGGGGACAGTGACTTTCCATCCCAGAGTGTAGCATCCTGTCAAATCCATTCTGAGAGAAAAAGAAATTCTGTGTCATTCATTGAACTTTAGCTCAACTTTTCAACTACGCTTTCAGTATTCATGTAAATGTTTTGGACGCAAAACGCTCTGTGTGTTTTTGCCTTCTGTTTGGTTAGGGGTGCACCTTGTGTTTTTTGATGAGCTGTGTTTACCGAAGTACAGCCCGTACTTGTTCCCTCTTGACTTCTGAGCAGCTCCTTGATGATTCAAAGTGCTTGGCTGTCAAGATATGTTGATCCCATCTATCCAACAACTGAAAGCACACAACAGGGGCAGAATGCTTAATTTCTCATGGAGCCTCCATTGAAAGGATTTAGCTCTCTATTGGCGTATTTCATTATTTCCACCATGGGAAATAATGAAATATGCCATTATTTCACACTATGGGGCTCTTCAGGAGGCACAGCTGGTCTGAATGGAAACATAAATAGGATCATCAGTGTAATCAATTGTCTATTGTTTACAGCAACAGCAGCATTTATTTGCTAGTATTTGGATGTGTGAACACAATATTGAGGGAATGATATTACCTGTTTTACACAAAGAGTCTGTAAAGCTAAATAAACATGTGAACGTTTCATTTTCAGCTGCATTAGTAAAATGACAGTGACCTTCCTGGGGTGGGACAACATTTATGGCTTGAAAATGGGAGGGGAAGGCTGCTGTTTTTTCCTACACACCTTGGAGATGTGGCCCAGAATAAAGGCCCCTCGTGAGGCTCTACAGCGGTCACACTCTCCATTTAGCTCATTTAGCCTTCACCTTGAACTGCAGTCATTGTACTAAAATCAGATCATGGAGCAGTGATGGTAGATATGACCTTCATAAATAAAAAAAATGTATATATATATATAAAAGAATATATATGGGTGAAGGCAGTATAAAATGAAATAGGAGAGCAGTCAGGCAAAGATGAAGTATACAAGTCCTGTGTTTCATCATGGACATGTTGCTCCAGACCATACAGAAGGCCAGGCTTATGTACCGCACCATTGAGTGACCACATGTCCCTGTTTATTGGTCAGTCCCTGTTCTTGGGTGGATCCGTCCCCAGAATGTCCCCATTTATAACTACACAGACAGGAGACGCAAAGTGAATCAACATTTTGGTAGCAAGAAAGACCAGGCAATTGAGATTGTTGTCTCAATTGTGATGTGCTTGTTAAGTCCAACAGAGGGAGCTGCCCTATACTATACAAACTATTTGCTTGCGCTAGTTTTAGAGTTAAGTTGAGAGGAAGGAGAGGATGAAGACTAGGAGTGATTATTCCAATGTTCTTAAAATAAAATCCAAAATTGGCGCAAGCAATGGCAAACAGTTAACCAAAGTATGTTATCTGCTGTCATTATAGAGACTGAGGTGGAAGTAGAAGAAAGTGAGAAAGACAATTAATCAGTATTGGAATTAAATCAAGTCTATGTTCACTCAAGTAATGTACCCAAATAAAAAAAAAAAGGAAAAAAAAAGATCATATTATTAATGAAAATAATCATTTATATAATAGTATAGAATCAGTCTATGGATTTTATTTATTTATTCATTTATTTATTTCCATTGAAAGGGAGTTTAAAGAGCAAGGAAAGTGTAGAGGAGAGGGATAGAAAGGGGTTTAAGGAAAGGAGAGGCAGAAAGAGAGGACAGGTAATGAAAAGAGGAGCAGAAATAGTTGAGATAAATATGATTGACACAAGTAGAGACAAGAAGAGCAGACAGGGGAGGCACAACAGTTCTTTCCAAGAAACTTGCAGTCTGACCATTTCTCTATTGACTGTTCCATTGTTTACCACAGCTTCATTCATTATTGTACAATAATGATGATTTTCTGACACATTTTTCCAGGTTACTTAGTCAAAACCAATTTTATCTGTCGGCCTGAACCATAGTTAAGAACAGTACAACAGTTACTGTGGCCAAAATACATGAAACCAGAATTTCCTCTTCTTTTTAATGTGTATTAATAGTGTATATTTTGGTGATATCTTGACTGAAGCTTAAAAAAATGCTCCCCATACTCCTTTCAGAAATTAGGTCCTCTGATTTTTGTCCAGCCTCATGAGATTTCACCACCCATTTACCACCACCCGTGCTGTGAACCCCAGGTCATACCAATGACATTGTTGCACATCACATCATGACCCTGGAAGCATGGAGAGATGTTCATTGATTTCTCCTTTTCTTTCAACACCATTCAGCCTTCCAGGACATCCCCAGGCTTTTCACAGTCACAGTTCATGATGCAATCTCGTATAGCCTCAACCTAGGTCTAATACACAGCACTCTTTCTTCAAATAGAGAATATGAGAGTGAGTTCATTGGTCAGGAAGCAAGCAGAGGGCTGGCTGTGCGTCTGTGCTGTGGAGATGGCAGGCTTCTGTGAGACGGTGAAGCACCATAGACACTTTTGAGAAGTCCTAGATGGGCACTTGATGGTCCCAAGTTGCAGGGAAAGCAGCTACAATGGTACTGTTTGAAGCCACATGATCATGTTGATGAGCATCAGAGAAAATGTCCACCTATACTAGAAGCAATTTTAAGACAGGATTTGGAAGACAAAAGCTACAGTGTAATGAAAAGTGCTGTCTCACTAGACATGGGCTTGCAGTCATTATGGAGCTGCTACACAGATAATGATGCATTATCCAGTTCCTCAAAGTAAAAGTGTGGATCCTCCTCAAGACCTGGAATCTAGTTGGAGCAGGACCTGCTTTCTTCCATGTCACTAGGCTGAGCAAAGCAGAACTGAGTAGTGTCTATGGGGTCCATGTAGGTTAAGACGAGGCAAGGATTAGAGATTTGCATTGACTTATATCCAGAGGGGGCGATGTGTGGTTCAGAGTCTTGCTCAAAGACACTTTGATATGTAGGCAGAAGATACCAACTCAACCTGCTGAGCCGCAGCTGCCCCCAGGTGAGAAAAGTTACACTGCAGCTATTCAGCTTTTTACACCTATTACTTGGTGATGTAATATAACAGGGGAGAGGAGTTTGTATAGGGGGGAGGTTGAGGTGGATTAATGGATCAAAGAATGAAGTTTTTTTTCCCAAGAGACAAATCTTCAAGGTTTTTGTGGATAAAAAAAACAGCTTTAGATTGAAATGTCTTACCGTTATCAGTTAGTTTAGTGCAGTTGGTAAGGTTAAGGCAAGAAAAATGAACAACACAGGTGCAAAATAATTGTTTGCTGTAAACATGGGTGCACATAGAATCTGTCCTGAATTTAAAAAGATATTTTAGTTACATAAAAGCTCTCTGACTCAAATCAATATTCATAACCTGAACTATATAACGTAGATCACACAATAGTTTTCATAGAGTAAACATAATGTGAAAAACGGTTCACTGTCAGGGTGAGAATATATAATAATAACTCATAACTCCACATAGCATACTGTACCCAGCTCATCATTTGAGGATGTACCACAGCAACCAATCAGAGAGTACTTTTTCGAAGTGGACACTTCGGTCATTTGGTCTATATTAATAGTCCTACTGTGAAGCAAAAGATTTATATCAGATACTGAACGTGAGAGGAATGATAGAACAGAATTGATCCAGAAAGCATACCTCATCACTGTGAGTGAGTGCTTCAGTCACCTGGCTCTGACTCAGATGGTGTATAGTCTACTAATGAAATTAGGGCTGTTCCTTTGAAGCCAAATGCAGAACTGGAAGGAGCTCCTCTTGTTATGTGTTGTGAATGCATAATTGAAATGGGTTGCTCTTGTCTTGTAAGTGGTCTCTCTGCATATCTCATATTGTTTTCATTTTAGTGTGCACTGCTAAAACTGGAGGAGAGGGTGTACCATATTTTGTTTTCATGCGTGCAAGGGTCTGCTCTTCCTCAGTCTTCACCTCCTCACTAAAATAATGATGATTGCTAAATTTTGCAACATCTACCCCCTAAAACAGACCATAGGTTTTATCATCAGTTAGTCCAAACCAAACCTCACCTGAACACTGATGTGCGAATGCCTTTTTTAATTAATCTACTCATTGTAGCCCAGAGAGAACCCAGACAGTGCTGAAGCATTTTACATTAACAGAGCAAAGTTAAAGCATCATTGTATTATTCTTCCCTCTGGTTGTTGAGTATTTGAAAGGTTCTACTGAACTGCAGCAACCCTTGATTCATCCTTGATATATTACAATCCACTTCACTCAATAGACAGAATTTCGGCTGCTAAAATGGTATTGACAGGACGCTGAGGATGTCAATGTCTGTTTCTTTCATGCCGGGCAAAGTGATCACTTGTGCTCAGAATTAGAGTGCTAAAATGATTAGTTAATTCATTGATCACTCAATAAAATTTTAAGAAGTTTTAATTTCTAGTGATATAGCTTATAGAATAGAAGTTTGCTGGTAATGGTCATAAAATACAAGTATTCAACATCATAAAATTTGGTCTCAAGATGGTACCAAATGAAAAGTCACCCAACTGAATACATGTCATCATGAGGAAAAAAATGTAAGTGTATCAATTTTTATTGCAGTTCAGTAGTGATTGTCATGACATTTGACTCAAAAACACAAATGTGTTAAAGATCAGAGGATCCTTAAAATTCATTAAAATGTATCCTAATTAAAGTACATAGAAAATTCAGCTGTAATTTATCCAATGTTAGCTTTTTTCCGTCGGGACCACAGTGGTGGACCGGCCAACTGACAGGGTCACCCATAGTGCCATGCCTATGGTTAATAAAAACGGTTTGCCATTGTATCTGTTGGTCAGAAAATTATTACATTTCATTGAAAACAGTCGATGTGTAGGCAGTCAAATAAAAGAGTAAACAAAAGTTTACTTAATATGATTGGACTGCCAAAATGTTGAGACCTAATGCATTCAGTAGACAACCAACCAAGCTGTGCATTCTGCACGCAGGTTTGATTCTTCAGCACTCTGCAACATGCATGAATGCTCACACTTCACTCAGAAACTGCTGTCAAAACGTCTTTGATCAAGGCTCTTAGTCTGAGCTCCAGTGGATCTGCTCAGCAGCTGATAACAGAAATCTGCATGGATTGGGAAAAGAGCAAAAGGAGCTGAATGGGAAATATTATAAGGTGTTCTGTCTGTATTTTTAGACAACTAAATAAAAAGATCTATATTGAGACTGTTAATAGCCTCTCTCTAACACCACAGCTAAAGGTGCCATGAGTAGCACCCAGAACTGTATGAATAGTGGTGCTAAAAAAAGTGCATGTGTGCTCAGTCAGCCTTCCTTCCTAAAGGTTTAGCATGAAGTATTTAGAATAAAGTAAGTGGATAGATAAATCTGAATTTCCTCTGACATCCAAACATTTAGCCTGTGGCTCACGAGCACAGAACTGGGGAGCTTTATGCCCATAATAATCCACAGACTGGGAATGCTGGTACCCTGATTTTTTTTTCTTGAAGGCTTGGTATAAAATAAAAGTAGGATGAGCTTTAGACTGTGCTGCTTATCAGCTTTGATGCCAGCTATGTGCTGCCCTGCTAAAATCTGCCAGAGACATGTCTTCCTGATGTGAAGTCACCGCGCTAAATAATACATTAATCCATAATGTGGAGAAATGGTTAGATATGGTAAGCCCTCCAGGCTTTGGTGTGCTTTCAGATTAGGACATTCAGCTGTTGGCAATGACAGTAATAACTATGACTGCAGTGATGTCATGTCTTCAACTCCACTCAGCATGCTGACTGGATTAGTCATTATGAACGCTTAGTAGGGTATTCGTTATCATGAGTTTAACCAACCGATTAAGTCCAAAGTGAAATATTGTGCTCTCAAAGTTTGGATAATGACTATGAGAGTAATCAGTGAAGATTATTAGTGCACTTTCATCATTTTCGGTTGAGTATGTGGACTTAAAACTACTGACCATTTCACAGTTAACAGAGATTGTGTATTGAGGTTGCTGGGTTGTTGTCTTCAAACGTGTGTGAGACAGGAGTGATTATGTGTTGCTGGTTATCTTTGATGCACATGTTTGTGGAGGTGTTTGATGAGGTCAGCCTATAGTGGTGCAGAAGAAGCAGTGATGGGAGAGCCTGCCAGCATGCTGTGAGCATTTGGCTGCTTCATAGTGCATGCCTCTAGATTTGCTGTACAGACGCATGAGGAGGAGCCACAGTTTATAGGGGAGTAAAGCCTATTCTGCATACTCTCACTCTCTCTCTTTGTTCTTCTCTGTCTTTTTGCTATCTTTCTCTCCTTTACTCCTGTTCAATTTCTCTTTTATGCTTCTCTTCCCCTGCTGGCCCCTCAACTCCGCAAAATCCCCCTTTGTTACTTTTCACTTTCATTTCTCCTTTTCTTCTCTCTGTCTTTTTCTCTCTCCTCTCTCAGCCGGTAGCACTGCAGCTGAACAGATTAATTAGCTTGCCCTGACTGAACCTGACACCGGTAGACAACACTGCAAAGACATGCTATACGTGTCACAGCATCAAGATAGCTAGAGGCATTTTACTGAAGGCTTTACGCATTGCAACCATTGTTTGAGACTTAAAAGGCTGTAAGTAAGCAACTGAGTAAATACTTGCAATGATGGGTCCCAGTTCCTATACAATGCATTCCTTGTTTTGAGCTGTGCTAGCGGCATGGCTATAGGGATGGCAATGTTGGTCCTTCGTGCAGGCTTTCGTGGTTCCCTGAGGATGTAGCCCTCTGACTTTGGCGATCCCCTGACTGTTTCTATAGTGCTACCATGAGGCTCATTAAATTTGGGAGAGACATTCATTTCTCCGCCTGGAAATGTGATCTCTTGAATTTTGATCTGGTGGTACAGTGCTATGGTTGATGAGCAAATACTGTATTTGAAAAAATAGTTATATTCCCATCATCAAACAATCCTCATGATAAAATTGCGTAAGGTAATAGTGCCTCTCTCTCTTTTTTTGCCAAACATGAGGATGCAGTCTTCTTGTTTGACAAACGTTATTGGAATTTTAACTGAAGATAACAAGGAGGTTCAATGTTTGCGTTTAGTTTTTAAGCATCCATGTTTTGTCTGTTAAAAAGTATCCATATAATGTGAGGATTAAAAGAACCCAGTTGCTGTACGAAATGGCCAATTAAAGGATAACACAAAACATCAATACAATCTCATTGTTTGTTCAGCACATGTGATATTTATAATGTATTACAGTCTGTGTCTCTCAATTCTATCTAGCATCGCTTTAACAAAACCAGCCTTAAATTTTCTGCTAAACTCCAAAAGTTTCATTGCAAGGAAATAAATGGAGGCCAACAAGTAAGGTAAAATAAATTTTTTATTCTCTGTGTCTTTTTCACGGTGATGAATTATGTCTCTCGGGGAGGTGTTGTGTCTTTGAGGTTGCCTTTGATGCTTTGAGAAATAAAAATGGGAGAACACAGCGGTGAAACCGTTCACTGTTGGAAGGCAGTGAAGACGAGTCTGTCGACAGCCCGTTGACACACCAGGGTGCTTAAATCCAAACAAACACATAAGGACATGAAGTCATGATTGCAGAAGATCAAGAGCACATTGAGTCAAACTGAGCTTCGTTGCTTTAATTAAAATGGTAACGATCAGTAATACAGATTTCCCGCACTGCGTAGTATAAATAAAAGTCCCTTGTATGGCTCTGTTAATTTTGCAGCTGAAATATAATCAAGTAATATTGCTGTTATATTTGTTGGGCATCAAGGAGATTGTGGATTAATGTATCAGCCAGACTATAACCAGTCAAACTGAATTATCCACTACATGTACGGGAGCAGTTGCAGCTCAGGGATTATGTGGTACGACTACCACGGGACTGGGGAAGCTCAAAAGGAAATAGTTCTGGAAACGGATGTTCCTATTTTATAATTCTCTCTGTCTGTCCTTTTTTCTAAAATTTTCAAAAATGTTTTCCTGCATGTCTCGCTCAGTACATTCTGTCACTGCTCCATCAACAACATTTGGCCCAGCTGCAGTAAGGTGTTTGAGGTACACTGTGTCTTTAGAGAGCTGCAGGCTCTGAAGATTAGCAGACCGAACATGTATTAGCCTCTAAACACTAGCGCAGGCTTTACAGCAGGGAAATCTTAGAGGCTTTACAGAAATAAGAGCTGTTTCTTGTTCACACTGGAGAGCTGCTCCTCTTCCTCTTCTCTCTTTTCATTCTTCTTTTATGTCAAACTTGAAAGGGGAGACGAGGCTTATTTTGGAAAGTCAGAGGCTTGCTGTGAGGTTGAGGACGTCACCCGAAAAGAGGAGTTCAGGCACAGCGTAGACCAATGTCTGCTGCACTGAACTTGGAAATCATTCTGTTGTGATTTTTTTCTCAGACATGGGCCTCATGTGTTATTCATGATCCAGTTCCTTCTGGCTCTGTCGCTATTTAATCACCATACTAATGATGTTTTTACCAAGGCGCTCTTAATTTTGGTGTGTGTATGTGATCTCTTTAACTTGTGTGTTCACTTGCATATCAGATTTTTTTTATATGCAATATTTATGTGAATTAATGCATAAATAAAAGATGAAACAAAAAGACAACTCCTGGTGTCACATGTCCATTAGGGTAAGAGATGGGTGCTTTGTAAAGAAAAGGCAAAAAGCTTTAATTACACATAGATGCTGACGTCCTGTAGGGCTGTCTGCTGGCTCGGCACATTATAGACAACAATATCCTCTGTGTGTGTGTGTGTATGTGTGTGTGCGTGTGCGTGTGCGTGTGCGTGTGTGTGTGTGTGTGTGTGTGTGTGTGTGAGCACCTGCAGGTGCTTTAGGAAGGAAGGTTTACATTGGACAGAGAGAAAATGGAGACACAACCCGTAAAGATGACTGTAATGACTCCAGGGCTCTCACAAGGGTAACACACTGTGTCTGCTAACTACTTTGCAGCAGACTGACAAAATGCAGATGTACTGTTTAGAGATGAGTATCAGCAGACCTCCCAGTGCAATACAATATAGATTTAAAAGATGTCAATTCATTAGTTGTTAAGTTTGGGTTCTTTTTAAGGTTCAGTGTATGGGATTTAGATAGATTTGTTTCATTACCTGAGAATAAACCTTTTATTTCTAGAGGACGCTGCTCCTTCTCTCAAGGAGTACACCATTTTGCACAGCCGTGTTTCTACAGTAGCCCAGAACAGACAAACTAAGCATTGGCTCGAAACAGGACCTTTCACGTTTTTCTGAAATTTCATGGCCGTGTGGGCTCTCTGACACACCTGGAAGGGGTGGGTTTGCATGGGAATATTCAAACTTCACCACTCGATGCCACAAAATCCTACACAGTGTTACATAGTTTTTGCATGTTGTTGTCATTTTATAATGGTGTCATAATGCAGAAACACAGAAACTGAGCACGAGCAGTGACAGCTGACGCTGACATGTCTTTTGCTTTTTTATCAAATTTTGTTCATATGTGTAAATGTAGTTCATATACACACATGTCTGATGTAGCATGCTTCTGTTTGAGTGGTCAGCCCAGGCTGTGTGTTTGCGGTCTGTGGGGTGTGTGCTTATGTGTGTTTGTGTTTGTGGTTGTCTGTTGTCTCTTGGGAAAGTCTGAGCTGCATTGTGGAATGAAGCTGTGCTCTTCCTGCTGGATCCACAGAGTCAATTTATATGCAGACGTGGAGGCCTGTGAGTATGAGGGGCCGTTAAGGTCATTATTCAGAAATAACATGCATATACATGTACCCTTCCTCTCACATCCACATATGAATCCATTTTTATGGAAAACCACACACATGAAGTGCTTTCACAGACACAACACTCTCACACAAACAGACATACACAACTAAAAGCCCCGATGGAAACTACTGAGAAGATTTCACACATACTTGTAAATTGTACTTATATAATCGGTTAAAAATGTTGCTCTCGCATACAAATATGATACTAAACTGTCTGCTTGTTTGTTTGTTTACATTTCCTTGTTTAACATACAGCTGCTGCTTGTCATTTTTTATGTGGAACTGGAAACTGGGAGGTTTGTGTGAAAAAGAGGTGTTGATTCAACTTCATGGGTATTTTTAAGGCTGTAGTCTGTGTCCCTCTAGAAATGTATTCCACCGTTCATGGAGATGTTTCCAATATTTTGTCCAACCCTCGTAAGGCAAGACATGCTGACTACATATCATTTAAACAGTCTGAACAAAGACCGAACATTACAACCGTTATGAAGGTGGAACTCATTCCATTGCGACTGGGTTATATGCACATAAGAAAGTGAGTGTATATCACATCATACACAGCAGGTTATCATGAGGTTCTGCTTCTTGTTAACTTGTTTTGACACTTTGTCTTACCTTGTGCTAAACTATAATTTGATTAAGAAATTTAAAGCAGTAGCTGTTATAGAAGTGGAAGATTGCATTTATTGTTCAGTCACCGTGTCCTGATGGTGTCCTGGGTTCCTTTTATAGCACAATTAATGATGGAGAGCTTCAAGGTAAGAAGCACAAAGGGTATGAATCAGCAGATTCGTGCACTTTATCCACAAAAGCTGCACTTTTAAATCCTCACTGTTGGCTCTGTTATTCTGGTTTACACTTGAAAAAATATCAGTGAATGAATTTGTTCCAGATAATGTTTTATAATAGACTTTTTTTTCACATGCCCCAAATGTTTTAGTTTAAGCCTTTTACTGCAGCCAAATAAAAAGAATAACCAACAATTTACTGTATCAAACGACAATGGTTACAGCGAGCACAGCATCAAGACAAAATCCCTCCCCACACTTCCATATGGACTGCTCAGTCACTGCTCTGTGTAGCGGTCAGCAAGTTTAGAGCTCTCTTCCTCACACACTCACTCACAAGCACACACATGCACACACCTCTCCATGTATCTATACTCAAATTTTGCATATTCTCAAATTATTCCTTTTTATACTCCAAAAGAAAAATGGATATTTATTTGGATTACTTTATATGAATCTATGTCAAATTCCAAACAACTTTCTTTGGTTTCTTTTGAAAGACATGAACATGAGAGGAGCTAGAGAGGAGATGACAGAGGTGTTTTCTCCTACTGCACTCGTTCAGACACAAATCTGGGCCGCTCAGTGTTCAACATCAATAATTAGGCAATGTGTCCCATACCCCTCCCTTTTTTATACAACATCAAAGATCTGCTCCCACTTAACTTATTTCGTACTGTCTCTACATATTACAAGAAGAGCCTTCTACTAGCAAAACACCATTTGCAGTCATTTTAGTGTGAAGCAGCCACAGCAGTGTGGCCATAGTCACAGATGATAAGTAAGTTGTTGTTTGATTAAAACCTGTTAATTTTGTCACCAGATCAGAAGGGCAGCAAAAACAACATCTCGCTGCTTTCAGTGATGGATGGACAGACAGGTGATGCTTTTGCAAGATCCTTCCCATGGTGGAATAATTATTTTGTTGTCCTCCCTTTGCCTTTCTCCTTCATCTACAAAATATTTCTCTTAGCTCTACACTCAAGACCTTTAACTTTACTTTTTAATGTGACCTCATCTTTGAGGACACAACAGCTTTTTAAGGTAGCTCGGCTGATAGACGTAGTTTAAGTACTGTGAATTTCTGTGGTCTATTCCGGGGAAAAGAGAGGAACAGAAGTAAAACAAACCTGTCTAACCCATCTGCAATCAGATTTTCATTCAAGGGTTCAACTGGGAAAAGAGCAAACTCAGGCTGCAGTTTGCACTTAAATAATTTGCGTCTAGGCTTATCAATTTTTCACAGGGCTTTGGAAGAGAGACACTGTTCATCTGCAGCTTTTGTTAAATCTCTTTGGTTGGTCCCATGTGGGTTATGAAGAAGCAGTTGAATTAGGCAAGTGCAGCAGATAATTCTGTAGAATGAAACACTTCAGTTTATTATTTTATACTTGTTTGAATGTAGATTTTTTTATATGGTGGCTCATGGGGGAAGTTGTAATTCAGTCTGATAGCTTCTTTGCTCTTAAATTGGCTTGATGTTGGCGAGCTGGTCTTAGTCTCTGTGTGAGAAGAAATGTGCCATGCATGCCGTAATGCTCCTTAAAATGTTTTTCTGTTTATGCCTAATGCGTCTATCTTTATCTTGAAAAACACTATTAGAGTAATCACTTATGACACAAGCCTGAATGTGGTCAAGAAAACACAGATGGGATCACTGAAATTGATCATTAAAGAACTTAAATGCCGGTCAAAAAAAGAATATTCAGAAATTAGCCATCTAAAGCTAACAATTTAGAAAAAAATCTGTTTTTTTCCAACCAAATTTAAGAATTTCAAACAGAAACTTCAAAAACAAGAACAAACAAAAAAAAGATTTCATTGGGCATTCATTTGTGGCTTCGTAGGGTTTTGGATAACTAAATAGTTAGCTTTAGAGATTCTGATAGACAGAATTTGTTTCCCTTTTGACAGAGGAAGACTAGCTTTTTCCCTGTATCCAGTCTAAGTTAACTAGCTGCTGGCTCTAGCTTCATAAATTTCTTATAGATATGAGGAGGGTGTTGATTTTCTCATGTACAGTCTGTAAGCAAGAACACAAAAGAGCATATTTCCCAAAATGCTGCACTTACTTAACAAAAGACTACGGCTCTATGCAAGTCTAATGGAAACACAAATAATAGATCTTACCATTATAATTGCAGTGACATGAGGTCATTCAGGAGCACATAAAAAGAAAACAAAGGGATAACCCAGGAATACGTCTCATGCCATTATTTTCCTTTTCAGAAGAATGCTGTGTTTTTTCTCACTCTTCACACCATCACAAATAATGCATAGTCGATGCCGATGGTGAATCAGGGCAGATGTTATCCTGCAGTACCATATTTTTATAAAGCTCTACCTTTAGCAGAAGGGGTATGGCCGATAATTACCACTCCCAAGGGCAGAGCCATCCCTCCTTCACCCCCTCACGTCCTCTAGACCAGTGTGGATCCCCCTCATCATACGCGACTGCACACCCTTTTTAGCTTGGCTCCTCAGTCCACAAGTCTGCTACTGTCTATTTTTAAACTCTTGCTATAGCAGAGCAACTGTATGTGCGTGGAATATTAAGCACTCTAACTCTCTTTCGCTCATCCCTTCTCTAACAGTGGGTAACTCTAGTCATCATCAGCTCTCTTCCATACGCAGAACAGTGCACACTTCAGTCAAGTGCCAGCCAAAGAGCCCTCGCTTTTCCTTCGCGGCTCTCTTGCTTTCCTTCCCGCACTCTCCCATGCACACACGAACATACAATCATTTTTCTCTCTTTTCCTCTGCACTGTGTCTCTGTCTCTTTCTCTCCTCTAACCTTTATCATGTCTCTAACATTCTCTTTGTCTCTGTGCCGAGTGTAGTTTCTTCAACCTGTTCTGGCATGGTGAGCAGTGGGGATCAGTGAGCAGACTGACGAACAGACTACTTTGTAATCTCATGATGTCTCGCAGAGAGCTGCTGTTGTGATGCGCAGGGCTGATCGTCACTGCCTTTGGTTGAGTGTGTGTATGTGTGTTTGCTAAACCATGTTTCTTCTGAGAGGTGGACAGCATGAGAATGACTCACTGAGAAAGAATGATCTCCCAGGCCTGATGTAGTCTACTCTTAAATATTGGCATTCACTACATATAGCTACTGACATTTTATGCAACATGCTGTTCTGTGTTTGGGATGTTTGTGGACAAAGCTCATCTTTTAAAAATGTAAAAGTCTTTGCATCTAATTCCATCCGATTGAAATTCTACATTCAGGAGGCGTTTAAAGAGGTGTGATGAAGGCAGACAGTAGATCTTCTTCATCTCAACAAAAAAAGAAGGAATTTAAGTTAAATTTAACATGTAATATGTAACATTTCCACATCAAAATGTCTAAAAACTACTGTGTCTTTGCTGTACATTTTCCTTTCCTGCACACACAACAACAAGCAGATCTCAGACCTCCTATTGTATCCTGCTCAGGTATTTGAAAAGACATATTCACACATGTGACATTCACTGAGAAATAGAAAAAACCACGCCACACAATCAGGCCCATGCCTGCTGTCATTAGCACCGAGGCAAGCAACAAATCTATTCCAGACACATTTTTCATCAGTCTCTGCAGCTCAGATGGTCACACTATGACATATTGATTTGGACATCCACGGGAAATCTAATTGGTTATATTGGCACTCAGCTTTGATGAGATCTCTGTACCTGTTTGTAAGAATCTGACTTTTAGGATGTTCATTAAAAAAAAAGAGGGTGCCTGAAAGTGTACCTAAGTTTCAGGAGGCACCTTTCTATTGAGCAGCTACCTGAGCTCATTTGACTCTTTTAAGGGTTTTAAACTGACTATGAGGATCTTTAACAGGTAAATTATTATATCCAGCTCCCAAAAAATCCATCAGCTTCATTTGGCCTTTCTTTTATCCCATTCTCACACAATTAAAAATACTTTATTTAAAATTCTAGGTGCTAAACTACATATGACTAAATAAACAACAATGAAAGTTTAAGTTGGGATAAATTTAATTTGATCTCTTTCACCTATTTTCTTTCATTTGAACTCAGAGACATGGGATTGGTGTAATAATCCCATGGACAGTATTTTTTAACTATTTCAGCATCCTTTATGACAAATCATGGGTGCCGTGGAAAGAAGCATGTCAGAGGCTGGTGCTACAATTGCTGACAGCAGCCAAGCTGACCCAGAATTAAAAAGTGTGCTGATTTAAACAGATTATGTTTGCAACAGCGTTATCTTTAGCATCCACATGCTATTAGCCACATAGGTAAGCTCAGTAATTTGATGTTTCCTTTGTGAAATGAACTGCTATCATGGCTCCAGCTCTGTCATTATCCCTAAAAACCTTTTTCTTAAAACAACGCCAGTGGCCTGCATATCCTTGCCATTACTTTAATATGGTCATTACCTCCTCAGTTTTAAAAGGTCAGCTGAGTGCAAATTTTAGGAATTTCATCTGCGAGAACTCAAAGTAAAATACAAACACAAAGCAAACAAATATAAATTTAAAAAAATGACTGCATGCTTGATCAAAATACCTCAGCAGCTTCTTCTTTAAGTGTTAAAACTTATACTTGAATGACTTTGTGGCTGCTAAAATCAATGAGGAGAAACTTACTGTTAAGGGAGTAGAATACCCAGACCTCTTTGTCCCTCAGTCCAGGCCAAGAACTGTTCATTCCGGCAAAGTACAGCTGGAGAGGCTGGCTTTTAAGGGGAGGAATCAAGTAAAAAAACACCCAAAAGACTCCTGAGTCCAGTGCAGCAGTTCAGCTAAACTGGGTGCCGTATATCTTATAGGTACACGATATACTTTGCTGACTTGTTGGCTTGCTGCACCACAGGACTCCTGTTTTGTTGGGACACGGTTGAGACTTTTGAGGCTGGGTGGATTTGAGTGACTTATGTAAGAATTAAACCTTATCTTGGACTATTCTTTGTATTACATATAAGGGCTTTTTAAGGGCTTTTTAAATTTTACAAGCTGAAGCACAACAAACATTTCAGTTATCATGGAAACAGAAGTTTAGGTTGAGTAAGGGGATATGGAGGAAATGTAATGTGCAGTTTGCTGCAATTTTGAGAAAAGTGGTCATTTTTCAAAGACACGTCAAGAGTGTTAAAGATTTTGCTTAAGCGCAACAGTAAGAGTCAATAGTATCTTGCTTGCTGACATGAAAATTTCCTTCAACCTTTGTTATTATTTCATAACTACTGATTAATGCATGCATTTTTTTTTATTGTGGCAGGTGGATTTCTGATTCCCCATTTAAAAGTATTATGTCAATCCCTTTTTATAAATATTATTGTTGATCCCTATATTTATTGTTAATGTATTTTAGTTTTTAAAGAGCAAACATTCAAATGAAAAATATATATAAAATAGAATTTAGCCCTCAAATCATTATTCCTCCTCTAAAATGTTTCCACATACTATATACTATATTCCTAATATAGACAGACACCTAATTATATTCCTAAGCGTGTTTTCTGGGCTTCAGACATCAAGGCGAGGGCACCATTTCATTTCAATCTTTAGAAACAATCCCTCGGCTTTAACTGATGATGAGTTGGAGGCTACTGTAAGCTCTTTTCTTCTCCCCCTTTTCTTTGTTTCCTCTTGGTTTCTTTCTCTCATGTTTTAGTCCTTTACTTCTCTGTCTCTTTCCAGAGGCTCATCTGGTTGTCATATCATCCAAATCAAAAGAATGAAGAGGTTTTTTGCCTCAATTAGGGGTGAAAGCTGACTCAGAGGAGCACATAATAGACAGGTTGCTGATGCAGATTTGCTGTGAAAACTTTCCTCCATTTACATTTGCTCTATATGACTGATGTGATGCAAAACAGCAAGACAAATTTAAAATGCGGGTTTTTTTCCCAATCATTCAACACTCACTGAATTCCAAGCAGATGTTTGATTATAAGATTTACTTGCTGACTACTCTAGCTGAGGATTTAGGCAATCCTAACACAGCTGTTTTGACAACATGGCGAAAGCTGACAAGGTCATGGAGATTTAGCTCCGAGGGCTAACTTTTTTTACATTAAAAAAAAAAATCTTTTTCTGGTGCATGTCTCATAAAGCAAAAGGTCTGTTTCTTAATGTGTTGTGTTGTTCTTCACAGTGTGTAAGAATTACATTGGAGTGTGTATTCTATCATATTTCCTCCACTGCCTTTAAAATTTAAAAGATTTTGTGTGACGTAACAAGCTACCGTAACTTTATATTGCACACATTATCTTGATGAGAAGTGACTGAAGTCTGTTCAGATGCCTGTGTGTTATTGGCTGTATTGCTCGTCACAGCAGTACTTTGTCCCAGCCAGCCAGCCCAGTGACTTTCCACCACCCTTGGATTTTTGGAGATGCAGGGGAACCACGGGTCTCCATGGCAACAAGATTATTACATCACTACTTTCCAGCTGCTATCGTCAAGCTGGTGTTTGGCCAAGCTCTGCGGCAGCCCGACAGTGACTCCACACACAAGCATACACACAGACAGGAAAACACACACGCGCCAAAAGCCTCAGTATAAACTCTTCCAACTAGAAGAACATGACCATATGTTCATTTAGGATTTGTTTTGTAGAAACAATGGTTAAAATGTGGGTGTGCAACCACCCTTGAGCAATCTGTATATCCATTTGAACCATTACACCGCAGTAAGATTTAAAAAGAGATTAATGCATTTTTGAGTTTGGATCAGAGCAAAAATGTAAAACACCTAATGGTTCCAGTTTCTTAACTTTGAAAATATGCAGCTTTTCTTTGTCTTTCTTTGTCTTTAAAGTGAACAGTTTTGATTTGGCTTTTTGAAATAGCACTTTTTTTGCTGTTTCACTGATTAAACAATAGTTGATTGACATACTGAAGAAAAAAAATCAGAGGATTGTCAGTAAAATAAGAAGAAACACTGATGATAAGAAACTAGTGGAAAGGAAAGCAAAATAAAACAAGAAAGTTGCAAAAAATTAATGAATAATGCACTTTTTGAGGGAATGAGGGAAGTATAACTGATTTAAAAAATACCAGACAGCCATATATTGTGATTTCTTTTGCTCAGTGTCACACTCTGTAGCTGTCTTCTCCACTTATAGCCTCCTTTACCCCAGTTTGGTTTTTCGCCTAGGGGAAGGTTAGTTCTTGGAACATCTGACACTGTTTAAATGGGGTTAACTGTCTGTGTTAGCCCAGTTTTCAGTGGGCTGGGTCCCTGTGGATGCTCTGATAGATGGTCACATGGAAGCATCTTACCTACAGCTGGCTAAGATGTGCATATGCAGAGGATGAGGTTGTGATTGGCACAAAAAGTCCAACAACACATCTGGCCTGTCATTTCTGCAGCTTTAGTACAGCTCGCTCTCTTTTCTGAACTCCTGTCCCTGTTGGCCAGGTTGTTTCAAGTGCAAGACGGTTGTCCCTCAGTTACATCATTCATCAAGTTGCCATTACTGCCGCAGACAGGACAGTGTATCCCAGAAGGCCTTGTGTACTTCCTGCTTCAGTAGAGGTCAGCATGACCTTGCTGCCTGACTGAACCCCTCTCCACTCTGACTGCGGTCCCTCAGCTACTAAACATTTATGTGTGGACAACGCACTATAGGCCTTGGGGTTTTACTCAGGCAGAGAGTTTGGTACAGATGAGTGAGTATTAGGTGAGCTGTGATTTGAATGAAAAGAGTGAAGGAGATGAAAGAAGAGAGGATGGAGGGGAGGGAGGAGAGGTGATAAAAAGCTCCAGGTTAGATCCACCTGACAGGTCGCAGATGCGATGCAGTCTACTGGACATAACAGTAATTTTACTGGATAGAGAGAAGTAGAATCATAAACTACCAGGTAAGTAAAATTAGTCATATATATTTTAAAATACTGTTATCTTTTTAATTACATGCATGGATGTTTCACCTCTGGCCCTTGCCCGTCCAGAGCATGTCTAAAATAAGAGTTATGATGTCAGCACATATATCTGCAGAAGTGTCATGGGTGGTGTGGATTAAAAATTCATATATTGTCACAAGGTGGAGGATAATGCAGCGACATGAGAGGTGAGGGCAGAGCAGAAATGGGTGTGGTGAGAAAAACAGAGGGAACACAGAGAGGAAAAGAGAAAAGGCAAGAAAGGAGAGAAATATATAAGATCATTACACAATTTTGTGTAAAAAAAAATGCACGGCTGCGATTCGTTGAGCAGGATTGGCCTCAAAGAAGAGATTATGGCTAACCTTTTTCATGTCAACATCCATCCTTCACAGTCACGTAGGCCTAATGACATTAACTTGTGCTTGGCTTTGGCCCCACGCAGTATGAGCCACTCAGGAGACAATAAGCCTCCAATCTGGTATGTCATCTTGAACTTGATCACATTTTTATCAGAAATACACTAAACCTTTTTAATTGGCATTTGTCTGAATGGTGCTGTATCATTTGTGTCCAAGCTGTACTCAGGTGCAGTCTCAAATGCTGGCAGTTATCCTAATTACCCTAAACAAGCTGGAGCCTGGAGACAGGTGATGTCAGACGAGAGCTCCACTCCATCCACCGCTTATCCATTCTTTACTTCTATATTTCCACATCAGCAGAGGGTTAGGAAAAAAGAGAATGTATGTATGTACAGCTTTGACATTCAGAGTGACCTTAGTTTAAATCTAAATAAAGAAAGTGTTCATTCATCTGCACAGCTAGACGGGACATAAAAGAGGTGATAAATAAAGAATAAGTGGCTGCTGCTCAATTAATGAAATGTGCCCATTTGACATCAATTTACACAGACATTCATCTTAAAATGGGTGAATGACCAGTGATGTCAGAATCTAAAATGATTCCATGAATTAGCACATCCTCAAAGTTAATATTTGTAAATTACGATGTATTGTCCTGAATATTACTTAACATTCACTTCAGATACTAAGCAGGTGGCACTGCAGTGAATAAAGTGGATTAAAATTGCAATGATTCATCAAGATTAATGTGTTCTTGGTGTAATTAACATTTTCCATTAGCGTTCCTCCTGGAATGGGATCTTATATATGCAGGTGGCTATATTTGTTTTTGTTATTGTTGTTTTTTTGTTGTTTTTTGTGGGGTTTTTTCTGAAAAGATGTGTCTCTGTCTGATGACTTGACAAAAGCCTCTGTACCAAAGCCCTTGCCTTGTACATTATTTACATTTTCCCTGAGCTCTTCTCCATGCTGTTAATGTATGGCTCAGCTGCTGTCATTCATTAATTAGTCAGTGAGTTCTGACTTTGCAGAAAAGCCTGACCTCAGTTTCCTACAGTCCTGTCTGGATACTTGGAGGGACGGTTAATTTGCTCGTGTGGGGATAAACCACCTTCAAGGTGCTTAGCAGGAATTGTGGACCATGGATCAGGGTGGAGGAGACTGTATTTGGCTTTATTGCCCAAGGACAAGGAGGTCAGCAGTATTTTAATTACTTGATTTGCATTTAACAAACTGTTATTAGAATAATTTGTTGTGCTTTGGTAAAGATGCATATATGACACTGTAAGTATCTTGTCTCTATCAATAAAGTAAAATAACACTGGTAAGTGCAGCCCCTTTTTTCTCATCTGTCTCCTGAGCCCACCCACCAGTCACATTCAACTCATTACAGTTTAGTTCAGCCTTTATTACTGCCAGAAGGCGACTGAAAACAAAATTAGGAGTTTACAGTCATGTTAGCAGCTCATTTTGGCATTTTTCACGGCCACCATAGATTCTTCTATAGACTGGGAAGGGGAGGGTGAGAAGAAGGTTTTTCAGTGGGGGGCAATCTGGAACTTCACTGCAAGATGCCACCAAATCCCACACAATGGACCCTCACAGCTCCTTGACAGTCTGTTGACAATTTATTTATAAGACTAGCATCAATCCACTTTCAGCACCAATCAGTAAGGCTTGTGTGATATTTCTCTTGGGTAAAAATGTAGTATGCTATTTTTGCTATCAGCATTTAACCAAGAGAAATATCAAAAATCCATTATTTTTCATTCAGTGGCTTGACGCATTACAGGGAACTTGTTCATATTTTTCCTTTGTATGAGAACAATCTGTATGTCAGTCATGCTGCCTCCTGCCTCTGTGGCCAGCCAGGCTAAAGACATTTAGAATGCATCTAAAAGTCAATTACCAGGTCAAAAGATCAATAATTGCTCTGTTCTTTACGGAGAATAGAGTCACATAATGATACTGGGACCTCAAAACCCAATTTTCTCTTAACTAATCTCTCTTTTTTTTAAACAGACTTGCTCCCAGTCTGGTGGGCTGTTTCTATCCAAACATCACATCATTTGTTCATTTGACATTTGGTTCAATATTAAAGCAGTCCAGCGATGATGAATGTTTATCGAGCCTGACTGTTACTGAGAAGCACTGCAGCTCTGCTTTTAAGACCTCACAGCATATTTGACCTTTATGACCTGTTATCCTTCAGATAAAGCATTGATGTTTGAACAGACATGGATGCAACGGATATCCGGTTTAGACAAGGCTTTTTATGTGTCTATGCAGCTTACTGATCCACGGCAGAAGCATATAAATCAAGAAAAATGACCAAATCAAGACAAAAACAAACACTTTTGAAACATCAAGTGGAGGATGGGAAAAAAAAAAGTTGCATGTGCAATGTAACAGAGCCGTTCTTGTTAGAATTAACACACGAAAGGCCATGCAACACGTGATCTTACAGACCTCATCAGTGAGCTGCCATTCAAGGCTTCCTTCCTCTCCTCCATTGGGCACACTGAGAGTGATGCAATTATCAGCAGTCTCGGAAACTTTTAATTGAAAAACTTATGCTGGAAGTATCTATCCCAAATGAAGTATCATCCAATGGGATTTTGACTCTTCCTCTTCGCCAGGTGCATGAGCTCAGCGGCAACACTTTGATTCTCTGTAGATGTTTACTTTTCACATTGCCAAAAGAGATAAGTATGGAAGGCAAACATTAAAATATAGAGCCCATTTTTGAGCACTCATGGGCATCTCTGTGATGCCTCTGTTCGACATGGAGGAATTGTCTGATGAGGCAGGTGTCTGCTCCCCCAGAGACACTAAATGAGGTACTTAATGGACAAACACTAACATCACTGGCTGTTGTCAAGTTGAGATAACTATTTTTTTCCACCAATAGAGTCATAACATGGGGTAAAATAACAAACCAAAAGATAACCCCACGCCCCCTTCACATACAGTACATGAAGTGATTTGGTCCATCATGAATATACAAATATTTAAGTCTGTGGAGATTCTCAGTCATCCAGGTCATGATTATCTTGAAGAGTCTTTAAGACAAGGCAACTGGACTCTGTTGAAATTTGTTGGGAAGACGTTTCACTTCTCATCCAA
>JAQMCX010000001.1:6967774-7015984 GCA_029814765.1 Acanthurus leucopareius | reverse complement strand
TAATTTCGATTAATTAATTACAGACCCTATAATTAACGCGATTAAAAATTTTAATCGAGTCCCACCACTAATCAAAATATTTTTAAGTTTAATTTTACTTGATATATTACTTGATATATAGGATTTACCAGCCTGTCACACACCAGAGATAAATTTCCGTTTAGTTTTGCGAAACACGGTTTGGGCTTCCAGAGAAAAAAATGGATGTGAACATGGGTGTCCTCCTTAAAGTCTTCCTGAAAAAGAGTCTTTTCCTCTTTGGTTCCTCCTACACAGACACTGGACAGCAGTTTAACTTCATAGCAGAGACAACAGCAGAGGGAAAGAAGGATATATTTTACTGGAGTGAACAATGGCAGTGCTCATTTTTTATATGCTTTGAAAATATATAAATAGTGCTGTATCCGCTGCATACAAACATGTAAACTGTTAACTTTCAAATGCCATATTAACTCCTTTTAATGAAACTTGCTTTTAAGTTTCATCAGATGTGATTTAACAAATGTTTTTAAATTAAAATTTTTCTTTTTAGATGGTGGTGATTTTCATTAAGAACAGTAAGTTTGACAAAGCAAAAGAGGTGCTGAACAAACACTTTCCCAAACCAGTGGTTGGCAAGGTGAGTCCAGTAAGACAACATGTTAATTCAATATTTACTCATATTGATGTATGCACAGTTGTCATATCAGCCTACAAATCTTATTCTCCAGTTGAAGCAAACTGGTCTGAATGCCTGATGAGGGTCAGGTTTAACAAATGCTTGGAGGGCTACACTCAGCTGAGTAAGACATCTCTTTAAGTACCCTAGGGCTGCTGCGGGGTCTGCAGGGCAGCCAGAATGTATTCCGGTGTCCTTCTTTCCTCGCCTCATTAGCCATTATGGTTATCCTGACTGATGTTGAGGACTGCAGGGTGCTTTTGATGGGAGACACTGGTTGAAAAATGTGGAGTTTAAGAGGGCAGACTGCAAGCAGCTGGTGAACTGGTGGGATGCAGTGTCAGGAAAAAGCAGTCTTGCTTTTTGATTTTATTCAGGTCCCCTTCAATCACCTGATTGTGGTTATATGTTTTGCAAAAATAACTGACAATTTGTATGACAAGCAGTGTACATGTTTACAGTCCTGCACATATGCATGCATTTATGTATACATGGTTCAACACTAGGAGAGTAATGTTGCTAATCGAAGGCTGATAATACACATATTGGATATTAATATGTAACAAAAAGGCAGAGCTCAAGGGTTTCCATTTTCTGTCACAGGCCATAAGTTGCCATCTTGCCTTTAATCCTTTACGATTTGACTCACATGTCCATATATTTTAAATATGATGCTTAAACTATACATTGTTCAACGTATTAATTCATTTAAGTATACTTTACTTTATGGTTATCTGTGGTTATCTTAAATTGTGTTTATGCCATATGTTTCACAATTCTGAACTTCTGTCTTTTCTTTAGAAAGCTATATTCATGGGACTCATCAGACAAAAGAGCAAAAGACATGAAATCATTGAGCAAATCGACTTTCAACACTTCAAGGAGGAGATGTTGACCTTTTGCCAGAGGCTCTTCCCAGTCAATGTTCCCTTTCTCCACAAGGTGTGTTACAGTCCATAAAGCACAAGATAAAATCTCACTGCAATGAATTATTAATTTTTTCAGCTTTTCTTTATCTTGACAGAGTCTTTATGTCTCTACCCTGCTAACACTCTTGACTAAAGCATGATGTTTTCAAGTTGTCTATCCTTGCTTATGTCTTATTCTCATAATTACAATATCGCATAGAGGGAATTTATTCAAGATCTACATAAACATCCACTTGGTCTTAAGGATGAATTGATAAGATTTTGGTGGTCAAAGATCAAGGTCACTGTGACCTCACTAATCGTGTTTGGTCATAACTTAAGAATTCATATCCAAATTATGACAAGATTTGACACAAATGTCTAATGGGGTTTGATGAACGTTATAATGTTCTCCAAAAACATCTATTTTGCCATTACTCAGTGCCATAACTCAGGGATAGAGGGGGAGTTTGTGACCGTTTTTCACATTTTGTCAGATCCTGAATTGTAGCAGCATCCATGTTTGAAGCATTGTAGTCCACAAAGATCTCAGTGACTGTGGTGGTATTGAGCTTTAGGTGACTGTCATTGCACCAGGTAATGAAGCTCACAAATGTCCCCTTGCACTCCTCTAATTTCCCTAACTTCCCTCAAACTCTTCATAACATACACTATATTGCCAAAAGTATTCGCTCGCCTGCCTTGACTCACATATGAACTTAAGTGATATCCCATTCTTAATCCATAGGGTTTAATATGACATCAGTCCACCCTTTGCAGCTATAACAGCTTCAACTCTTCTGGGAAGGTTTTCCACAAGTTTTGGGAGTGTTTATGAGAATTTTTGACCATTCTTACAGAAGCGCATTTGTGAGGTCACACACTGATGTTGGACGAGAAGGCCTGGCTCTCAGTCTCCGCTCTAATTCATCCCAAAGGTGTTCTATTGGGTTGAGGTCAGGACTCTGTGCATGCCAGTCAATTTCATGCATACCAAACTCTCTCATCCATGTCTTTCTGGACCTTGCTTTGTACACTGGTACACAGTCATGTTGGAACAGGAAGGGGCCATCTCCAAACTGTTCCCAAAAAGTTGGGAGCATGGAATTGTCCAAAATCTCTTGGTATGCTGAAGCATTCAGAGTTGCTTTTACTGGAACTCAGGAGCCAAGCCCAGCTCCTGAAAAACAACCCCACACCATAATCCCCCCTCCACCAAACTTTACACTTGGCACAATGCAGTCAGACAAGTACCGTTCTCCTGGCAACCGCCAAACCCAGACTTGTCCATCGAATTGCCAGATGGAGAAGCACATTTCAGCACTCCAGAGAATGCATCTCCACTGCTCTAGAGTCCAGTGGCGGCATATTTTACACCACTGCGCCCAACGCTTTGCATCGCACTTGGTGATGTATGGCTTGGATGAAGCTGCTTGGCCATGGAAATCCATTCAATGAAGCTCTTTATGCACTGTTCCTGAGCTAATCTGAAGGCCACATGAAGTTTGGAGGTCTGTAGCGATTCACTCTGCCAAAAGTTGGTGACCTCTGCGCACTGTGCGCCTCAGCATTCGCTGACCCCGCTCCGTCATTTTACGTGGCCTACCACTTCATGGCTGAGTTGCTGTCATTCCCAATCGCTTCCACTTTGTTATAATACCACTGACAGTTGACTGTGGAATATTTAGGAGCGAGTAAATTTCACGACTGGACTTGTTGCACAGGCGGCATCTTATCACAGTACCACGCTGGAATTCACTGAGCTCCTGTGAGCGACCTATTCTTTCACAAATGTTTGTAGAAACAGTCTACATGCCTAGGTGCTTGATTTTCTCCACCTGTGGCCATGGAAGTGATTTCAACACCTGATCTCAATTATTTGGATGTGTGAGTGAATACTTTTAGCAATTAGTGTATATTAGTCTGGGCAGACATGAAAGTAAACTGAAACCTGATTGGTTGCAGAGGCAAAACAAGGGCAAGGCGCTTGTTTTAGTTCCTGCATGAAAAATAAAAAAAGTGAAAATAAAAATAAAATAATAATCTTCAGGAATAAAAAAGGAATTTAAATCCTCTCCATATCGGTTCGATAGAGGTTAATCAAACAACTAATGAGCAAGCAGAACATAAACTTAAAAACTGGACATAATATTATCAATTTGTAGAATTTGTTTCAGATTTGTTGTCAGTCTGACAAAAACTGCTGTTTTTATTGCATCTTCAAATGGTCTACATCAATTAAATTACAAGAATCTGAGCTCTAAGGATGTGTGACATGAATAACCATGTATGTACATTAACAGCAACATTAGAAAACCTCATTACACTTAGACTCTGAAAACATTTTCATACAAGTGTACTTATAATAGTTTTGTTTTTGTAATTTGTGTATGTTTAACAGGCTGCAAAAATGTTTATTGATAAAAGACTTACGGAGCCAGACGACATGGCAGCTAGTCTTAATGTGCAAGATGAACCAAGTCCTAATGAGCAACAGGCACCTGATCCTGATGAGCAAGAGGAACCTGGTCTTAATGAGCTGGATGAACCTGGTCCTGATGAGCAGGATGAACCTGGTCCATCTTCTCATCCACAAATCAACATTGTCCAGTTAGTAGGATGGTAGGTTCTCTTAGTTCAAGCAGTATGGTTTCTGTTACATCATGTAGTCCTCTCCCCTCATCACTGGGTCGCATAACCACAAATGAATGTCATGTTTAGCATCCATATAATCATACATGATCACTTTATTACTTTGATATAATATCCTTCTTGTCTCTATTTTATCTTACAGTAAACATAAAATTATCCAGAAGATCAAGCTTGAGGCTATGTACAAGTCTTTGTCTGTAGAGTCCCTCAAGATAACCTTTGCTCAATTGGAGGAAGAAGTAGAGAAAGAGGAGCAAGCAAAAGAAGCTCTTTGCCTGCGTCTGTCGCCTACTCCCACAGGGAGCACCGACCAGGACTCAGAGCAGAATGGTTTGTTCCAGAGAGGCTCGGGCAGCCCCATGGAAGCTTCCCCAGCGGACCAACTAGGACAAACAGATGATGTTCCTCAAATACTAGCAGGTTCACTCTCAAAGACACCTCCTGTGACAAGAAACAGGCGGCTTTACACTGTGGCACAACTAGTGGTTGAGCCTGACAGCCAGGGAAGCTCTCAGTACATAACTAAGGAGCTGGAGACTGAGGTCAGAACAGAGGAGCCTCCACAGTCACCAGCTATACCCAATGAAAAAGACCTGCAGTATGTGTTAACTGACAGTGAGGACATCACACCAAGGCGGAAATACCCCAGACGGATCAAACATAATTGCAGCAGGTAAATATAATTCTAGACTTTTCGACTGTTTTTAGAAGTCACTTTCTCCAAGATGATCCAAGGTTTTTCCCTGTCATTTTTAAAATAAATTTATTAAATCATCATTCAGTGAGTATACTATTATGATAGCAAATAACAGTTTACTATTATAATAGTTTGGAACTTGGAATATTCCACCAAAGCTTTAACAAACTGTAAATTTGCACATTCATGAAGTTAGATCAGTCAAATTGGTAAAAAAAAAAAAAAAAAACTTGCTCAACTGCTCTGACTTCATCACACAGGCATGTTCATGTCTAGCCTCACAGTTGACACAGTTTAGATGATGCTTCTGACTGTAGTGGTGTCTCAAGATGTAGTCAGGCAGGCAGCATCTTTGAGCTGCTATAACCTGCAGGATGGCAGCCTGTCAGTGCGTGCTACAAGCAGGGTTTTTTAAACAGTGTAGGTGGTCGTGCATTGTCTGATTATCCAGAACATGTGGAACAGCACCAAATGAAATGCAATTAAAGATAAAAACAACCTGTTAAAAAAATAAATAATTTTAACATTTATGTGCAGTAATTTTACTTTAAATGACTCTACTTTTAAGGCAGATTGTCTTGATACAAATATTACATCTTTAATGCACAAACATTTTTTTTTTTTTACCAGTCCCTGTGTTATATGTTTCATTATGAGCTGGCTGCTTGTTTTGTCTTGCAGAGCCTCAACTAGTTTGGCAGAGTCCTCAGCAGACAGTGAGGAGGATTGCTCCAGCTCTGCAGCCAGAAGGGAAACTCGTGTGGGAAAACTCCATAACAAGTCCAACAGTTCACTCAGCAGGTAGCTCTAAATGTACAACATCACTACACACGAGACTGCTCCGTGTTTAAACCATTATCATAGAGTGAACCACTTACTTCAGTTTGGAGTTTCAGAAATAGCATTGTCAGAAATACCAGCATTTAATGGAACTTTCTTTAGTTCTCTAAATCCACAGAAACATTTTGAGGGTGCTGTGCTTGCCAGCTTTTTTTTTTACCATACGGGAAGAACTGTAAATTTGAGCAACTCACAGTGATGGAAGGTTTTAGGTGAGGTCTTATTTCATTCGAAATGCCCTCTTAGTTCGCTCCTTCTCCCAGGAACTACTGGTTTCAAATTTGTGATGCTGTGTGTTGCAGACAGATCAGATTTGGCCCTTGAGACGTCAACATGATGAATAATTTTGACAAAAAAACAAGTTTTTTGTTTGTTTGTTTTAAAAAACACATCACCTAAACTGGGTGGTCTAGTAGTGAGAGATCTCTCTATTCACAAGTTGATGGTCAAAGACAGCGAATGTGAGGTCTTCATCTTAAGCCAGAATCTGCAGCAATAAAAGTAGAATATGGTCAGTAGACTCAACAGAACTTAAACTGCTACATGGACAGGAATGTTTCCTTGATGCTTTCATGAGCATGTCAACTAGTCCTTAAGAATGAAAACAGGTATATTTTGTGTAATTTTGATCGGTGACACATTGTCTGAAAAAAAAATGTTTTTAATCGGCTGAGCCATTTTAAACTAAAATAACCAAACTAAATTTTACATGCCTTTAAAAGATGTCCCTCTACGTTAAAAGCGTCGATTTAAAACCTGCATTTGAACTTGACCAAGAAAACCCTTTAAATCAAAACAGATCTCTTCGCCCAGATTGCTTGAATAAATGATGGACGAAAATGTTTGACTGAGTCTCCGCTTTCATCACGCAGGAACTCCACTAAGTCAAATCAGTTGTCATCAGACAGTGAAGAAGACCAACAAGAGCCACAGACTCCTCGCAGAACCCCAGTGCTGAAGCCTCGTCAACAACTGGCGAGCAAATCTCTCAACAAGTTAGTTCAAGCACAACACTTGTTTGCTGTCGCTGTAGCTTATGGTTCAAAGACTGACAGCTTTTGCTGAACTTAATGTTTTTATTTAGGGATCCAGATGATACAGGTGATATAAGTATCATAGATTCTTCATTGGACAGCTCACCCAGTCTGTTCCCTGTTCACCCTGCCCCCCAAACAAGCTCCACCCCGCAAAAGTCCTCTGCTCCAGACAAACATCTTTCTCGTTCAAAATGGTAAGTGAACTTTAAACCAGCAGTGGATGAACTCATCTGTTGTGAACAAAGTCGAGCAGAAAATGCAAAATTGAAAACATGTTTAAGAGTAAAAAAAAAAAGTCATTACTTAACAGAGTCTAAAACTTGTATGAAATAATATTAAATGTTGAAAAGTTGACATATTTGTTTCTACCCGGTACTGATTTAGGTGTCTAAAAGTCATAAAAAAGTCTTTTGTTTTGGTTTGGTTTTTTATGTTTCTTTTTCACTGCTTTTTATCAGTTTTCATTTTCAAGGTAAAAATAAAGATCTGCTCATGTTTACAGGAAACAGCTGCTCAATGATGCAAAGGAGAGTAAGGATACGTGGAGTGACGAGGAGTCATATTTCCCCTCCAGGAAGACTAGCAGTAATATTTCATCAAATATATGCTTCTAATAATCCTGTGTATATAAAATTAGAAAATTCTTGTTCATGCATTAATATATCTTTGTTTTGTTTTTTTCAAAGGATCGCATAATGAGAGCACCATTTCAAAATCAGGCCACAATAAGAGGGTAAGTTTAACAAGACTTGCATTTGTTTGGGTTGACATGCTGGCAGGAAGTCTTACAAGTTGGCTACATTCACAATATCAAACAGCAATCAGTAAACATTGATGTAAAAATGATAGCATGTATTAGGTCGCTTCTTGCGTTCAAAAAGATCTTTTGATGCTTTGCAGCCAGCCTGCAATTTTCAAATGTCTGACTGTTACAGCAACTGATGAAAGCACCGTCCAAGCAGGCCTCTCACTTTCATCAATTTCATAATTATGCAACAACACTGACAAAACCAAAACAAAGCATTGCTGTATGTTTTTGGCTTGTGTGTCACAGCAGCAGAAAGCTGAATGTCCTCATGTTTTTGTTGCGTCGCAGAGGTGGACTGAGAGTGAGACACAGCAGTTGAAGGAGGGAGTCAAAAAATTCGGAGAGGGCAACTGGAGTAAGATAAAGTCGTACTACACCTTCAATGATCGAACAAATGTCAACCTTAAGGACAGATGGAGAACAATGAAGAAGTCAAAAATGGTTTGAGTGGTTCGAGATGACCGGATGCCACTTTGTCTTGGTTCCCAAGGAATTGTATTATATTTCAGGAGAGTTTGGGATATTCTGTTTGTTCACTGCAGTCCAGACCTTTTTCTCCTATTTTGTAAATGCATCATGTTTGAAGGTACTGGACAGTTTAAGTTCATGAAACTTTCTATTCAATAAATTTTATTGGTTCAATTTGCAAGATTATTGTCTTTTATTTTTATTTAGATATTGCAATGGTATCAAATGTGCATTTTCACCAAAACACTATATACAGTAGCAAGCTTGCAAAGACTCAAGAGTACAAAGATATTATGAGTTTATTTTACAGATGGCATTTTTTACAAAAGACGGACCAGGAGAGCATTCACCTCCATTTTGACAAGATTTGACTCAAAGCAAGACTGAAAGTATAAGGAGGCAAAATCTAGAGACTGCGATGAGGATGTGGGCCAGTTGTGTCATCTGGTATTCAGGGAACCTGACAGTCCTTGAACTAGACACTTAGATCCAATTGCTTCTCTGTTAAAGATGCACCAGTAACAGTACAATTCCTTTACAGAAGTCAAATTAGTACTTTGTGCTGTATGCCTGGGGCAATGTTTAAATTGTGCTAAGAAAAAAACAAGTGTATGGCGACAAAATGAATGTTGACTGTTGAAAGTGAAAAAAAAACCAACTTGAAACTGTTCCCATACTTGTTAGGCAGAAAATCAGGAATCCTAACCACTAGACCATATATGATCTTTTACTTTAATTACTGCATTTCATATTGTGACCCATCAGTTATGATGAGGTCAAAAGACTTGATTTAAGGATTCTGACTACATTTTTTTGCTACTCTCAAATATAGTCACAAGAGTCTATGTTAGGAAATGGTCTGTAATTGGTGCTAAAATGATCTGGGTGTATACTTTAGTAAATATTACTGGGTATGAAATGTGTAAAGAAAAGTGGCATTTGACAGTCCAGTTGTTAAAGCATCTTTATGTTAACGTGTCTTCATTCCTAATGAACTCTCCTACATCTGCCTGGTGGAACACAACGATGGACATGGGGTCCACTCGCCGACACTCCTGGGTTGATTTTGCTGCAACGCCGAATCCCTGGGAAATAAGACGCATCCTGTTCACAAATCCCATCAGTATATAAGGACATACATCAAAGTCTCATAAGACCAAAAGTTAAACAAAAGCAAATATGGTATTCAGATTTTTCTGCTATATAGAATATATGTTGATACATTCAATTCAGAAACTGTTGCCAAGACACAGACTAACTGAATCCAAATCTCAACGCTACCAACATTTTAGTAGAGACTAAAGCATGCTCCTATGTAAAGCATGTCAACCACAACATGCAAGAATAAAGTTGTAGATATCTTTATTCAAAAATCTTTTTAGACTAAATTAAATCTGTTATTGAGTTTGGATAGAATTTGATGATAAAAGTTGGATAGTTGTAACTGAAATAAAGATATCTTCAATTACCATTTCCACCCATAGTACATTTAATACATTACAGCTTGTAGGAAATGAGTCATAGATAGGATTCATTTGAATTGCTACTAGTCAAAATGCAGTTCATCAACCATACGAACAAAACAGCATCACAGTTAGAAAACTTACCAAAGGCACATCAGTCATGGAGTAGACCACGACTCCCTGGTACTGATTTGTGTTCTCAGTGATTCTCCCAAGCCCAGATTTTAACACATGGTTTCCATAGAGGAAAGACTGCTCTGCTCCAGGTTTCACCCACACCTTGAACTGAAGACATAGCAGGAAATCTTTTAGTTATTATTTATAATCATGAGCATATTTAACTTAATCTCAGTGGAAAAGATCAAATGTTTTAGCAATAAAATAAAAACAGGACAGAATGTATGGACAAATGGCTTACTGGGAGCTTTAATAAAGGGGGAGACATACATAAAGTTATTAGTGACCCCAGTGCATTTCTTACTAACACAACTCAGATCAATATGTCTGTGATAAAGGCCTATCAGTATGCTGCTGGTGTTCTCCAGCCATCAGGCTCAAAGAAACATGTCACTTGTGTTTCACCAGCAGATACCACTGACACACAAACTCTTGAAGGCATATGAATCCAAATGTGGTAGCATCAAGCTTAACAGCACAAATTAGTGGCATGTTATGTATTAAGCAGAAGGTAACCACAAGTACAAAGTAATAGTATGAACTGCCAGTTTAACAGTGCAGGTGACACGTGCAAGTAAAAGTAAGCACCAGTTTAAAGGCTTACAGGTGGAGGTAGGTGTCTGCAATGTGACACTAAGCTTGTAAGTGTTATATGGCGGTAGACCAACAGTGGGATACCACTAATGAGTGAGATATGCCACTGAGCGATAGGGGGGCAACACATTAGCCACATCTGGTCTGATCTTCAGAGATTTATGCTAACTCATCAAGTAGTTCAACTATCTTTTGACATCAATTCAAATGAAGTTCCACAGAAAAGTACCTGTCACTTTACTTGATATCTATATTGCCCCACTTCGTCTTTGTGCATGTTAAATCCATTATTTAAACTTGCACTAGTTTGGGCTAAGGAAATATTAAGGGATGCAAATGATGAGAATACAATTACAAATAATAAAACAGAGCTTCTCCTTCTGTCACCTTTGCATAGGGCGCCAGGAAATCCAGAGCTGTGATGTGCAGGCGAAACTTATTGGTCTTTGTGAACTTTCCAAAACATGTTCCCACTGACACGAGCTTGTCACGGGAAATGTTTGTGGCCAGTTTAAGAATTTTCTCACTGTGGACAGAAACGATGACACGTGAATTGTCCACGTTGCAGTATTGAATAAATACTCAAAAGATTGATGTTTATTGATCATGGATTACCTCATGTAGTAAACACGGTCATTCTGAAGCCTGAAACAGTAAGTCCCGTCAGGTCGGTCAACCAGAAGTTTTATATTTTCACCGATGCTGTTTTGGTAGAGAAGACATAGCTCACACACAACACGTAACACAGATGCTAACACGTTTGGTATAAAATAAATCTTAGCATGAAAGCGAAACGTCTTATGGGTTTACTCACTACTTCGATAACTTCTCAAACATCGTTTTCGTCTCTTCGTCTGTTAATGGCCTCATTCTGAGTATTTTAAAACAACTTTGGCTACCTTTATCGTTGTGTGTCCTGTAAGAAACGTGAAAACGTGGGTCAACACGGTAGCAGTGGCACGCTATAAGCGGAAGTTGAGTGACGTAAACAGAGAGCTCAGTTCCTGGTTTTTTGCATTCTTTGGCGTTCAGTCGATCGTCCGTCTTTTACTCTATCGATCCGGCCGTCATCTGGTAAGTTTAATCACTTAAAATTATACCAACTATTCGAAATATGTGTACTATTTAGCCGGTAAATCGTTACGTGAACGTTAAATTGGTTTACATTTAATTTCTGTTGAGTACTGAAGTCATACTTTGGAATACGGTCTCTGTTAGCTGGGTTAGCTAGCTGTCAGTGAAAAAAAACACGGACCTACTGCTCTTAGCAAGCAGGTCAGTGTTAGCTGTTAGCTGGTAATGCTAACGTTGCTTCCCTACAGAAAACACACCCGCTCTAGTAAGGCAATTCAATCTAAATAATTTCTAAAAGACAATAATGTCACAAGTAAATGTACCGAATTGCTTCGGGTTTTTAATTATGGCTCACATTCGCCGAGTGAAGAGACGAGTGTTTGCCGCAGCGGTGCGAAGTTACATAACGTTGATTTGTTTGTAAATACCGATTACATTCGTCTGACTCAATATCAAAGGCAGGGTAGGAAATCTTTTTTAAGGTTTTCAATAGACATTTAGCATATCTCCCTCAACCTCTGGCCTCCGATCACATATTCGCTTGTATGAATGGGCAGCACAGTAACAGTTCAGTGTCAGCGGTGTGCAATGTCAGCTAGAGTGTCAGGAAACATTCACTGTCAGCGAGCTCTTTGCATTTGACACTTAATTTTGACCTGTCTGCGTGACAGTAATTAACGGCCTAAAATAAGCCTCACTCTGTTTTTTCTGATGCTGCCAAGTTAAAATACACGTAGAAAAACCGTTAAATTGACATGAAACGTCCCAAGATGCCTGATCGTGTTGCCATTTTGCCATACTTCCAAAAGAGTATGAACTAATTCATAGTAATTCATAACAGCAATGTCTTTGTTCCTGATAAAATAAGCAGTAATTTTTAGGCTAACTTTAAAACCCAGTGAATTTCCTCTACATTTCTTAGTTTCTTATTGAGTGTTCTGTCTTCTTAAAGGCACACATGTACATTTCTTTTAATTCAGTCATCATATGAGGATCCTATTTTCCTAAAAGCAGTCCCTTTTTTACCTATGATGTTGGATATTTTGCTGTTGCGCAACTTAAACTGTTAAGTATTTACAACATGGGCATTTTCAGGCATTTTGTCAAATGGTGCTCTAAGTATATATAGTTTACTTGTCTCTACCTCAAATGAAATAATCTCTTAAGTATTTTAGCTTCAGGGTTATATTCATTAGAAAAGAGACCCTATCAAGGCAGCAGTGTTAATAACAGCATGATGGACTCTGAAACATCTGCCGCTGTACACCACTGTTCAGTGACCGTGAAAGACCAAAGATATAATTGAATGCTTTCTTGTTTATTATTAGAGATAACCTATCAAAAAAGAAACAAATTAATGACTCTGACAACCTGTTTTTTATAGTAGTTGACTGTTACCAATAAAACACTGACACCCACAATAAAGCTTGACCCGATTTCTTCATTGTGAGCTTCAACATAATACTTATACAATAAACAGTAAAGCAAATATATTTGCTTTTGTTCAACATATTTCTTAAGATCACAGTTTGTCCTTTTGGTTAAGCAATTATTCTGCATGAGAAAGTCAAAATACTTGACGTGTATTCACAGTAAATATGGTAACAGCAGTAGGCAGCAATGGAAAATAGAGGTATTTTTCATTAGAAGTAGGTTAGTAGGTTTGCACTCATTAGCTGTGGGTCTCACCAGAAGAGAAAAGAGACACAGTTGAGTAAAAGCAGTTGGCCTGCACCACATGATACCACTTAATGTCAAGATGTTCTTGAGTTTCCAATCAAAATTTATGATTGCTTGTCATGGAAAACATGCCTAGACAAGATGTATAACCTTGACATGAATTCTGATTTGTAATAGTGTGTCGGTGTGTAACAAAAAAATAGTGGTTTTAATATTTTTTGTATCTTTCACATGCTGACAGAAGTGCGCTTCCCTGTGCTGGGCGAACAGTCTTGTGCCAACAGTTTACCCAGAAGAAACCTGAGGTCTGCGTCTGTCATCAGTTTCCGGCGTGTGTTTGTGGCTCTGGTAAGACTGAACAGGAAGAACATTGAGAGACAAGGCTGAAGTGAGAGGGGAAACTGCTGCGGCTTCTTCGTCGGCCTCAGAATGACTGAGTTCTGGGTTTGTTTCAGCTGCTGCATTGCAGAGCAGCCACAACCTGTGAGTATGAAATCAACATGGGAGACAAATTGATTAACTCAATTTTTAACGTTGGTGCCTGGTTTAAAGTGTTGATAGTATGGAATGTGTGTCAGATCACATATACGGTAATAGATAGAGCAGTATTTTCTGGTGTAATGCAGTGTGTAGGCCCATATATCTTCAGTTCACGGAAGCTTTGAAAAAAGTGAACATTCACTGATCTAAGATAAAGTTTCGTTAAAAATACTGGTTGTCTCAGGCCTGACAAAATATGTATTACTTCCTCTGTTTTGTATAGATTAAAGAACATGGGAGTTGCCTCCAGCTAACCACATCCCAATGTCTGACACGACACTCAGATTCAACAAGGTTTCTTATTGTGACAGTAAACAACCAGTTGTTATGCCTCTTGTAGCCAGTCATTCTGTCTGCCAGCACAGATAAGATGAAAAGAGTCATGTATGTGGTAAATAGGACAGGAACCGGTATTTTTTTTTTTTTGTCTGGTATTACCCATTCACTGTCCTGACTGATTATTTATATCTCTTTCGTATTTATTTAAGGCTGATAGGACTCATGTCTTGGTATAAATAAAATGTATATGTTTATGGCTGTTGTTTTCAGAAACGGCGGCGACGGATCGATCGCTCCATGATCGGGGAGCCAACAAACTTTGTTCACACCACACATGTAGGCTCGGGTGAAATAGGCCTGGGATTGGCCTCGGTAGGTTTTTTCTCCCCCTAACAGAATATTTAAGCAACAGATTGAAACAAGTATCAGTGACCTAACATTTGCATGTTGATGTCTGCAGGTGGATCTCGTTCAGGCCCAGATGAAATCTAAAGGGGGCTATGCGCATGGAGGATCGGAAGGTTCCCAGTTGTAACAAGGTGAGAGGAACTCGCGTTCAACCACAGAATTTTCACTACTTCAAGGCCATGCAAGCCCAGCTTAGTCAAGGTTTATGCAAATAACTTTTTGCAACTGGTAAAAGGTCAATAGGTTTTTGTTGTTGTGGTTTGGAGGAAAATTTTATTTCATACAGATTTTTTGTGAAACTGGTCTGAACATGCAAAAATATTGTTTTGCAAAATTTTAGGGCAGTGCAGAAATCATGATGTATGTGAGAGGTTCACTACAAAGAAAGTACTTCCCCTGTCTTCTATATTTGGATGAGAAATTTAGTTTTAGCCTTTAGCTAAAACCCAAAGGAATAAAAAGAGGATTTATCTTCACTTCAACCTTCAAATAATCTGGCAGTTAAAATCATAACTGCAAGCAATTTTAGATGAAAATATGACACTTTTTAAAGGGGTTGGGTTGTGTTGACATCATAAAAAAAAGACAGACATTTAAAGCAATGTTCAAAAACCTTAATCAAAGCTTTGGATGTCATTAAATGAGGTGGTACAGCCGTTCAGTAAACATGGACGACTGAAAGTCCCTGACCTTCCTCCATCTATACTGTGTCATAACAAATGATGACACATCATGCTTTCCCACAACAGCAAGCTTGTCTTGTATGGTTTTGAAAGGGAACTCCTGAAATGCCACACGACATGCATCACATTAGCACCAAGCTTTATGAAATCATGTTCCACTGGGGCAGTTCAACCCTCCAAAGAAGGAATGAATGTCCTTTATGACCATTTTCCTCATGATTAGCCATGGCGTGCTGATAACCACTTTACTTTCCTTGTGACAGTGATTCAGCTGTCGGTAAAATTTCATTTGTGCTTATTATTTATTTCCAGCACTGACCTGATTTTGGCAGTGATGTTGCTTTCCACTGGCCTCAGGGCATCAAATTAAATGTTAACGTCACACCCTGTCTTGTTTATAAAATCTCACTGCATGTTGCCATGTTCAACTAAACAATAGATTTCTGGACCAAGTCCCTTTTCAGGTGTCTGAACAGATTTAGCCCAGCAGTATCAAGCGTGTTTGAAAGTGTGTAAAAAAGGCCAGAGTCAAACGCTGTCAAGCTTGTTTACTTAAAAAAAACTGAATTTGCTGCCATACTTTGGCCAAAAAGGGCTCCGATTTGCTGGAAGAATTATGTGATGAGGGCTTTAGCCAGAGCTGAGTTATCAGTAGCAGCTGAGATCCTAACATTTGTTCCACCTTTTCCTCCCACAGCCCCTCACAGTCTTGTGGAAACTACTGTTGTTGATATGAGGAAGCATTTTTAAAAAAGCAGTTCTGTCTGTAAAGGACGCAGGACCAAAAGATAAAACTACTGCTTTTCCATAATGTTGTACATATTTTTATTTTCCATTCCTTTTTTTTTTTTTATGAAAGCACTGCTATCCATTTGCTGCCATACTGTTGCACTGTAAAAAAATTTTAAAAACTGTCAAGATTAGATAAGGGGGTTTAGAAAGCTCATAATCTCAGTCATACGTATGCTTGTGTGAATGCATGAGGAAAATAGTTTCAAAAATATTTGCTGTTGTAGCCCATTTGGATGCCTGTATTTATTATCTGATTTGTTAACGGACCTCACAGTGGCTGGGCCACACTGGAGATTTGGAGCATTCAGTTTCCTTCTTTATTCTCAGAGGTTTATCAAAGGACAGGTAGAGGTAGCAAGGCTCAAAGCGATATGTTCATTCTTTTAATCTGAGAAATATTCAGGATTCTCTGAGTTGCTTTCAGGGTTAAAGATTGCTGTCTTGTAATAAACTTGAAATGAGTAGAGTACACTGGATCATACATTGTACACTCACACTTGCGTAGGAATTTCGCATTGATTTCAACTGTTTTTTTTTTATACTCATTTAGATTAAATCATAAAGAATTTTAATAAAATACGAATTTCTTAATCTGCCTTCTGAAGTCATGTTCATTATTTGTTTTATTCATGTTGTTTAGCAGCTTGATGCTGCAAATTCTGAGCTTATTTGTTTCAAAATGATTTCTTTTTTATTCTTTTCATGGCTTGTATACCAACTGCAGACCAAATTTTTAACTATGAAGTAACTAAATCACTGCTGCAAACAGCGCCAAATATGTGGGTCAAGTTTGAGCCACATTTTCAGCATATAGTTACAACCTACTGTTGTCCATTGTATCCTCTTTTGGTTATTTGTACTCTTTGTTCCTTTACAGCAGAGTTTTAGTCACACTTTCTTTTGTCTTGACTTGTTAGTGAATTTTTATTGCCATAAAATTATTTTCAGCTCTTTTTTGACATATTTACCTACAGTTTTTGTCAAAGATGATAAATAGTTAATAACGCTTGACCTCTTAGAGCTGATAGATGCTATTAAATGGCATCCAGCCTGAGGGTGACCCATCTTAGTAGCGGTGTTTGTGATTCAGTTGCTTCATTCTTCAAAGATGTTCTCATGTATTGTTGATGTTATTTTGTCAAAAACCAAATTATGAAAGGTATTAAAGCCCCCTCTGACCTATGATGGATGAAATCTGTTCCTCACTTTGTATGTGTGAAAGCTGACCCTCTTCTCCAAGAAGATCGTGTTTTCCTCTCTTCAGTAAAAGTAAATAAGAGCAGCTCCTTTTTGCTTGATCACATTAGTTGTCTCTTGTGTCAGTGATCAAACTAGAGTTATTGTTCTCCCTTTTCATTGACTGGCTGGTACATTTTCATTCCTCAGTATTGTCAAATGTGGTCCAAAAACTGATCCAGGCTCCACTAACAACACCTTTAGAGATAGTGACAAAGCTGCTGCAGTATGAACATTAAAGGCTCAGTTGCATCTGTTTGGGGGTCTGTAGTGTTCATCATGCACACACTGCTTAGCACTACTGACAGTGATTGTACATCAAGAGATCAAAGGTGTGGAGCAAACCAGCAGGCCTGGATTGGTTAATATGTGTGATTATTTGTCTTCCATATGATTTACTGTTCCAACAACAAGAATGTGGTTGTATTATAAAGTCCAATGAAAGTCTGTGTAGATTGGTGTAAAATGAGTGCTATTGTCATACTATTTATGATAAAAGAATGAAATATTTGGTGTTTGTACCACAGGCAATGTCAAAAACCTAATGGATATAGTCACATTGATAACATCATTTACAGCCTTAAAAAAAGCCAGTATTTCCAACATTCACAGATTTAATAATGTGACTCATCAGGCAAAAGTCATGTCACAGAGTTCATGTGTTCCCCGTAAATGTTTCTATAGTAATTCCTGTGTGAAAAAGATCAAAATATGTGTAAACTTGTTTGGTTTTTCCAGCTCTGGACTCAATGCTGTAGTATGTGCAGACATACTGGGATTGCAGTATACTATGTGACCAGCAGGCTGTGCTAGTGGACAGGTTGAATGTGACATAAAACAATGTTTCCTCATGGGATTCCTGTCATAGAATTTATTTTATGATGCTACTGTAAATATGTAACATAAAAGTAATGGATCCATGGTTTATATGTATTGAGGGTCATACATATTTTTGGTCACATTTCTGTATAACTATACTGAGAAGGCAGAGTTGGAGCGGTGTTTTTTGTTTTGTTTTCCCTCAGAGACTGCCCGATAATGTAGTTCTCACTCGAAGGGAAATTCATCTGTCTTTTTTCTGCATTTTTCAGAATAAAAAATGAGAAATAAATGTTCAATGTTAATGTTTGATCAGCTGTGTGTTCTGTGTCTTCACATGTTTTGGACGGGAGAGATGATACTGGGCTCACACTTAATTAAGCACAACTGAACCCAAAAAATACAGATTCATGTGTACATAGCTAAAAGTTGCTTTAAATACTCCACTTTCTTCATACTTTCAAAATCCTACTAAGAAAAAAATTGAACTTAACGTGATAACTCATCTTGCAAACAGCCCCTTTGACTGATATATTATTTTTTTAATCTTATTATTAGATTGCAGATATCGATTTAACATTTGGCGAGTTGTATGGTACTGTTGTATCCAGGCAAGGAGGAGTTATTTTTGACCACTTAAGATGAAGTTGAGTAGTTTGATCCAAAACTTTGCAACTTTGGGGCCTAGCCCTTCATAATAGGGTGCCAAGATAAAACTGAGGGATGTCAAGATGATTATATTGGAGTTGTAGTATATTTTGTGACCAGCAGATGTTGCTAGTGCACAGATTGAATTTGGCTTAATGTATAAGTTTTATGAGTTATATACTCTTGAATTGATCACATATTCCTTCAGGTTCACTATAAATGTGTAAAGTAACTTAAGCTGTAAATTAAATGCAGTGAAGGAAAAAGTTTAATTTTTTCATCTGAAATGTCATGAAATAGTAAAAAGTAGCCAAAAAAGATATACTCAGGTAAATTACAAGTACCAAAAAACTGCACTAGTGCTGCTAATCAAAGCAGTAGAGTAAAGGCATAATATTGGCCTGTGAAATGTAATGGAGTAGAAGTAGAAAGCACTCAGAAATAAAATATTTAAGCAGAGAACAAGAATTCCATTTCATTCCATGTAAATGTACTTCCTCTCCACCTGTATAGAGGCCTACACATTGGTCTTGGAGTAAGTTTAACCTCTGTTTAAATGCCAGGTCTTTGTGATAAGTTTTGTTGTCATGCCTGTTGGGAAAAACAAAGGTGTAATAACAGGCTGAGCTACATTCAGGCATGTGGCTTTCATTGTCATGCTGATTTGCATGCTGAGGCTGGAGTGATATGACATCTGACATCATCAAATGAAATTAGTGAAATTAGCTATGACAAATCAAAATGTCTGCTGGGAAAATCCTGTGTATAAGAACAAATCGTAACTGGTGTAATAATACAAATTTTAAATTGTTGTATTTTTAAGCAGTGCTCATTTTAATCAATGAAGAGTTTCAAATCAGGGCTGTCAAACTTTCAGATTTTCACGACACAATTACTGAGGCCAAAAAAATGTACTAATACAGCATCATTGTCATATAAACAGAAATTTTGAAAATAGTTAAGCGACTTTCAGTCAAACGGTCTTTATATTTGTTTATGTGAGTTTCTCTGGCAAATGAATCACACTCAAAATGTAGTGTAGGGAGGGGGAGAGTAAGAGACGTACAAAAAAAATAACAAAAACATTTTCTGCTTAATAGAGGGTGGAAACCTGCATGAAGGTGCATTACTGCAGTCAAAGTAACAGTGTCAAGAAAACAAAGTGATTTGAAGGTACTGCATTATTTACTGATATTATCATGATGATTATTAACACAAAATTAACATTTCATTTATTGAATAGCATGGTTATTATCAATACCTGTATACTGTAACACCTTTATTCTCACCCCCAACTTCCTCACATATATTAACCTCACATTTCCTAATTATTGAATGGTCAGCAGCCTTTCAACAAATTATTTGTAATCTAGATTTCAGTTGATCTCTTTATTGTTAACTGAACCTGGAGGTGTGAGTTATATATACTTTGGCTATATTGCTACACATTTGTGTCTTTAGAGTCACAAAAGAGGAGTGAGTGAACTTAAAGTGCTCAGTCAGGAAGTCAAGCATTCAAATAAACAAATAGGCAAAGGCTGTAAAGACTCTTAACAAGACAATGTGTTTTAGTTGGCTTTGTGTGTTTTTAATGCAGGAATATTTAAAAAAAAAACAAAACAAACAAAAAAAGAAACAGGTTGTACAATATCACACAAGGAAAAAATGGCACCATTTGTTGTCTTAAAAATGAAAATAATGATCGAGGATCTGACTGAGAATCTTAAAAGTAAATCATAAAGGTGCATGGATCAAAGGCATAGAAACAAACAAAATATGAACAATATGCACTGCAACCTAAGTCAGCTTACTGTGTATGAGGGTAAACATGGGAGTTTTAAATGCCACTCGCAAACAACACACAAACCTACAAACTGTTGAACTCACGTCCTCTGCACTTCATTGCCTGCATACATTGCCTCAAAATCCAGTACAACTTGAAGAAATGAAGCCATTACTGAAGCTGCCCTGAAACGAAATGAGATCTGTTTATTCTGGGTGTGTGGAAAGCTTGGTGTCATTTCAATGAGTTTGAGCCACTGAACCATAGTGAACCCAAGTGATGATGACAGAGGCGAGGCTTGGCTTGGAACAGGATCTTCATCACGGCATACTCAGCAGAGAGAATGACCGCCCAATTAACTGATGGAGCGATATTCTCTGTCCGCTCCCCCTCTCTTATTTCTCCTTTTTAACAGTCAGCTCAGCAGATGAGCAGCAGGAGGAAAAACAGCTGAAGGTTAGCAAAAAAAAAAAAAAAAGGCTGAAGTAAAAAACAGCCTTAAATCAAAGATGTGGTGAACACAAAGAGCAGGAGGATGAACACAGCTTATTCACAAGCTACTGCATCAGTATTTGTTGATGTGTGGACCAATCAGAGAGCTCCTTGATGTAGTTTGGACCAAGCAGATCAGTGTAGTTGTCTGTGTGCAGAGGGTACGGGTTGTCATCACCAGCACCTGAGGAGCACAAAACAACATGTTAACACACACGCAAACACAGAAACAAATGAGGTATTTATGGATTTCAGTCTTATAGTATCTTACACCTGCAGCATGTAATTATTTACACACGTGCACATCTCCTGCACATCTGATTGAGCTTTTGCAGTCTTGGTCAACTAACTTTATTAATCTATAGTGTGATCTTGGTCTTTTCCAAAATAAATGCTCTCATCCTAAAATCCAGAAAATCCTCTTTTTGTCATTTTGCATGAATGCATTCAATTATGAACATGAAGTAACAACCTGCAACAGATTTAATTTGAAAGTCTTTTCTTATGAAATTTAAGAAGTAAAAGGACTAAAAAGTAAAGGACAGTCCTAATACATAGAGACACACAATATATATATAGTGTTGTACAGTGCCATTGGTCCCACAGTGTGTGTGTTCTCCATCCTCTCTGCTCCAAAGTCTGGTTCCACAGGTCATTGTTGCTAAAATGGTCCATCAACTACAGAAGACAAAACACCCACAGTGAGTGAGACAGAAAGCTGAAGCATTGAACCTACAGAACAGATATATTTATACAGATACAGAGCCCAAATGCACCCTAGGAACATGCAACTGATCTCTGAGCAGCAAAGTCAACAAGAATGAATATCATCCAGAAGATTTTTCTTCTCGTCATTGGGGAATCAGTGAAAGAGTTGACATGACAAGTCAGAAAAACTAGAATCTATTACATTTAGCCAAACAGTAAATTAGTCAGTACATGAAAGGTCTGATACCTTAAACACGGCCTCGTTCTGTTCCTGGTCCTCTGGTTTGCTCTCCCATATCCCTGCACATCAACATTACTATCATCCTCAGCAAGGTGAAAAGGCAAAATACAGAACAACAAAAAAATTCTTCAATGACAAGCATCTCACCGTGTGTTTGAGTGTTGGCAAATGTGTCCTCTGCAGGGGTCCCCGCCTGCTGTGGTGTGTCTGAAATGGGTCTCGTAGTAGGTTGCCAAGTGTGCGTGGTGTATGCTTCGTTGCCTAAACTGGTGTGTGTCTCTTGAGGCCTGCTGTACAACCGCAGCCCTGAGAGAGGACAGGAAAGTTTTGTCACAGGCGGTTTTCTCTGTGAAATTGTCAGAACGCGTTCGTTCTCAAAGTGACAAATATGGTTTGAAAGCCTGTCTTGCCTCTCCTCCGTCTGTGTGTTTGCGTGCTGGGCATCATCCTGTACACCCTGTAGGCATTGCTGCCTCTCTTTCTGCTGTGCTCCTGAAGCTCACAGATGTCAGGCAGAGAGTTCAAGGCACAGCGGAAGTTTGCCTTCCATGTCTTAGGATCTGGCTTGTCTTTGCCTGGACGATATCTTCCTGAAGGGAACAGGTACAGACAAGCACAAGTAAGCTTTCTGTGCTGGACAACCTGGTTTATTATTTGATCATTTGATTAAAAGTTTAAGCATTGATATCATACATAATATATAGTTTTCTAACATCCTACTCGCTTGCGCAAAAATAGTTGGGGGAAAAAAGTCATATTTTTACACCAAGATTAGACATTAAGGCAGGGCCCTCCTAATCTCCTTGAGCATGTTAGTTGATATTGTGTTTAAGAGGTGTATTGTCACAAAACCTGTGAATTTAGCACAAATGAGAAGACACCCACAACACTTCAAGGTTTGGAGCCTCGAGGCAGTTGTGCGCTGTGCCTGGTTGGATATTTAGTCTACCAGAAACAGCAAGGGCTTACAGCGAAAAGGATTTCTGAGTACTTTTTGCCAATTAATAGGAAGTTTAAAGAAGAAATGTTTTGAGTCCGTTTCAGCTCTGACCACACAGTGTCACTGACGGTTGTAGTTGGTTAAGAGGGGGGTTTTGTTACATATGTAAGGGCACCAAACAGTGATGTCAGGGTTGTCTGCAGTGCATCACTGTAGCGAGGTGAGAAGTTAAGCCACTGGAGGTCAGAAGAAGAAATGTTCTTAACTTGTAGGATATTTCAGACATAATTAGACCTTGTGTATTTCCTGTAAATGGGTTAGGGTGACTGTGACTGAAGGGGTAACGCTAACTTCACATTTGTCACCTTGTCTGTAGCAATTCACAGTACTTGGATCAGGACAAGCTGAAAGTGCCTCCTACATCTTTCTAAATAAACATGATATTCACATTAATCATTGTCACACCTCTTGGTTTTTCATACCAACACAGAGGTATTTCAACAAGCCCACAATGCATCTGTGTCAGTACAATACAATCATGGCAACTCCGCCACCCAAACTGGTAGAAAGAGCAACAAAGTCACATCTGTCGTTCAGGGCACTGGAGATCAAGACACAAGAAAAACCAAAAATGAACTATAAGTGTCAAGCCAATGATCTTTTCCCAAACCTAACCAAAGTGTGCCAGTTTCATGAGGATAATTAAATGTACCCTTTTTCCCGGTATATATTTTCCCTGTAAAATACCCAGTATTTGTTTCCTGCACCCAACCAGATACTTTTGTTGCCTCAGCATGATAAAATTCCTTTGTTTCACAACTGTCAACCGCAAGGCCTCTTGCGCATCTGTATCAGACACAGACAAGCTGAAAAATGTGATATTTAATGGCTAACTGTATAAAGGTCTACAGTGCCACCTTCAAGTTGTTCTTTAAAGATATGAAATCATTTTGTATGCAAACCAAAGCTTTTGTCGTCTATTTAGCTTCTTTGGAAGAGAGATTCGGCCTGATAAGGGTGAGCTTTTCCAACATCCTCATAACAACTTTGATGCTATCTTTGAAAAATCTTAACGTTCATCATCAGCTGTCAAACTGTAAATCCTCAACTGTGCTGTGTGTGTGTGTGTCTCCATTCAGAGTGCTGTCTCATGTTTAGTGTGATTTGGATCCCAGCCAGTCCTTTGAATATGATTGCCAGCCTGAGTGATGAATTCAGTGGAGCTTAAAAACACATCTACTGTGGATCGTTTACAGCACACATGCAGCACACAGTCTTTGATGACCTTAAGAGTCCTCATGAGTTTTCTGCCAAAGAGCATCTGACTTCTTGTGGCTTAGTTAATTCTGTTATGTTTTCAGTTATTACTGTGATTAATGTTATGATTTTTGGAACATGGCCATTCTACCCAGTATCTATTTTTACATATTTAACTGTTTAATATTGTTGCTGTTGGGAAGAAACCTTGTATGACCAAAGCTCTTACTTTTCACAAAATTAAAAAAAAACAAAAAAAAAACAAACAACCAGTTTTTTTTAGATAATTAAACACTATTTTGTCAAGTTTATATTTTCTTTGTATATGATACAATACTTACATGTGTCTGAGACCCAAATACAGCCATGGAGGGTGGCCAATAGCATTGATTTATTAGAAAAAAGGAAAAAAGGAATCAAGAAACAAGGTTTCCATCCAGCAGTGACATTATGTGTTTGTTAGAGCTTGTGAAGATTCTTCCTGTTGTACTTTAACAGCAATATGATCACCGTGCACATCGACTGAACTGGAGCTTTCCCATGATGGGATGCAGTCACACAGCATGACTTTCCCAACCAGGAGTGTGTGACATGTATGTGTGTGTTCTCCATGACACAGAAATATGATCTGGTCATGAGATTATGGGACATAAGCAATATCCACAAGAAAAGTTTCAAGATGCTATATTATATTATTAATACATGCTATTATTATTAGAATTATATTGTGATAAGAATTAATTTTATATGTTTCATATCATATTATTGCTGAACACAAAGTACCATAAAAGGAAAACAAGAAACTCAATGTTTTTCTTTAGTTTTTTTTGTTTTGTGTTTTTATTTTTATCATTCTAAGCAGCTGATAATTTATTTAACACATAATTTTAAGAATATCCTCAATTCTATGAGAAAAGGCCAATGAAAATTAGCTTGAGGTATAATAAAAGGATGGGTTTTTTTTCATTTGATTTTAGCATATCCTTGGTGAACTTTTTTATGTACAATGTAAATACAAATCTAGGCAGTAATAGGAACAGCTCAGTTGGTTATGTGCAGTGTTTGCACACGTTGAAGAAAAAGTCTCTTCTAGCTATACCTAAAGTCGTTGTGAGTTGTGTAACCGAACTGACGTCACTAAAAGGTGCACAGTTTATAGACCTTGAATTTATATGGGTTATTGTTTTTTTTTTTGGCACACGAACATCACGTAGTATTAAGTTGGGAATGTGGTTGATCTAGAAAAACACGGCTGATTTCACTGGAAGACATCTACACTGTACACAGCACATCTACAGTTGGAACTCATCAGGGGGTGGTTGAAACAGTTTCCAAATGCAATTACCAATAAAAATGTCAAAACATGACATGACATCAAACTCTGCACAACCGCAGTATTTGGAAAGCATTAAAAAAAAACTTTTGTTGTCCTCCTAAACTGTGTAAATTCAAGAGCTTACATGCAGAGATTATTCTTTGGAATTTTTGATCATTTTTTTCTTTGTAAAGGTGTTTTCTAGTGAAACCATAATTTATCCAGGTGTTTGGGAATGTTGAGAAAACTTGTTCAAGCAATCAGGCTACCAGGCTGCCAACCAAAACGAAAGTAAATGTAAGAGTGATGCAAGACGTTTTATGCACTTTTAGCAGACAGTTCAGAGGTGGTTAGTCACTTGTGATCATTTCTGTTAAAAAAACTTTTGTGATAGGCTAAGTGATAATCCCTTTTGTTATTGTTGTATTAGCCATGAAGATTGCAACTATATACTGAAATAAGTTAGTTTCTGTTTTACGATTGTGAACGCTGATTCGAAAAATTTTGCACATGAATTTGCATTCTGATTAAAAAGCATTGATCGAGATATTATCATTAAGTCTTGACCGTATGGCTCAGCTGCAATGCAGTGACTTTGATTTTAGCATGTCATTATCTAAATGTCTTCTTTTATAGTGTTTTTTTTTCTCATAAAACATCAGCCTACAAGTGTAAATGTAACATGAAGATCTGGCAAAGGGTTGCAGACTGAAAAAAAAAATCAACCTGCAAGTGTAAATGTATCATTAAATGTGAGACCAAGTGCAGCACATTGATAGAAAAACAGCAGTCAACACAAATAAAAAAACATTTGTGTAGGACTCCTACCAGTGTGCATAGCCCAACTCCTAAAGAGTGTAGCATCTCGGTCAATACTCCAGCCATGACGGGCGGCATGTTTCCACGGGATTTGGAAGATTTGTGCTGACTGTAGAATAAAATGCAATAAAACATACTTTCATGATTCATGATTTATTCTGTCTGTGCTGTCCAAAGTGATTTGATCTGCTGTTAAAAAGCTTCTTTCAGTGTGTGCATGTTTGGGATGTGGGTGAGATGAAGGGGGTCTACCTGGTCAAGCCAGCTGACTCCTGGATATCTCCCAGACTGAATCTGCTCCTCCAGCCACGGCCGCAGCCTCAGTCGACCTGTCTGTTGCATGGCGTAATTTAAGTTTCAGGTGACCGGAGAGGTGTTCAGTGTAGATGCCTCACAGGCTGCGTGAGAGTTTCAGCAATAACAGAAAATTTCTCAGGAGCTCAGATTAAATCACAGGTTACACTGGAACACCCTTCCTCCTGCACTGGATTCTTCCAATCAGAGGTCTCGCAGGTATGACAGTCTCTCTCCTCAAAAAAACATCTAACCAAGCAGCTCCTCCAATTACAGGAAATACAGTATTTTTAATGCCTTGCTGAGAATTGATACAGCCGGGGGTCTGCTGCTGTTACACTTCAATATTTAAAAGTTCTTCAAATTTAAACTTTTGGTGAATATAAAATATGTTGATGTATTACATTTAATTTTGGCACACATGGATCACCTCCCGGATTAAAGTCAGCGATAAAATATTTCGGCAGGTGTGTGGTTTTTCATGTGGTAAGAAGCTACCGTGGCAGCAGTGAGACGATGTGTATTTATATAAAACCACCAGGTGGAAGCAGAGACTTGTGGGAAAGATACCACTGCTGTATGTGCTGCAACAGGTTCCTTTACTTTTGAAATTCGTATGAGGGAAACACTGTTCTGCTTAACTGAGAAACAGGAACGCTGTTAATACAGTTCAGACGCACACACACATGCGTGCACACACACACTTTGATAGATACACATGACAAACTGAAAAAAACAAATAGCATTAGAAGGTATTGGTGCATTACGTTTATTGAGACATGGTTTTCTGCATGACTGTGAGTCAGCTGTCTTCACAAAGTGTTGTGTTTGTACTCCAATACATATTCTGTACTTCTTAGCCAAGACAAATACACGCCAAACCCACTTAACTCGACTCAAACTAATAAAACTAATTTTAAGAAGCAAGCCCACTCTGGAACCTAAATTGATATATATTGAAATGAAATCAAAACTTTTAAATGAAAATAAAAACATTTAAAAAAATAGGTAAATACAAAACTCTTAAAAGTCAACTTTAACACAAATACAGTTCGGGGCACAGTTTCCCCAGCTTTAATTTATTTACTCTTCAGTCACTTAAGAAATGTGCTTTACTGACTTTACTGAAATTTGTCTCACTTCTCTTTTGACGATCACTATTTCTTGCCACATGTATGCAAAAAAGTAGTTCCTCTGAGTTATGTGTTCACAGTGATGTGTACAGTGCGCTGTGTGTGTGAATGACGTATGCTTCTGTGGAAATAGCTCAGCAGTTCCAGAGAAGAGCAATGAGGAAGTCATTTCACAACCCTGAATGGCTCCACAAGGCAGCTGATTGCTGTAGCTTTTTCCAAACATAGTATTCACTCAGATCTGATATATTCACACTGAAATCCTACTATTACTAACGGATAGAAGGTTGGACATGATTTAAGACAGTGTTCCTCTGGGGTTTTTACAACACACAGGGGACACATTTCCCATGGGTGATGTCTGTTTAAATGTGACAGATGAATGACCTTGATTGAATGTGAAATGTAAAACAAATGAACCTACTGCAGCTGTTTTGTTCAAATATTTGTGGCAAGCACACATTTAAAACTCAAAACAGGTGCCTGAAGGTTTTCACAGCGGCTTTCCATGCATGATTCTATGTACAAACCTGTATGAGAGCGGTCATATTCAGGTGCCCAGCACTTACAAAGTAAAACAGCTTGCTCTTAATGTGCAAAGACAACAAACACACCAATAACAGGCTCTAAATCAGAGAAAAAAGGCGAAAATATCAAGAATATGAATGTAGATAAAATCTCAAATCCCATAAGTCCATAAATGATACATTTCACGAGTTCAACTTTTTTTCACAGATAAAGATCGTGTGGTTTGAAAAGATCAGGGACAAAGATATGAACACCTTTTTACAATCAGATACATATCATCGTCATCCTTTCTTTGGTTTTCTGCATCCCCCCATGATATTAGATCATGTTTAAAGGACTAAATTGCACACACAAAAAAAAAGACAACATAACAAAAATTCCGCACTACACGCTTTGATAGCCGCTGTCTGTGATTATTGGCACAGATTGTGTAGCAGAGATCAACGAGACAAAAGGTCTTTGAAGCTCGGAAAGTCCCTGGTCTCCCTGAACACTGTTGAGAAAACCTGGAATAACAGGGCTCAAGAAGCTTTGAGGCATGTTGGTAAATAATTCCTCTGGATCTTTGGTTGAATGTTCCTCTGCATCGCCACCTCTATTCTCTGTAAACATAATATCAGGCTGCTCCACCACACTTTGAAATGTCTGGTAGTCGTCATCCACTAGGGGAAAGCCATGGGAGCCTGTAGGCATGCAGCCGTAACAGGGATTTTCATCACATACAGTGACCTCTTCAGTTTTTCTATCTAGCTTTGTGGCACCACTGATCGCCACATCGGAGCCCTCACACCCCATCTCGACTCCAAATGCACCATCACATGACGCGACTGTGTTGGTGCCACTCGAGATGGAGGACAAACTTGAGTCTTCTGCGCATGAAAATCTCTCAGGACCTGCATTGCATTGCTGATATGACATATCTGTTTGCACGAGGGACGAAGCCATGGGTGGGAAATTTAGAAGCAGACAAGCTGGTGCCTGTTGCTCAGCATCGATCACAGTGTCACCCTCCATGGGATGGTAAGAAGAGTCACAAAGCATTTCAACCTGCGTCTGGCCATCAGAGCTGTCTGTCATATTCTGATGTTGGAGGCTGGGAATGAGGAGGGAATAGGATCTGTTGTCAAGGCCCAATGATCCCATACTCATGTTATCAGCTCTGACACCACAAGGGTTGTAGGAGGAAGAGACTAAACCACTGTCTCTATTCAAATCCTTAAGTGGGCTGGTGGCCAAAGGTGACGTCGGGCTTATACTTTGAAGAGCTTTACCAAGGGCCTCCTGAACACAAGCTTTAATGTCAACAGGCTCTGTGTTAGCATAACTGAGAGTGGAGGAGCCAGTGCTGATTCCACTGCTTTGCTGATAGCTCCCACTGCTGCTGTCCCTCAGTGACTCCTTGCACCTGAAAACAGAGGAAGTTGTCACTTAAAACGCCAATAAAATCACACAGAAATGTATTGTTGATGGACTAGTGGAGCAACACTGACCATGACTTGCTATCCTCTGGAACAAAGGGCTCAATAAAGATAGGAGAGATGTCAGGAAACACAGGCTTCAGGATCTGCAACAAGAATATAAAAATTATTGAAATTAAAAATCTGACACAGATTAGTCAAAAAATTCAGAAATTTGATTTTTAAATAGAGAATATATGAGCTATTTCACAGTAAAGAATAATCCTAACCCTTTACATTGATTTCTTCATGTTTTTTAAGAATGTGGAAAGATCTTAGGTTAAAATGACTAAGGTCTGTGCCCTGCCTGGTTCACAGTAACCTTTGGTGACTGGTGTGTGGTTTAATGGTATGACTAACACCTGTTGTACAGTTTCTTAAGAAGAGCAACCGGTGTGTCTGTTTTCAGTGCAGCCAAACACACTAAGGTTCTTTTAATATAGAGATCCGAGAAAATTAAACACTGGATATCACTGTGTTATATTCTTTTTCTATGAATCCCTCCTTAGTGTGTCAGCATACTTAATTCTTTCAACTACCAGAAACAAAGGACTCACTGCACCAGTTCCCCAGTGTCCATAAAGAAGTAAACAACATTTTGGAAATAAGACAAAAGAAAGAAGCTTGTTCACTGAAGAAGTAAACTGAATATGGCTTTGCAAAAATAATTATGAAAACTATAGCAGGTGTTGGTGCTGCGGTGGAGGGGTGAGTAGAGGGAAACAACAGGAGAAAAATCATAAGTTTTTTCACTTATTTTGTTTATAATGGAGACATTAAGTTACACAGAAGAAGACTGAGCCTTCATGTTCCCAGGAAATGTTAATCAGTGGCAGATGTAAGTGCATGGTGAAGCCGAGGCTAAAAGGAAGTCAATCCAAATGCCACTGGTGACATTATTCAGAAGTCATTGCATTGTGTGTTAATGCTTCTTTATGAGAAATGAGAGTAAAAAGCTTGTCTCACAGCAGTGTTAATAACATTAATGGACACAACAACTGAAGCTGCAAGTCTTAGAAGTTTGGCCAACATCAGTTTCACATCAATTTGTGCCTCACCTCTTGTTCACTCGCATGCATATGAAGAAGTGTAGGATTTGGACATTTGGCAACTGTGTCCCACCATTTTTCTTTGAGCCTAAAATCAAATATACAAATAAATCAAGAACATTACATAACACCGAAATACAACAGAGTTACGATATTTAATATTTAAGCCTCTCATACAATTCAATAACAGAAAAACAAGACAAAGCCAATCGTTTTTCTGTGTGACTTACTTTACATAACAGCCATATAAAGCACCGCTGATGATGACTGTGGCAATACTGAGGCTGAGGATGATAGCCAAGATCAGGTTGTTGGGGGAGACAGCTGTGAAGTAAGACAAATTCATCTTTGTTTATTGTACAGCAGAGACAGACTGCAGAAAAGTGCTTTCATATAGCCCAATAAAAAACATAAAACCAGTTTTAGACTGCTTTTAGATTCCAGCCCACAAAGCACATCATCCTTATTTACCCAAGAAAGGGGGTAACATCATACATGACATCTGATGGGACTATTATACTCTTGTAAATACTGTAGTGTAAATGGCATGAGCAGCTGTTGGTATTATCACTTTTTTTTATAATATTCTTTGATTAAATATGTACTTCTATTTAGAAACCATTAACTATTTACAGGGCTTGTGTGTGCCAAACATGCACAAGTGATCTCAACGTATTCTATTTTAGAGACAATCTGAATGCAAATATGCATCCTGCAGGCACCAATGTTAAAGTTACAGATGTAAGCTATTCTGTACACCTAAAGGAAGAGTTAAACCTTGGTGAGCATCATGTAAGAGTCCAGTTCAGCTCTCAAGTCTGTATTTTGGAGGGCTCGTCAGACACCAGATGTAAATATCATTAAACTGACTCTGGTGACAAAGTTGAGGCTGGACAGGGTTTGTGTGGCAATGCTGTGCAACCTCATCAAGCAACACAACTCTAATGAAGCACAAGCAAGAGTGTATTCCAGTTAACATACGTAATGGAACATACATAGAAGTTTTATCTGGAAATTGCTGTCAGATCCTACATCATACCAAAGACAGGCAGGACAAGTACGCCAACATTTTTAAACTGTACACCAGTGTTAATTTCGTTGACAAAGACTATATACAAAATATAAATAAATTAAAAAATAAAATAAATATAATAAATAAATAGAAATAAATACGAAAAATATTCATCAATTAACCTTTTTCAAGGACGAAAACTAAATAAAAACTAAATAAAAAGTCAGAAATCCAATCAGAGCGAATCTTTAGAGGGTAGGTTGATCTACAGAGCAGCAGAGCCATTTTCAAAAGCAGCTGCAAGTGCAGGCACAACAGTTAAACGCAGCAGCAGTTACACACTCACAGGAAGAGGACAAGGACGAGTCTGCAGAACTTCACAGTTTCAAAGACGTTTTCACGACAGTTAGGTTATTTACCTACATTATATTTAATTGTGTCTAGTTGCACAGTCTTAGTTACACAGCTTTGGTTGATTTCAGCTGACTTCGCTCATTATCAACACGCTAACATTTGCAATGCACTCGATCCGAGGGCAACGGCATGTCTCATGAACAACAGAAATGACAAAAAGATGATCTTTTGTGAAAAAGTCATGGTCATGTTTTTGACATTAAGAATAAAATAAAATAAATGGTTTTTTTTTATTAAAACCATTAAATCTGTGTCTGTATTGCATGAAACCTTAATACCATTTCATAACAGACTGATGGATACTTCCAATGACCGGAAATTCTGTGGAAAAATGTAGTCGACTAAAATCTGCTAATATTTGGTCTAAAATAAAGACTAAGACTAGACTTAGACTAAAACTCTTATGATATTCAGTTGACTAAAACTAGACTAAGACTGAAAGATTTCAGATGACTAAAATATGACTAAAACTAAATGGTGTTACTCAAAAGACTAAGACTAAAACTAAATTAGAATTTGCTGTCAAAATTAACACTGCTGTACACGCTATGCCTTGTTTCCTGTTAAAATGTTTTGTTATTTTTAAAATTACAATGTAAAATTCTAAACAAGGCAAGCTAGACCCCACCAATCCAAAGAAAAATATTATACAAGGTAACATCATCATATTTAAAACTTATGCATCCTCTGATTTAGTGTAATTGTTTTTATTTCCTTTGTTTTTTAATGGCTTCTTATACTGAAAAGCTCACATTCTCAACTTTCTCTGCTGATTTGGTGAACAAGGCATTTTTATAAGAGAATGCACAGAACTTCAACCATCTTGTTTCATTAATGTACAACCTAAGTTCAGATGAATACTAACATTATGAAACACACCAGCTTTAATACCCAGTCTAAGAACTACACAGCACACTGCACTATAAGTGGCAGAGAGACTGTAAAGACAAACTTACGGGTTGTGAATTCGATCTCCTCACTACTGTCACTGTAGCGGCCACTTGCGCTTGATTTGCTTTTCACACTGACCACATACGTAGTTCTTGACTCCAACTTTCCTCCATCTATTTCAAAGTAATTAAATCCATTAACTTTAGTTGGAATTTTACAGTGAGGGACCTGTAACAGAGACACAAGAATCATATGAATTATAATGAATCATATATATAGCAAATGCCGTTTGTCATTTAAAGTGCCCTCACATTATCAAATGTCTATATCTATGCACATATCTCCAGACAAATTCAATTCTTACCTTTTCTGTGTCTCCTTTTTTTCTGTAAGTCACACATGCAGACATATCTTCATCGTAACTCTCTTTCTTGTTTGCTATCCACTTGACTTCAAAATTTCCGTTGGATTCTTTTACTGTAATGTTTGTTGGGATGCTGGGCTTTACTGTAGAAAAAGAGACATAAGAGCAGTATAAGAGAATGTTTCTTAACTTCCGTTCAGGTTTCCTGAGTGTGGATCAATCTGTTTCTAGCAGCTGCAGATTTATGGAGTCTCTATTTTTGAAAGAAATAAACTTACTGCCTGCAGTGATGCTGATGATTTTGGACCCGATGCTTTCACCTCCTTTTCTCATAGTTATATTGTGTTCCTCCCCATAAATAATCATCATTTGGATTAAGCAGCAACAGTGTCCATCGTCACAATTCTCAAAAGTGCAATTAAACTCACTCCTACAAGATAAGAAACAACTTGCTCTTAAAATAAATATGGAAAAGTCTGGCTTCACAGGCTTACAATTTTGATATTACATAAATACTATTAAAAAAATGAACCTACACTACTTTAGTGATTTTGGTTGATTTCACAACCAAAGCCACACTAAACATGAATACCTGGCTATTTTAACATGACTGGCTCTGTAATGTAAAAGCATAAATATCTTACTTTTCCCTTTCCAGAATCAAACTGTATTCTGTGCAGTTTTGTGCGTCCATGAAGCAAAACATCTTTTCCTCCGAGTCGTTGGTGCAGTCAAGATCCTGGATTAATGCATTACTGACTCCTTCACAAAACAAAGATTCCACAAGGAGATTGATTATGAGAATGAGATACTGAACATAAGGACAACTTAAAAGCTTGCTCTGTCTGCTAAAGGCCTACCAGAGATAGCAAGTGCAATGGCAATATTTCCAACGATACGCAGGGCGAAATACATCCTGGAGCCAACTCGCCTGGAAGTAAACACAGCAACAAATATTATCTTTACTGTACAGCGACACATGAGAATATATATTTGAAGAATTATACTAACACTTTCCAAGAATTTACATTACCTCTTTAATGCCATAAGGAAACCATTTAATCCACTTTCTTCGAAAACAACAATCCCACTCAAAACAGCGCAGTGTGTGGAAGGGGAAGGCAGCTTGTTCCGTGCTTTAAGTCTCTCACTCTTCCTGATATGGAAGATGTTACTGGAAATGTTGCGCTACTAATTCAGGGGAAGTTCGTCCCACTCCCTTTTCTTAAAGAGTACACAGCCGGTAGGTTATGAGCTGCGAACTTTCCTAAAACGTAGTTGAACCAACCCAAGTAATCCCATTAAATTAAGATCTAATGAAATTGCGAATATATGTGTGACAGTGCGCTTTGAAAGACGATTGGAGAAAAAAAGATACCGATATTGGCATTATCATTTTCTTTGGCGGTTTCTGTCAACTTCAGTTCGGTGTTATCTATCATATTTCAATAAAATACTTTAATGTGGATTCATGCAAAGACAGTCTGCGGAGCCTACATTGCTGAAAATAACAAGCATTGTAAATTCTCTCGTGACTTTCGGCCAGTGCAGGAAACTTCCCAAAGAATCAAGGAATTTTTAGTCTTCCGCTTTACTGCTGTGGCATAATAACTTCTACTGACGCCTTTGGGAAAACAAGGAGAGGCCAGAATTATTTTGAAAGTCCGTGACCGGATGTATCTCTACTTCCCCGTGTGTTGCCCCCATTGCTTTGCTAAAAATGATAATGTCTTAGATTTGACAAACTGCAGTTTTCAGCAAACATTGTTTATCTGTCTAATAATTTGTGTGAAATTAAATCTCAAATTTGCTGCTGCGTGTGATTAGATTGTTGTAGGATAATGTGGCTTATTTAGAATTTCTTTATATCTATATTATCATGCATGTGGAAATTTATCGAATTTCTGACCTGTAAATGTCAATACTATGTGGTTGAGATGAAATAAGAAAGAGAAAGAGAGAGAGTCTGTATTCATTTTAACCACCAGGTGGCAGCAGTGTTTCAGTACATGTGACCAATGAATTGTGTCTTCATGCCCTTTCTTTAGAAGTTTACACAGGGGAATTATCAGTGAACCTTATTATGCAAAAATAACTGTATTTGCATCCAGTTAACAGTGTTCACAGGAACACTTTGAAATGCAGAAGAGGTGCATTTCACATAAGGTCCCTCTGTTGCAAGTACTGTTCTTATTAATTTAGGTCTATGTTCAAATACTGTGGCGAATCATTTCCAAAGCTCAGTCCGTCTGATAATTTAATCCGATACAACACTGGATCAAACTGCCTGCTCAACACTAGAAAACTGATAAAAGACTAATGTCACAAGCTGTTTTCATTCTTGACATACACATTTTACTTTTTACATTGCTCCCCCAGAATATATATCTGTGCTGTTTCAACCATGCAGATAGTCTTGATTCCATTTGCTGTGTTTTTAAAGATTTTTGTCTTTTAGACTTGCAGGTGCCACAAAAACAATGAACATGAAAATGCCTTTTTTTTGGTTCTTAGATCAAAATCTAAGCAGGTAAAATGTCCTGAGTATTTAGACTAATTTTAAGCCATTGTGAGGAAAATTACCACTTTCTACACACACACTCAAACACACTCACACACACACACACACACACACACACACACAAATCCAAATAGTTTCACTGGTTTTTGCCACAGATTTTTTTATATACAGTAACATTAAGTTTATTTTGGTTCCATATAGCAGTTATGAGTGCAGTGCATGTCACTCTGGTGTTGGCCGCTGATGGTTAAACATGTAATGTGCTTCTGTGGAAGATCAAAACCAGTTAATTCTAGAGAAAACCTCAGTACTATAAAATCATTTCATAACTTTGACTGACAATACTACACGTCAAATAATGATTGTGGTTTGTCTTAGACACAACATTCAGTCAGCTCTGGTAAAATTTCTTTGCTGGCATGGCTACACATCTTGAGTCATTCGGTAATAATGAGTAAGAGCAGACTTAATCATTTTGTTTTATTTAAACAAAATGATTAAAAAATATAATTAATTAATACATAATTATGTAATCTACCACATAGTTTATGACTCTTCCAGTAATTTATAGATTATTTAAGTAATTTTTCTATGGCACGAACCTATCGGTCTAATGCTAACGGCCTTATATTTTTATTTTTTAAGCTGAAAGCATGTTCACACAAGGCAAATGGCATAAAAAGAATTTTTTAAAAATGGCAACACTGTATAACTGTTATAGTGTAGTTATACTGTAGTTATAGTTCCAGCAAAGCATCCTAGCTAAAAATTTTATGAGCACCTGCTTGCTGCTTTCTTCATTGTATTCAAGACCTCAAAAGAGTACAAGACAGCTGGTGCACAAATGTAATATTACATCCTTACTTGTACCTGAATTGGGTTTTGGTCAAATTGGTCAAAGTGTAACACAAAAGTTCTAATGGTCTGCGTAACACATATTTGTTCAAATTTAAAAAAAAAAAAAAAAGTAAAAATAGAAAAACTGGTAAATTAAGTTCAGTTTTCCAGTTTTCTATGTCTAAATGTTAAACAGACCTCTGATGTCTGTTGTGATATTTCTGTTTCCACTGCAACAAAAGTGCAGAGCACTTTTCATAACTGTGCCACTAAGCGGTAATACAATAACAAATGTTTTGGTAATGGTACAGTATGAGTGATTAACAAGAACTAGTATAGCATCGATGAGTTTATTCTTCAGTGCTGGTTTAAAACAAACTATTTTAATTCTCTACCTACCATGTGTTATTGAAAAACAGCAAAGTAGTGAATCAAAAAGACAATCACTTGCAGAGAGAGAACCAAGAGGATTGTTTCATTGTTCAGCTGAGCAATGAGAACTGTAATAAAGCTGCTCATGATTTATTGTGGTGTCAAAGTACTGTTGTACTTTGTGATACTGTTCTGATTGTTGGGTGGTCACTGCTGTCTGTACGGTAGACTGTTCTCAAGGGATAATAAAGATTTATTGAACCTTGAACCCTGAAGGAAGTGGGAAATGAAAAGCTTCCCTTTATTGACCAATGGCCTTGATAACTGCTCTGTTTAAGGTAATGGAAAGGTTTGATCTGGTCTGATTATTCTAAATGCAATACCTATTTAGAGTCACTGGGTGGCAGCAGGTACTCAAGGAGCAGAGGAAGAGCACCATCACCCCTACCTTGCAGAGTTTTAAAGGGATCTACATAAAAGGAACTACTCCATCTAATTCTAAGACCTAAATTAGCGCTAAAAAAATCTTAGCTTTGACCTGAAGAACTGACCGTACAGAAGAGTTTTGCAAGGCCAAGGAGAAAAGTCCAGCAGAGTTTTTCAAATAGTTATGATTAATGTCATTTTAATGATTTTTTTGAATAGGGTCAGGTATGACTCCTGGCTCTATGCCACATTGACAAGATGTGATCAGTTTTGTCAAATTATGCAGGGTATATAATGATAAAGCCTCATTAGTAAAAATGCCCATATATGTATATTATTTGCTTTCAAGTAGGTCAGGCATTGTATGCCAGTCACAAGCTTTACCTGGTTGATTTGAGGAACACAGTACCTGACAGTCAATTTAGTTTAAAAAAAAATTCTTTGATTTTCACATAAGCAACAGACATACCATTAACGTCATTTCTTTTGTTCAAAAGGTTATTCAGGTAAAGCGGAAACACTTGACATAACTTTGCAGTTTACACAGGAAACCAAAGCAGGAAATCATGACTTGGTCTGTTCAAACATTTTGATTTATTATTGCTGCCAGCAGGGTGCCATCGTACTTTTTTGTCACTTAGACCTCCTGTTGTCTGGCTTATCAGTGCATTGTATTGCTTATTTATTCATTTCAGCATGTCCCATATTTATTTTAACCATTCTCTTGGTCCAATGGCAATATTAACCCTATTATCACCGGCTGGCTGTACATAACAAAAAAAGGAGAAATATCACATACTAAACAAGATTCAAGTCAAAAAGATAAATATCTGTAAGTGAAATATAACACACACACAAAAGTTAAATCATTATAATTTTACGGATCCAGGTCTATTCTGTTGCTTAAACAACTTGGCTTATTTTGACGTTGAAAAAACAGCAATGAAGAAGAGACGGGATTAAAGCCTTCTGAATAAATGGGCTATGTGATTACCGTTGCAAACAAAGAGAATCTTTTCAATGTTTTATGATAAATCTCATCCAGAAAATTAAGTTAAAAGTACATTTTGAGTGAATTGGCATATCCTTCACTTTCCAAGAATAAATACTACCCCTCCCTCAGAGAAAAATAGCAACTTAAATGAATAATTAAATAAAAATTATTGGGAATTCACTAACTGTACATTATGAGGTTAATGTATTGGCTAATCTTCAAGCTTTGAATCTAATTTTTTATTTAGATTTATCTTCTGATGTATTTCGTAATTTATTTGCAATTTCTATATGAATCATTTAGGTTTTGTCCTCCATTAAAGAAAAAACAAACAAACGAAAAAAACCCATTAAAAACTGTTGGCAAACCCGGAAGTCATGACATGCGGAAGTAAATAACTTACTTACTGACTGACCAGTAAAAACAGTACAAAACAGCAGTTTGGTGCATGTTTTCAGGCTGCTATCTCAGACATTGAAAACGCGATGTTTTGTTGTTTTTATGTAAAAGTAAACGGTGGCTCAAAGGTGTTTTGTAGCAGGTCGTAGAGGGACGGGTGTGTCCAAGCTTTCTTGGCAAAACACACAGGAAGGGAGGAGGGCCTGTCTGTCGGTCCATCTGTCTGTCTGCCGTCAGACTGCTGTAGACAGGCAGAGCCGGTGTTGTGATGTGAGCTAGCTAACTAGAAAGGGGCGACTCTACCTTCAAGTGAGGAAAACGAAAGAAGAAACATACGGCGGTTCTGCTGGGTCGCTTACCTAGTTAGCTGGATTTCCAGTGACTTTCATTATGATATTTTTAAAAGTAATTTTCATGTTTTGCTGCCTACGAGATGTTACAGGTAAGTTTGCCATTGATTCACAGGGAAAGGAAAGTGCTCAGTGATCGCCCGTGGGGCTAGAGCTAATCGGATCAGGCAGTTGTAACGTTACTATAAACTGTTCATTAAACAGGTAACGTTACTCTGGCTCTCTGACCTGCTAGCTTACTGGCTAATGTTAACGGTAACTGTAATGTTTGTTGCTGCTTGCTCGTGTTTACCAAACCCAGAATACGTTTGAATAACAAAGACTGAGTAACGTTACTCAAATGGAAAGACAGTCAGCTTTGTTTGACAGTTCCTGAGCGTTGACTCAACATTGCAATGCTAACGTCTGTGAACAGACACTCACTCGGAGGGAAGACGCATTTTCACCTGCTTTACAGTAATTTCATTACAACTAGCTACACGTTTACTTTTACTGCTCTGGCAAATGTATATGAAGTAGCTAATACTGTAAGCTAAGCTAGTAGAAATATAATATGACACGCTACTGCAACGTTTGATAGCTATTACATCTGTCAGCGCCAATTTTGTAAGCTAATTTTATCTACATTTACTACGACTGACCTGTAATAACTGTGGCTAGCAAGTTTGTTTGGTTTACTGTTTCTACAGTAAAGACAAAAAACCCCAAAACATGATGTTGGATAGCAGTAGGGGTACTTTTCCTTTTCTGACTATTTTTCAATTTACCTGGTGCATGACACAACTCAACCAGCCACCTTACAAAGAATGTAAAAAAGTGCATCGACGCTCTCTGTCAGCAGTTTCATGATAACTAGACCTTCTTGATATCTGCTTGATGCATACAGAAGTGTGCTGTAATTTCAGTAGTTTGCATGATAGTTTCCACTTCTTTGTAAGTCATCTTAGTCAGAGTAGAAGCTCAGAAACTCCGCAGTTGCGTAACTGATAAAAATGTAGGTAAATTGATTTAGCCCGAAGATCAGTGTGTCTGTACCCTGACAAGTAAAACGAAATGCGTACTGTCGGAGCATTTTTAAGATATATTTCATATTTCACATAGTTACACAATCCAAAGTGATTCCTCAACCTTATGTCGAAATAGACAAAATTTTGCAAAGAAAATGCATATTGGCAACTCAAGTTTGAGTGAACGATATGGTCATAATCGTGTGATCAAATGTAACTTTTTTTTAAGGATGCCGCTCAAGTCACTTCAAGTGTAGGGGAAGTGAAAAGTGAGCAGAGAAACCTAGAGAGGAAAACCAACCAGAATGTTCTTCAGTGCTGTAAAGAATTTACTATGTGTGTGGCACAGAGCTGAGCTTCTTATTCAGAAAGCATGAGTTAACAGGATTTGTTTTCCGCTGCCACTGATACATAAATGGTTGAGCTTCACTTCTTGGTCTTAGCCAAATATGGAGAATGATGTGATATATGTTGACTCTGACTTCCAGGTAAATGCTGTTTTTTTTGTTTTTTTTATCCTCAAAGTATTCGTGCTTAAACTCCACTTGTTGAACAGTTTACGAACATCTTTACCTTCTTGACGAGACGGACCCACATCACTGCTTTAGCTGTAGCAAGGAACCATGCTCATAAGAACAAAGACGCAAATCCTTACTCTCCCAAGAGAGAGGAAGGGAGGACAAAAGATGTCCTGATCCAAGTTACACAAGTTGTACAGTAATACAAATATTAGACAATTTGCTTCATTTTTTATGAATCCACACTGCCCTAAAATTTGTGACTGGTATTAAAGGCTCAGGCTGGAAAAGTTATGTGTTAAAATGTGGACCGTGGCCTCTGTAGTTGTCAGTACCAATATTTCTTAGGAAGTCAGTGTTTCAGATAAATGAGGTTATCTCACTTAGGAGACAGCTGCTGTTACTTGGCCTGCGTACAGCGATAGCACATTGTTGAGAATTTTCTTTTGCACTTAATCAGTTTTTTTAGACAACAACCCTCTTACTATCATTTTAGTGCAGTGTATGATGCATAATGTTGCAGAGAGATATTTAATTTACTCTGAGCTGTGGGGTATCTGATGTGTCATGTTAGACAGCCTGCCATCACCCAGCATGCATGGTAATGCAAGGCTCAGATCAGTTGTGATCCATGCTGTTACCACCTCCTCTGCTCCTGTCAGCAGTTTCCTCTCTGTCAAGAATTGCACTTCACGAGGGCATTTGAGGCCGAAGGCATGTCCAATAAAATCATGATAATTATCCTTACAGTGAAATTGCTTGCCATCTTATCTGTATAAGATAAGGTTCAAATTAAGATTTTAACATAAAAGTTCTTTTTATCATCAGTTAATCATTCTATCACACTTTCCTAGAGCGTGAGTGATGTCTAAATTGCTTCTCTTGGACAACAAACAGTTCAAAACCAGACACTTTTCTTTTCCTGTTATATATGACTTAGAAAGATGTAGATGAATACATGACACATATGTAAGAAGCCAAGGAATTAAGAAAACTTTTTGGGAAAAATATTTGAAACTATTATTTGATCATTAAGATATCTGACAAATACTTTTGTTTTGACTGACTTATCTATTACTGGTTAAGCTTTTTTAAGTTGCACTTGTAAGTCATAGTTTGGTTAGGTTTGGGCAAAAAAGCTTTCGGTAAGATTTACACACCAAATCTGGTATCTCACGAGTCATTTTTAATTTCAAAATGGGTGTTGATAACTGGCCCAGACCAAATGACGCGAGGGACAATTGGACAGATGTAAAACCAATCAGATCAACAAAACATGTGGCTCAATAGGAAGGGACAGTTGGAGTGGTATTTGGTCTGATTTCAAACAGGAAAAAAACAACGACCTGGTCACATTAGTTCCAAACAGCAAAAAAACAGCACACTACAAAGGGACTGAAAAGATTTGAGATGGGAAATAGGCAGTTTAGTCAAAGAATCATAATTCATACTTGATGCTATTTCAGTCATAAGTTAGTTTTATGTTATATTGAGTGCTACATTGTTTTTTAAACCATGTGCACTTTTTAAAAATATTTAAAATGAAAGCTATTTTAGTCTCATCAGAATGCGTTGATGCCTGTTAAGCTCTGTGTTTGAGAGATCGAGTTTAAAAAGTGGCAATACCAAACACTTTTTACTAATCTAATCTGGCAAACTTCTGTTAATTAGTTTACAAATTCACATCCTATGTCTAGTGTATTAAAAGACATATAAATATGCTTGGAAGTGGCAAAAGGTAATCAGTAATTATATTTATCCTGTGTAATCAAACTGTCAGACTTTGACCTAAGCATGTCCAGTGGTCCAGTGTACCAGTATGCATTTAAAGTACTCAATAGAACAACAACAAACAAAATATAGTTTCTGCATTGTTTTGTATAATTGTTTTGTTAGTCTTTTTATGCTTCGATGTGGATGAAACATTATATCACTCAAGAAAATTCAGACTTATTTCAGAGTAATTATGCAAGCAACCATCTTATGTTAAATCAGTCTTGTGTTGTCTCAGTCCTACTAAAACAGGTTTAGGCGATCAGAGCTGGCAGTGCTTAGTATTTTTTGTGCAAAATCAACAAATTTTTTGATTCCCCATCTGGTTGATTTTCTTGTAGGTTCAGTCTAGTTTGCTGTCTTCCTTTAAATTCGTGCAGAAGAACCAAAGAAGCTGATTGTTGGAATATTTTCCTGCTGCATTCATGGACAGGTTGCTACTAGCCTGGTACAGCCTCTCCCTGTTTGAGGAGTTGTGACTCCCACCACAGGGACGCAATGAACAAAACATTGCAGTGTTAAAACATAGGCAAAGTGGTGTATATCCCTTTTATCTTGTGGGAGGGTGTTAGTGTTGTGTACGTCCGTTACAGTCTTTTATTAAATAAGCTTCAAGCTCAGTGTCAGTCCCAACCCTTTCAATAGAGCCCTCACTAATGAACCTGTTTCCAAAGGCTGCTTTTGAAGCTCACAAAAGAGCTTTTCCTAATATGACCCAAAACTTCAGGATGATATTTAGTTAGTGGCATACTGTGTGACCTTAGGAATGCAGATTAGCATTTAAACAGCCTGCAGCCAATTCAGCTTCTGTTCTCGCACAATGACATACAGTAGTAACGAAACAGAACCGCAGTCACCTGATGTGCATCATGTGTTCCTCACTTGTCCTTTAAACTGACTTTCTTTGTCTTTGTGAAAATAACAAAGAATTGGTCAGTATGAAAGCCAGCAGGATTATCTCTGTGGTCACATCAATAAGCTGAATAAGCCTGTTAAGCATGTCTAGTGAGTGACAGCTTGTATGATAACTGGCCACTGGCCATTTGTCATCCCTGTGTCCCAGCTGGGTTTCATAGGCCTTTAGTTATTGATTGCTGCATTTAGATAATGACAAGTCAAAATATCTGTGAGAAAGGCCTGTTAGTCAAAGATATGAGATGCCATGTTGATATCTGCATGTGTTTCAAAAAAAAGAGCTGGTTGGTGTCATAAATGCAATGATGATGTAATAACAATGAAACATATTAGCACATTTATGAGTTCATAAGTATTAAATACACCAACATGAAGGGAAACATAAAACATGACATGTCAAAACATGACTTGTCAAAACATGAAAGGATTACCTCAGGTTTTTTTTCAGTAGGGTGCTGGCATTTTCCTTAATTTGTTTTGTCATAATATATCCATGTATATATCCTGCTGTGGCTGTCAAACTCTGTGGTTAAATACTCAGACTAATAACTGAACCAGGATTCATGTTAAAAATAAAAAAGCTTAATAATGGTCATGCAGCAAATGCTTATTGTGTAATATTAATGAGCTCTTGAAATTTCTTTCAGGTCAGTTCGAGAACCCCTTGAATAAATTTATTCGCCATTATGAAGGTTTATCATATGACACAGAGGCCCTGCACAACAGTCATCAGCGAGCCAAGAGGGCAGTCTCTCTTCAGGACAGGACCGTGCAGCTTGACTTCCATGCACATGGAAGGTTAGTTTTAGTGCACACACACACACTGTCATCCTCACTTGTTCAGTTTCTCGTTTTGTCATCTGATCATCTTAACTTCTTAACCTTTACTTCTATAAACAGCCTTAAGATTGAACTGCTAACACAAGCGGCTCTTCCACCTTCAGGACTCCTCTCTGCTCTGTGTTCACTACACCTCAAAAATCCAACAGCAGAGGATTTATCTGCTTGTCCTTCATGATTACTCTGCAAATCAGAACATGTGATACTGAAAATGTTTACTTTGAGATAAATGATTACAAATAATGTAGGGAACACCACTTCATTTGTCCACTCAAAAACAGAGGAAATGTTTTAAGATTCCTCTCCAGTGACTATTTTTAAAGCATGTCAAAAAATGTTCTGCAGTGTTTAATGTTCAGTAAAATGTGGTTCCTTACATTGAAAGTATCATGAAAAAAAAGCAGCGAAAAAAACCCAGCAACTTTTAAAAAGTGGTAAGAGGAATATTTGTTTTTCACAGGCCTCATGCCCCGCCCACCACTGCTGTTGATGGTGGCTTGACTGGTGAAAGAGCAGTTTGCATTAAGTTGACTGATGTTGGTGTAGTGGAAACTTTACAGTGATTCTGCCAGTACTCAGGTGTGGAGTCTGTTGCACACCAAAAGTGGTATGACTAGCAGACTTTCCAGAGTAGTTAAGTCAGTGTCTTTTTTTTTCGTTTATGATGTCTGTTAACTTGTTAGCTAGGAACTGACAGAGGCTGACACAGTGTTTGTGGTTGTGCTAACTCTGTGAGAGTTGACACTTCTGTTGAGTGCTGGGGATCAAGGTTTCTTTCCCAGCAACTGGCTTTCCAATTTTTGATGCACCAAATCTAGCTTTTCTAGGATATGATTTAACCTCACATCACAGGCATCCTCGCCTTAAGTAGAGAAATGTGACAGCATCTCTCAAGTGACAAACTTTGCACAGATACAAATTGGTAAATTCATGTTTCTTATGTTGTAGTGGACATAAACATAAGAAAAACACTTTTTTGAATGCGTAGGATCTTTAGGTATCGTCTTTACATTTATCTCATCATTGTTTACCTTGACCTGTGTAGCCCTTTTACTGTGTATATCTTCATGTGCAAATTATTATTAGCAGGGAAGGCATTTGAATGTGAAATAATTACACTGACATGCTTATTCAGTTATTACAGTGCCATTCAATGTTGCATATATAATTATTGACTCGGTTATAGTTCCCCTTTGAGCCATCTGGTCATAAAAAGAACTGTAGTCGAAGGCAAAATAAATATTGCTGTAATACTGAGCTTAAAATTCTACAAACAGAGTCTGCTGTTTATTTTTGCATTTTACATGTGAAGTTCAGTCAACTTAAGAAATTTGAGAAACTGATATTATGCTGAGTGGGTTTTATACCTGGTATAAAAGACACCTGCCACTTTGGTACAGGCAAGCACAAGCAACACTGTGCTTATTTAAAAGTCTGAGAAGACCAGACTAACCACATTATTGCAAGCTGTAATCAAATCCTTCCCTTTTAACCCATGACAGTGGAGTCCCCTTGTATTCTATTCACCTCTGTCTACATTCTGCTGTAATTTGAGGTGAGGCCAGGTTGTCTGAGTGCAGTGGTATCATCTCTGTTTTGGAAACAGATTATTTCAGGCAGTAACACTGTTTACATGTTCTCAGATTTGTTTAAACTGAGTTCTTGTCACTTGGTAAAAAGCCACAGTAGACTGCAGCAGGATGTGTTCAAGTAAAACATTTGTAAATACATGACTTGCAAAAGCTGAATAAAAAATACCACAAAATCCATGCACATTCAACACTGTTAGTGCTTAACTCCTTTTTAGATTTGTCATCAAAGACCCCTTTTACCTAAGTCATTTGTTTGTGAAATGGGTGGCTCAATATCAACCAAATAAAAAGAGAAAAAGTACATTCTTGACTCACACTTTTCAGTTAAAGTTAGATGATTCTACAAGAACCCAAATGACAATGCTCAAATTCTGAGGGTCTTTCTGAGTGTGGTGATCCACGTCAACTCCAAGAAACACAGAGTCATGTCTGCCTTTTGCCCCAGTTTGGAGCTGCATAATGCCTTAACACATGACAGAAAATGTGGACTAGCTGGCTTTCCTAGACTCAGTACAATAGAAGTTTGTTTTCTACTACCTTCAATGTAAACATGAATGTTATCACTTTCTGTCTGCTCCTTTCTCAGTCACACTTCAGTCAGATTTTCTTATTTGTTTTTATTCATTTTTTGTGGCATTGAAGAGTGTGACCAATGAGTTACCTCAGCAGCACTGTTTTTTCAGTAAGCTTCCCCTGCTTTCCTCTTCAAAAGCCTGTTTGTTGTAGGTTATCAAGGCTCTGTCAAACAGAACCCTTTCCTGTGCTTTTGTACTCTTTCCTGTCGTTGCTGGCTTCAGAGGCACTGCCTGTGTTGGTGAGGCAATCACAGCATTATGGAACAACTTCATTTTCAATGTCTCTATAGTGCCTAAACAGGACATAAACAATGATTTGGAAATGAAACTGAATTGGGGGATTTTTGCCATTAGATGTACAGATCTGTCCAAATGAACCTGCAGTACATAAACTATGAACAAACTCTTGTTAAAGAGGAGATAAACGTACAAGTACTGCACAAATCCTGACAAGTAGTGCAACAGGCCAGTTTTTTACAATGTAGAGTACTCAAATCCAGTTTACTAAACAGGAAAATGTTGCTCAATGAGATCTTTTTGAACAGTTAAAGCAAAATTATGTAAAGACTTATATTACATGCAACTTGCAGACTGTAATATTTTCAGATTTAATGCATGTGACAGGTAGCTGAATGAAACTTAGGAAATCACTCAGAGCTGAGGCAGAGCAGCTGCACAACATCAAAAACAAAACCAGAAATCATTTTTATCTTCAACATATGATCTAGTCTCACAGAAATCTGTGATGGTGGTTTGTGTGTGACATGGTGCAGTAAAGCATTACTCTCAGGTTTTTTACCAAAGTTATATTAGGCAGCTAAATAATTCCACAAGGTTGCTTTAACACATAAAGTGTACTGAAACATAATGAGGAAGTGTTCAACTATTGCTGGTTACCTACTAAAGTAATACATCAAATGAAATATTGCTGTCAGATTTGTTTATAAAAACACAGAATCTAAAATGTTTTTATGGCATTATGTTGATGTCCTGGAAGAGGAAGAGAGAAGTTTAGCTTCACATTATTGGCTCTATTTATAAGTGACCCAGTTCTCTGCAGCATCACAGAGGTGGACATGGTTTCATACAAGGCTATCCGGGTAAAAGCTAATACAGGCAATAAAACAAACATTACCTATATGATGCCTACAGTATTAAGGTTGAATTTTTTTGTAAAGATTTTGATTTAACTCTTATGGATTGGAAGTCTGCTGTCTAATGTGTTGCTATTTATATCATTATCTTCATGTATGTTAAAGTTTTTTTAACATTTTGTCATAAATTTAACTATAGGATTGCTAGAACCAATCCAACAGTCATGAAGCTTGTGGTTGTTTTTTTTTTATCTTTCTTGAGTCTCATTAAGTTTATGAGTGAGCAAACACAGACTCATTCACAGACTCTCCCTTCTGTAAAAAAAAGCCAAATGCAGGACTGTGTGGCACTACAGAGGTTTGTTGTAACAAGAGAAAAGCTTTCTTGTGTATGCCCACTCACATGAGTATTTGTGGCTGGATCAGGTGACCCACCAGGCAGGGGAGTTGTCTCTGCGGAGGACTTCTTTACAGAGCGAGGTGCAAAAGACGTAGTCAGGCGTTGGCAATGATAAAATAGTGGGGGATGTGACATGATTCCAAGAAAAAGTTTATTTGTGGGATGTATTTTTCCTTGTTGTAATACACTGACATATTTAATAAATGCAGTTGGATTAGGGTCATTAGAGTTCAAGTATAGTTCAGAGGCCCAGACTTACCTTACTGACTCTGAAATGTAATCACTCACATAGGGAGAAATTTCCCATATTAACTGCTCAACTATTTGTGATCATACTCATATTACAACATTAGACAGTAATGGTCCACACACACACACACACACACACACACACACACACACACACACACACACACACACACACACACACACACACACA
>JAQMCX010000001.1:6941469-6967674 GCA_029814765.1 Acanthurus leucopareius | reverse complement strand
GCGGTCAAAAAACAATGCCTCTCTTATCTGCCACACCTGAACTAATCAGTGGCTCCCTAAATAAGCAATCCACACACTTATTGCAGCGCCCCTCTGGTCGCCTTTAGAAAACGGCTCCACCACCCATTGTCATCACCTGACCTTACATTGAGCCCAACTGTTGCACATCGGCTTCAGCCAATCCCTACACAGCAGAGAACACACACCACCTGCCACACAGTGGAGGAGAGGAGTCAGACAGAGGTTGAAAATTCAATATAAGGTCAAAACGGTGGTAATGATGATAATAATAGTTAGGAATTCAACGTTTTTTGTTTTTTTCCCTCATGTTAATCAATGGTGGACAGTTATTTTAGAGTCCAATGACACCACGTGACCAACGCCATACATGCAATACTTTGGTTTGGCCAGCATGTCTTTTTGCTGTTAAGTCCGGCTCACTTCCTGAGGGCTTGGTTATTATCAGTAATATGGCACTCACCCCACATCTGTTTTACAGCGTCAGTCTTATCAATATCTTATTTAAAACTTCCATCAACGGTGATATCGCTAATCTAACGTAATCTTTGAAATCCAGACTGCTTGAGATAGTTAGACGGCTGTTGGGGGCGAGCTGTGTAATCGCGACAGTGTCGTAAAGCGACAATGTTGTGGCTGGAAATTTAACCAGTCGTCCTCTGAGCCAACTTGTCAGTTGCCCTTCAAGACTGAAACTGTACCCTTCCTGGCCTAAATAATTCCCTACCCAGCGTTAAACCATGGCAGGGACACTTGCACGGAAAGCTATTGACCACCTGAAGAGCAAAGACTTCAGGGAGTATTTGATGAGGTATGTGTAGGAAGCGTCTAGCTCGGCCTATATGTTATACAGGACACATGCTAAAGAAGCTAGTTGGCTTACAGCTGTGCAACGTAATCTTATGTTTTACAGCCGGTTGACTTTATCGTGACGATCTGTTCAACCAATTTTTAAATAAAATTCTACGGCATTTTTTAAGTAATTTTCATCTCACTGTAAAATGTACTTTTTTTCTCTGCCAGTTTTCAAGGACGACCATGCTTCCTAGACATTAGTAGCGTTCAGTCAACATGTTTTTCCAGTTCACGGGATTTGTTGCAAATTAAGAGAAGACTGTAGATGAGTCCGTTTTTAACACCCTCTGTCTTCACTGTTAAACTTGTTAGATACTTTTGTCAGATGCTCTTGAAACACCAAACTTGTTATGGACTCTGATGTTGTCGCAGCAGCTAAAGTTACCGTTACACAACAATATTAAGGTTAGGTTCTTTGCATCTTACAATACTGTTGAACTGGGTTTTACTTTAAGCTATGGCCAGTGTCAAATGTGGCTTTAGATACAAAGACATACTAATTTATGTTGCAAAGACTTCGCTTAGTGTGTACATGATGCTCTGGAGGTGTGTACATGCCACAAGATTAGCAGCATGAGTAGAGGCTAAATTGTGACACAGTGACGCAAAAGGCTATATTTTTTTAATCTTTTTACTTATAATTTGGGTTTTTTTTTGTTTTGTTCTTTTTTTTTTTTTTTTTTTTTTTTTTTTTGCTTGTTTTTTGAGGCGCTAAGTCTGTAACGTCCATAAAGCCAATTGAAAGTCAAACATCTGCAGTACTGTAAATCTAGGTGAGGCGCAGATTATGATGCCCTCTATGGCCTTTGACTCCATTTCTAGTGTTTATTTGGCTTTCTGACAAAACAAGGCCCTCTTTGGTGTAATGTTTTGTGAGCATGTAGACAGCACAGCAATCAGTAAGTTAACCAGTTTGTGTCAATGAATGCTTTGAAAGACAACCGAGTGTAATGTTTAAGTGCAGTTTAATAGTATCATCCAGGTGGCTAAAATGCTTCCTTGGTCCTTTTTATCTAATAAACTTATGAGGCAACAGATATGAAGCCCATTGTTTTACCAAACGCAAGATTTATTCAGCTTATTTAAATGTTACAGTTTTCTCATTTTAGAAAAAAACCCTGATTTATGACCTGTTTTATGTTCAGTAGCCCTTGTGTAACCTAGCTCATATGACTAATCTTCGTTCATCTTATTTTCTCTTCTATGTGGCCCTGAAACAAACACAAACAAAAACACTCGATAGCACGGTGAGTACAGATCTTTTCTCTTTTGTGACTGTCTGACAGCTGTCTTTCTGTATGTTTTTCTATGATTATGTTTGCTGTACAAAATGGTCATGCCTATTAAGCTGCAACTGAATGTTTGTGTGTGTGTATTTGTGTTTATAATTTTCAAACCTTTGCTCTCATGTTTCCTCCCATGTATTTTTGAAGCAGTACCTTTCATAAGGACTTCACAATATAGATTTACTAGTGTTTCCATAGTAGTTGTTGTATCATTCTGTTCTACTGTATAATGGACTGAAGAAAAATCTCAAAACTATATGAAGTCTATAGTACGAACCATATTTTGTCTTTCTCTATGTATCTGTACAGCATTTCTGGGGTCCAGTAGCAAACTGGGGTCTTCCTATAGCTGCCATCACAGATATGAAGAAGAGCCCTGAGATTATCAGTGGCAGAATGACCTTTGGTAAGACACAGAGACACATGTACTGATAGACTGCAGATGCACACATAAATGAAAGACAAAATATCCACATTCTTTTCTTCAGAAGTCTACAGCTGCATTAGTTACCTCTCTTGTCTCTGTTACAATCGAAATAAGAGGGCTGTCGCTTTGGCCTCAAAAATTTTTTTAATACCATATACATAAAGATTTGTGCTGTTTTGCCTGCAATACATGTTTCTGCAGTAGTAAAGAGTGTCCAGCAGTAAGTAGTTAATAAGAAGACAGTGATGTTATAAACCATTGCCTGTGTGTTCTCTCCCTTCTCTCAGCTCTGTGCTGCTATTCTCTACTCTTCATGAGGTTCGCCTACAAGGTGCAGCCGCGCAACTGGTTGCTGTTCGCTTGCCATATTACCAATGAGACAGCACAGCTAATCCAGGGTGGCCGTCTCATTAAATACAAGTAGGCAGTTTTCTGCTCTGTTATTTCCTGTTGTCATTTTAAATGGATCATGTATCACGAAACACTCTTGGACTAATTTATTTCAGATTTCTCTTCTAAATGACACCAAATGTGGTGGCTCTAGGTTTTGGCCTACAGTTTTTAATCACTTGTCCATAGGAAAATCTTATCCTTTTGGTTATAATTCCACTTTAGTTTCTTTTAGATGTGATGTTACAAGACTTATATGCATTATTATTCAGATGGCTTAGCATATTACTATTACAAAATTTTCCTTCGTGATGGATCTTGTGTAATTAAAAAGGTTTATGTCATTTTTGCATGTCATTTAAGATGGCAGTAATGACCAAAAGTGCAATTTTCTAATCCACCAAGTTTTGACCTATTTCAGTATTATGTCAGTGACCCAACTGAGGAGCAATATCATCAAACTAATATTCAGAGAGTCATGCCTTAAACACTAGATATGATAATGAGATTTAGGTTAATAAGATTAATGTTTAAAAATAGCTGAAATAACCTTTTAAATAAAGGTCCGGCAATAAAACAGAACCTTATTCTAACTGACTGTTTCCATATTGTTTCAGCTTGGAAAAGAAGATTGGATCTTAGTGGCAGAGTGAAGCAGATGCAGAACGCTCACTGCAAAGTGGCAACATGCTGCTTCAACAGACACCTAAACTTGGACATGAAAACCCACTCATCTAAACACCTTATCTGATTACTGAAGCCAAGGCACTTCCACCATCTTTAAACTGATGTTACAATGATGATCACCTTCATTAAGTTTTAGTCACTTTTTACTACACAGACAGAAAAATGCAGATACTTTCCTCCAAGAATTAAGGTCAACTGCTGTGATTTATTTTTTAAGTTTTAAAAAAATGTACAAGATGACAAACAAAAATTTAATGTGGGTGAATGTTCACTCAGCTAACCAGCCTGACAGATGCCTTGCACACTGGATGTTGCACACTTTGAAACTAGGCTGAAGAAATCATACTTCACCATTCATCTCATTTCAGGTTATCAGCTCTAAAATTTTTAATACTTTTATCTGCTTAGTAATTAAAATATTAATGATGTTTAATTGAGAGAAGAGCCTTAGGTCAGTTTGTGCAAATATGTCTACACCATGGCAGACTATCACTGGCTAAGCATATAAACTTTGGTTCATTAACCTTTGCTTAACCACAGAGGACACACGTAGAGCTAAGCCTTTGTTTGTTATGCCCTGGAGAAAGAGATTTTGCTGTTAGACAATAAAACAAGGTGTGTACAAGGTTCCAGTGTGGCATGGTTGTATAACAATGTAATGATTATTCAACCAAGGGTTCTATAGAAATATATATAAAAAAAATGTCTTTGCTAAAGTAGGATGAGACTATTTAGGTTACAGTTCTGACTGAGCAAGACAAAGTGCTGACCAAACATGTACTGTGTGTTGTTTTCATCTCATTCACATTAATTTATTTCATTGTATAATTCATATATTTTTTCCCTGATTAATGATTTGGTTCTGTTTGGGTTTGTTAAAATAAACTGGCTATAATCAACATGAGCAATTCAGCAATTTGCTATTGCGGTCTTTGTTTGATTCTTGTTTGTCTCAAAGTTCTGTTGCATGGCCATTGTTTTGGATTAGGTGACCTTTACGATGTCAGACATGTCAGCATGGTAATGTCAAAGAGACAACAGCTTTTTATTTACACTAAACCCTTGCTGTGAAACCTAAAGCCCTTGTGAATTAACATTAAACATCTCTTTAACAAAGTCAGAGGTAAAAATCAAATAACTGACTGAAAATGAGGATGATTTCAAGCCATGCAGTACATCCTTAGTACAGACCCCAGCTTTCAGATTTTTTTGTAAAACAGTTGGTAAGGACTGGGTGAATATACATTTAGCATTTGTTTCTACACTTCTACTACAAAAAGAGGCCAGGCAGCACTGGTCTACTGCATTGGTGGAAACGGGAATAAGATAAAACTAGTAACTTTACTAAGTAAAAGTACCAAGTTTCAGCAAATGCAGGTAAAGTGCATCTTATGCTGAAAGAAACCTCTGAGGAAGTAATATAATACTGTTACATTTACTTGGAGAAGCAGCATGGTAATGGTGTTATTTGTTAAGTTATAGCTCCTTTTTTTTCATATGCTTTTGGAAAGAACAATAATACCCTATATTTTACAAACTCATGAGAAGTTTAAATGCAAAGAAGGGCTGGCAAGTGAGATGTAGTTTTAAGAAAAATAAAGTTGTGAAGTAAGTACGGTTGTTTCTCTGACGTGTAAAATAAAGTAAAAATAAAACTGTAAGTCCGTAACCCAAGTGACACCTCCCGAAATTGTACTTAGTGTAATACTAGTAGATAGAAATGTAATTTTAAATTTGCTTAATTTTATGGAAATAAACGGTTGTTTGCTTATTGAGAAAACAGCGCTGACGGAGAATTAAAGAAAGACTTTGACATTGAAAGAAAACCTGTCTAACTAATTCCAGTAGATGGCAGTAGTGAAATAAAAGGACCTAGTGGGAGTTGAAAAGCAAAGAAGAAGACCAACATGGCGTCCTTAAACAGTGATGAGTGGAGCGCTGTTTGCGACAAATTCACCAACGCCCAAAACCTCACTGAAGTGGAATCTCGAAATGACCCAGAAAATGAACCATTCCGCTCAAAATACAAGGCCAGGGAGCTCCTCAGAGAGATATATTGCTCGCTGAAGAGTTTCGAGGCCGGCGAAGGAGAGGAGGACAGCGGCGGGGAGAGCGGTGACCAGCGGCCACCGGAGCTGCCGGTGGACGGGCAGACGGAGGATGGGTTCGGTCAGGGCTTCAGCGGCGACTCTCCAGCTGGGATGCGGGCCGCTAAACTCGGGGCGGTCGAATACTATTTGGGCGTCAACCATGTCGACACCGAGGAGCTGTCGGCCGGACAGGAGCATCTAATGAACTGCATGAAACTGTTAGGGAGATGCAGAGTGTCGTCCGAGAATGTGTCGCTGTTTATCCATGTCAGGGTAACGTTGACATTTTGCCTAATAAATGACATCGTTAGCTAGCGAGCGATATGACTTGCTCATGTATTCGTTGTTTGTGCTATCAGAACCAGTTGGGCATCCTTTGGGCAGGCCGGGATGAGACGGAGACAGCTCAGGGATTCCTTGAAACAGCAGAGTCCATCTACAAACGTTACACGAGGGAGGTAAGGTTGGTTTCTTGCTTCCCTGTGTGATTGTTTACTTGAAGCGTTAGCATTTATTACTATAGAAAGAGTCAGGATTACATGGCAGGAGAGACCATAGCAGAGGGAAAACATAATTGCAATGCAGGGGATAGAGATGCAGACAACCTGCTTTCCTTTCAGGTTACTGGTGGACCAACTATGAAGCCTCTGTATTGTCTCACAGCTTATCCATTTTCTGACTATCACGGTCGTTGTAAATATATGACAAGATACACTGAGGTTAATGGTAAATTGAAATATTGGAAAAAGCCTGAGATTGATTGACTGATTGAAATTACTATAGTCACATCTCTTAATCAGTGGCCATGTTGTTGTGTTATCTGGTTTTTTTTTTTGGTTTTTTGTAGGATGGGAGTCCCCCCACTGATATGACAGAATACTTTACTACTGAGGAGAAGCAGCTTACACATCAGGAGAGAACCAAGAGGTAACTTGGAAACTCCAATATTTTCATAATGAAATATGCAAATTTACAAACCTCTGACCTGTGGTCTGAATTAGGACCATTGTCCGAAATTTGATTGGTAGTGGACATTCATACAACATTCTCTGTGATTAAGTTTAATGTGTCTCTACTATGTTCTTTTTTTCCATATTTTCATTCTGTCTGTTGCAAACTTTCTTTTCTCAGGTTTGAGTTGGCCTACACCCACTCCATGTACTATCTTGCTCAAGTCTATAAAAACCTTGGTAAGTTTTTTCCAGTTTTAGCTGAATAAGTAGTAAAATATATTTATTAGAATGTACATATATAAGCTGATGTAGCGAATTTTAACTTCTTGTGATCCATTAAGTCTTTGGGAGTTGTATGACTTGCATTAATTTTAAATCCTTATGAATTACAGTATAAACTGAATGGATATTTATCTGTGAATATAACAAAGCTGAGTCTTGTTATGTTTTTATTCTTCTTTATGTGATAATAGTTATAGTAACTGTTGTGTTATGTACAGGTGAAACAGAGCGTGCAGCCTCCTACTGCCACACTACCTTGCAGAGACAGTTACAGTTAAATCAATTCAGTCCAATTGAGTGGGCTCTGAACTCTGCTACACTATCGCAGTATTACATCACTAAGGTAGGTAAAATTGTATTAAAAACTCACATCTAAAAGAATTTTGCATCTGTTTTCCTTCACTATTTACAAAATTTTTGCAAATCCTCAAATGTTTTCCTAATGTTTCTGTAATACTGTATATGTGACAAGAATTCAGGTGGTAATCATCATATATATTCAGTCAGATCTGCTTGAAATATTCACTAGTGCTGTCACCATAGTTCATATCAGCTTTCCCCAGACTTTGGGGCTGGAACGAAAACTTGTAACTGACCTGTTTTATTGGGTTGCCATTTGGAAGGAGAGCATTTTCCATTGGCTTTGCAGGTTTGCTCAGCTTAAATGCTGTGTCTCGAGCTGAAAAAGTTTAGGATCCCCTGATTTCTGTAATTTCTGAAGCAACTATATGTAGACAAACTTCTCTACAGGATTTACAGAGTATTTTGCTTGTGACATATGTGTGTGTGTGTGATGTCCAGGGAAGGTACATGGAAGGCAGACATTGCCTCTCAGCAGCCACTGTCATATCAGGTTTGGCAGGAGAGGTTCCTTCTGAGGCTGCAGCTCAGGAGAGTAAGTATCTATCAAATCTTGAAATGATGTACATGTTAAAAAAAGCATGCCAACTTTATATTATTTGTATTCTTTCTGACCCAGGTGAGACAGAGAGTGAGCGCAGGGAACATCTCAGACAGAAGAGGGCTGATATTGCGAGATGTTGGATCAAATACTGTCTCAACCTCCTGCAGGATGCCAAGAAGCAGCTAGAGGTACCATGTGGTTGTACTTATGTGGGCTTTTGTAAACTTTTTGTAATTTAATACAAATCATGCAACTCAAATCCCAAGTCATGTGACTCAAGTTGACATCTGTCATACGAACAGTGATTTTGGGAAAAGGAAATGGCACCACACTCTGAAACTTAAACTTTCTCGGCAGACAATCTAATGTAAAAGATGTTTGCATAAAAAATGTAACGCTTAAAATTCTGTTTAAAATTGCTTAAAATGCAAAAATAAAGAATTTTTAGGATTATCACTTTATTTCTGTATCTGTTATGCCCGAACATTGGCGGGCATGTTTTCGTATGTAGTGTATCTGTATGTCTGTGCATAAACTTATTTAAGTCACCGTTTACCTGCCCACTTGCCTGTGTGTGTCGAGCTCACAAGGATCCACGTAATTGAATCATTTGTCGAAACATGTGCCTCTACGTGTGTTTGTGACCAGGACAATATTGGAGAGCTGGATACTGATCGTCAAGAAGAGTTAAAGAGAGCGAGGAGACGTGAGGAGGAGGAGGAAGAGAAGGGTAGGAAGAGCGCTCTGCTGTTTGGTTCTGAAGACACCTTTGACTCAATCGCTAGCGTGGAAGAGAAGGTATATACACTGTGTGTCATACCACTGCTTGCTTTAATTGTTATAATTATTGGTGTTATGGATCATGTTTTTTAGTTTTTGTCTCTCCGTATTAAAAAGTAATTATCTCTGCATCAGAAGCCGTAGAGACACATCCCTATGTTATCATGGTTTCAACTTAATTAATGCTAGATTTTGATGGTGGGGTATCACATGGGAAAATATTAAAATCAATTAACTAAAAATAAAGAAGATGACTGTGTCATTAGAGGGCGCCATTGCAGTGGACGGGCTCCAACTCTGTTTTCTGTTTTCTAGGTGAGCTGTTTGTTCCCACTGGACTTCACTGAGGCCAGAGCTGTATTTCTGGTGGGACAGAATTATGTCACACAGGTATGAATGACACACACACAGATTCATATCATTAACTTGGACACTCTTGTACATGTAATCAGAGACCCACAGCAGCAGCTCACAGTTAAATAATCCAATGTAGCCGAGTTTTTGAAGAGTCCAGTCCAATTCAATGTTAAAATGAATTAAAGAAAGATTGTAAATGAGGCTGTACAGTAAAAAAAAAAAAAAAAGAAGTTTTTTTGAGCTTTGGCCCTTATGTTCACCTTCTGTACAGTTTCTTGAACATAATGTAAGAGATTTTGAGCAGTACAAATAAAACCTGACTGGACTTGACTTGACACATCAGTGAAAGAACTAACAGGGTTTTACCTAGATTTTTTGAGACAAAGGTGGGAACGGCTGGAGAATATGCATGGAATGCACAGGGAACACAGTTTGTGCTTCATTTCAGATGGTGCAATCTTTTTTCGTACAGTTCACTCCACTTCATCTATTTTTTGATGAAACAGAAAGACACGGGGCCCATAAATGAAAAAAAGAAGATAACAATGAAGGAAAGGATGAAGGGAAAGAACTTTACAATTTGACCAGTGAACAGATACAAACGTGGGTCCCTTGACTGTTCTGTTTGTGGATTGTTCTCTTGTAAATGTTTATTGGAAAGTTAATCCTATTCCCAAGTAGATGGCCTGATAAATATTGTGTATTGAAGGCTGTTGAGGGAAATTTTTAAAAGGCACATAACCAGGTTTTCTAAAGGTCGTACAAAAAAATGTGATCTGATTGGGTAAGATATCCTTCATCCAGACAAGTTGACATGAAAAAAAAATTCCCCAAACATTAATCTTTCACTTTTTAGTTTCAAATGTTAAATATGGGCACCCTGTCTCTCCATCCTTTTCCTCATTCTTACAGGCCAAGGAATATTTTCAGATGGACGGCTATGTGACGGACCACATAGAGATCTTGCAGGATCATAGTGCTCTGTTCCGGGGTCTGGCTTTCTTTGAAGAGGATCTGGAGCGGCGCTGCAAAATGCACAAACGACGAATCGACATGCTTGAGCCCATCTGCAATGGTGCTCCTCTAATATTGTTCTTGGGTTGCAGGTTTTATATTGTTTGTCATTTAATGAAACATTTAGAGGCAGCACAGTGGCTCAGTGGTTTTGCTCTCATATTTTCATTGACTGAGTACATCAAAACAATAAAACAAAGTAACTTTAGTCAATGTTGAGCCTATATTTCCATGCAAGGTGACATCATTAAGTAAATCTGACTCTCTGTTTCTGTACAGATCTGAATGCCCAGTACTATCTACTGATCCGTAGACAGTTGATGTTTGAGTTGGCTGAGACCTACAATGAAATGATGGACCTGAAACTGACGCTGGCCAACAGACAAGCAGATACACAGTCTCTAGACAATCACACCATTAAGAAATTCAACAGTCTCTGTTCTGCCTCTGCCAAGTAAGTGCAGAGTGTTCAAGTGTGTATGTGTGTGTGTAAATGACCAGTGTGTCTTGGTGCATCTGCATTAATTCAGACTAAATGATGTGAAATCCTTTCATCTCCTCTTCAGATACTTTCAGATGTTCCTAGATTCCCTGTGTTCTCCAGAGGGCAAGTTCCCAGAGCACCTGGAGGAGGAGGTGCTCAGACCGGCTCTGGTGGCCCGCTTCAGACTGGCTCGACTCCACAGCCGCCTGATCTGCTCTCATCCCCCTATTCAGCTGGACAACCTCAACAAATCTCTAGAAAACTACAAGTAAGAATTTATATTTTTCCCTAATGGTGTTGCAGCCAAACACCTTTGTGGGGTGTATATAGAAAGATGTTCACTCAACAAGCAGTAATAGGTTGACATTGCAATATAGAGTGAAAGACAAATGTATTTGGCGGAATAAAAAGAATTTCCTAGCAAGCAGTTACCATGAATATAATGGAGCTCAGCTTTACAGTGTGCATGCTTTCAGCTGCCATGTTGTTTATGTGTATGATGTGTTCACCATCTCTTTCATCCTTCACCTGTCGTCTAGATATGTGGTGCAGTACTGTGAGGCCCACCCCGATGCAGCCACCGTTGTGGAGACGGAGCTGGAGCTCAGTAAGGAGATGGTTGGCCTTCTCCCTCTTAAAATCAACCGCCTTAAAGCAAGAATGGCCGCAAACAACTGAAGGACGCCACTGTTCAATGACTGACTTTTTCTTTGGCAAATCCTGTTAAAACATCCATAGGAGCCAGTCAGTCAAAGTCTATATTTACCCCTTTATGGTCATTGGACATTCCCAACAATTAGAGAAACTAGATGGCAGACAGACTGACTAGCTTATTGTATTGGTGGTGGCCTTTTCTGTGCAGGGTGCATGCTGCTTTCACAGAACTTTAGACCACATTACAAGCTGTACATACACGCTCTCATCAGTGTAGTAAAATGTGTGGTCATTTACTTTTAATTCATATAACACATCAAATATTCTCTCTTAAAAATTAAAGGAATAATATGTAACATTTTCACATTAAAATAAAAAACAGCTAGACTTGTGTTAAATGTTTTATTATGTGGTACGCTAACATCATCTTCAATATTCAAAAAAATGTCTAAACCCAGACAGATCTGTGATTTTAAGGTACACTACATTTCATATGGTTGCCTGTCAATTGCAGCATACGACCTTTACCCTGTTTAATTGCTTTAACTTCCTGGGAATCACAGAACACCAGATGTTTGTATTGTTCAGTCTCTCATTTTTATCCACAATGGTGGTGGTGGTGGTGGTGGTGGTTGGGGGGGGGGGGGGTTCCAGCATATATGTGCAACAACTCCCATGATCCCTCACAAATTCATGACATCATCAAACTCTTTGTTTTTTTCTTTTCACTGCTTTGAGAGACCTCTGGTGTCTTAAATTTCATTCTGTGCATTTAATATGAAAAAGTCTATTCTGATTTTTACTTGTTTTTTCTTGTTGATTACATCAGTTTTAATTTTAATGGAACTTGTATCTGTAAAGCACTTTAGCACACAAATTCCATTTTTTTCATTAGCTAATTTATGTCACTGATGTCAAAACAAATGTTAAGACCCTGCTTAAACCAGGGTGATAATAAAAAAAAGTTGGTCCTGTTGGTATCACTTGCATCCAAGACAGGTGACCACTTTACACATTTCAACCTCCTGGTTCTGGCTCTTAGTATATATTAGAATTGATATTGAGATGTCAACATTGACTTTTAAAGCTGTTGATGGCCTCTCATTTTGCTATTTATCTGGCTTCCTTGTCGCGTACAAGCCAGTAAATGGTTTGAAAAACCTCATGCAGGAGGGTTTTTTTAAATCGTTTTTCTATCTCTATTGAGCTGCCTGAGAAAACCAGTTGCCTCTTTAGAATTTCTTTTAAAAAACATTGTTTTATTTCAAAGCATTTGCTGATTTCTTCATGATGTTTTCTAGACTGCAGTGTTTGCTAGTTTTGTTTTCTTCTCAACCAGAAATTGTTTTTATGATCTGCTTGTTAAGAAATTGGTTCTCTGTCTGAAGAACTGTGCAACATGAGTTTAGACAAGTGCTCTATTTTTCACCATTGCTCCGTAGAACTGCTTGTACAGCAAATCGTGAAAAACTGTGTCGCCCGTCGGAAACAGCCTTTCCAGTAAATGTCTCAAAGGGGACTTTATCAGACATGACATGTGCATGACGTAAACTTCATCCAGTTGAATCTGTGTACTTTTTTTCTTGTCTGTGAAGATCACAATGTCATCCAGTTGTATGTGCTGTATATATTGTATGTAACAATAATACACTAAAGAAGTCATACACACAAGTGTCACAATACTGTTTTTTCATTTGCCATAAGAAGCTTGAGAGATAATTAATAGTAATATTAATAGTAAAAAGTCCTGAGCAAAGACAATGAATACGTCTTCATGAGAAGTCTCTCTATTTAAACTGTTGGTTTCTTTTTTTGTCCTCAGAGTGTGTGTGAATTCTCAGGTTCAGTTACGTTTCTGCAAGAGGAAGTATTTGCAACAGAGGTCAGATGTGTGTTTCCAACTAACCATGAGTTCATGCAACTTCGCCTGACTCTGCTGCTTCCTCTTTGAGGGCATCATGGCCTTGTGATTAAACTGTGCTGCCGCAGGCCTCGTCTGGTGACAATATGGAGACAAGACTGATCATCATTAAAGCAGTCAAAGCGTCTCAATTGTCCCGCTGCTATGATGGAGACCTGAGCTTTAGATATACCTTAAATCTAAGGCGACCAGCTCACTAGAACCAGGCAATCTCTTTTGACCATCCTCGGCAGCTGTTCGGTCGTTTCAGTTCGTCAGCCCACTCATGGAAGAAGATATTTAAAAGGGGTGCAGTATATATACAGTTAGCATGAGAAAAACTCTGTTTACTCAGTCTTCAGCATCTTTCTTATGCTGTGCTCCCAATCAAACTCAAGAATTTCTCTGCTACAGAAAAAACTCCCAGTTGCCAATGAAGTCAGATCAACCAGCCCCGAAGTATGATGTCACTCATGACCCTGATTCCTCCACCATACCTAAACCACGCCTTCCTCGATGATCCAGCCTATAATAAACGGAATAAACTGTTATCATAACATGTGGTTAAGTAAGTCTTTCACCTTGTGGTGACTAGTTTATGGATATACAAACAGATCTAAGTACTGAAACATATCTAATGCAGACGCTTCAGCACACACAGTAGGATACTTCCTTTAAGTGTGTATGTTTTTTATTAGTCCAATGTGTCAAACAGAGCACATGGTCTCCATGAAAGAAATTATAAAAATGTGATGAGAGAATAAAAGAGCTGACATCAGTTTTAGATCTACAAATAAATTTAATCAGATACTGAACACTAACACATCCCTTCATGACACGCACGCACGCACGCACGCACACAAAGAAGTCAGAAAACTGAGTGTGGTCTAAACTGCTGTTATCAACAGTATTTATTGTTTCTTTATGTAATAGAAGCAAATTTCAATACATCAAAACCTGCCAAAACCTGCTTTCCTCTACACTCCCACAAACTTTCTGATGCTTGTCAAAACATGTATATACATACCTGCTCAGCAAACGACACTTAAAACCAATTTGCTGGAAATGAGAACTGTGCCCAGAGAGCTTACCAGAAAACCCACCCATACACACATACACTGACGCACACTAGGATTGGCATTACATTCAAATGAATGTTTTCAAATCTTAACAGCATTAAAACTGAAACCTCTGGAAGTTTTTGCAGATTTTACTTCACTTTACTACAAAGTTGTTTTTTCTCAAGCGCCAACTGCAGATGGTCCTGTTACAGAAAGTCAAGTGACCTGCAGATCCAGTTGATGGTCACATTTCACATCATTCATGTCATGAAGATGTACATGAGAAACTATAACAGAAGATGATTTTAAAAGCAAAAGACTTAAACTTTAATTCCTCATCCCATGAATTTAAATTTTTGAATCTTTTTGTGATCATTTATGATGTTGTTTGTTGTTTGGTTGTGCGACTGTTAACTGTGTGTTTTAACTCTTTTTATTTCTTCTGCTGCAGGTTTCTTTTACAAACCACATCTTGATCTCATTGAGATGATCTCATTCCATAAAGATTTGATAATAATCTTACAGTGAATAAAAATGCTTTAATACTTTCTTAGCCTTAATGGCTTTAGACACTACAAAACAAAAACGAAAATACATCTAATCCTACATTTTCCATGTTTGCTTAAAAAGAACAGAATTATTACATAGCTTGTTGTGGGTGTTAGTCACTTCCCCTCCAAATTATCTCTGTAGGGCCAAGTCTTGTGTGCAGTTCGGTGAAATATATATGTGTGTGTTTCTGAGAGTGTGAAAATAGTGCTACCCACAAACTCTGGTAATTCAGACAATAGACTTGAATCCCACAGAATGCGACAGGGTGGGGATGAAAGTTTATAGTTGACTGTAAAAGCAGACTTTTTATAGATGCAGCATGCTGGCAGCTGCAGGAAATCACACGTATGTCTGACACCATGTCAGATGGAGGCGAGAGTGAAGGCATTATACTGTTTTAAATGGATCAAATATTAAGTATTGTGGAAAAGTTTTAACAGGAGACGTACTGCGTGCAGGGGACGTGAGTGGCATATGTGCCTCAAGAATACGCTCCTTGCGGTGTATGTGCATGTGTGTGTTGTGGAGGCGAAGCTGGGCAGGCTAGTGTGTCATTTCCTGAAAGAAAATGATAGCGACTGATGTTACCACTTCCTGCAGCATCTTACCAATGTGTCAGCGAAAACAAACAGTTTTCTCTCTCTTTTGGGTCTTCTTCTCCTCTTGACACCGACATAAGTGCTCTAAGACACAGAAGAAGAAAAAGAAGAAGAAGAAGAAGAAGACAAAGAAGAAGAAGAGGTGCAAGAACACAACAGTCAAAGCAGGAATGCGGTGTTATTTTAGTGTCTTGTTGTACAAGAACACAATTGGCTGACAGTAAAGTGTACATAGACACTGAAACAATGTCAGTAAGGAAGAGACCGAAAAAGACGTCATAAACAAAACTGTAATTAACACGTTTGAATTGTGGGTGAATACGTGTGTGTGTGAATGCATACGTGTTTGAGTACGTGTGCAAAAGCAGCTCTTTCTCCACACAGTCTACACAAAGAAAGAAATTAAATGTGAGAGAGCATGAAGATAGGAAAAAGAGATGATGGAGAGATTACCGAATGTTAAAGGTTTATTAGTGATGGCAATTTAGTTCTTTAATCAAGTGCTTCTCCCATATACATAGAGCTAATGGAGTGTTGGTATGGCTCTGGAACCATAAAAAGAAACAGGGCTGTGGGTCCTCACATGGCTGCAGTGAAACAATGTGATGTGAGAGTGAAGTGTGAAACAGAACGCAACAGCTTAGTTCCTCCTATCAATAGGATTTGGAGCTTCAACACACTTTTTTTTAACTGATGAAACCAAAACTTATTACTAATTACACAGAACTCAAGTGTTTCATGGACTCAACCCAGCAAACCCTCCAGCAGGTGCATCAGTATAAATAGATCTGCACATCACAACAGGACTTTGTTGACATTTAAAACTAGTGCGGATATCTTTTTTTAGTGTGTCATTAGTACATACAGGAAGATGATGGCACTCCCTTAAAAAATGAAGTTTCCATTTTATGTTTTGGTCCAGCTTTAAAAATTAGGTTTACTACTTCAATCAATATAAAAGTTGTTTCTCAACAAAAGGCTATAAGACGCAGATGCATAATATGGAGCATTACTGTAGGAAGAAAGTATCTTTTAATGATAAAACCATTGAGGGGGTATTTTAAATAAATAATTTAAATTAATAAACGGCCACAAAAAATAGCAGTGACAGTTTTGTTTTGTTTTAAAATTTTCTGTGTGATCACACAGCATAACTCTTCTTATGACATGCAATGCTATTGTATGCATCTTTTATACAATGAACTCAACTGACCACAAGCTAATGAGGATTGTTAACTTTTTGAAAAACCTGCTGAAAACTTGAAAAACTTAAAGAAAAGGCCAAGCTTGCAGATTTTTTCTTGTTCTTGTGGAGGTTTTTGTCTCATAGAGAAAAAAATTATAAGGCCTACTAATTTAATCATGTCTGTGCTTTTAATGTTTTGATCTCCTTTCCAAGACACCTGCATTGGAAATATTGGATCTTTTTTCAGAATCTGCAAGAAACTGTTAGCAGAGAGACACCTGCTCATTATCCCAGAGGCTTACATATGTGTGTCTTGATCCAAGGTTCATTCCCCGCTGTGAAAACTGTGACAAACAACTGTAACAACACGTTCAGTTCTTTTTATTCTGTTCCATCATGTTTCATTCCAATATCTAACATCCATCACTGCAACAAAAAGTAACTCCTCCTTTAAATCACATGTGCATTGCTTTACACGCTTTCAATAAAGTTACAAGTCCACACATTTTTTAAATGTTTTCCTCTTCCAGCTTGTAGCAGCCAAGGAGAATCCTGAGTAACTTCTGAGTCATCATCAGTGATAAATATATTTATTCTGCCCGCGGCACCGGGACAGAGCAGGTGTCGACACTTGAAATACCCCAACATGTGTTTACCAGCACAGTCTGACATCACAGAGAGAAAAACATGCAGATACACAAAACAACACGAGACAAGGGGTGGAGGAGGTATGCTTCCATCTTTGAAAGCACAATAATGAAATTATATTTGCAGGTGCAGGTAGAGTCTCAAAGTAAATACAGATTGCGATATTCAATATCTTTACATTATTAGAATACATAGTCTATCATAGGAGTATGGCAATGTGATCAGTAATAACTGTTTGAGTAGCTGAATCTACAAAAAGCATTAAGCTGACTTTTTTTTTTATTCTTAAGCTAACTTTTAAATTTGATATATAAAGTGAGTTAAGGTAAGTTCTTTGACATGTGCAACAATTTAACTAAGTATATGAACAGCCACACAAAACGTACATTATTTCTCTCTGAGATGTTACAGAGCAAAAAAACAAAAACAAAAAAAAAACAAGGTAGCAGAATTGCAGTTACTCTGGTAGAGTTACTCTGGTAGAGTTACTCTGGTAGAGACTGAGTAACTACAAACAAAGAACCTGATTATCTGATTACATTCAACCACCAAAAGCACAAGAATACCTATATAAAGCAGCATGACATGTGGAGACGCATACAAGACACAAAGACACACAATAAACAACAGATAAATAATAAATAAATAAATGCACTTAAGTACAAAATATCGCCCAGACAAACACACACGGCACGGAGGGGACACTGTAATGACCATGTGCTGTGGGTGTCACAGGATATGAGGATGTTTCCGTGGGCTTTGAGACCCACAGTGACATAGAGGCTCAGGTAGAGGCACGTTCCCATGAAGCCTGAGAAATTTCCTCTTGTTACCCACTAAAGCTGATTTCGTTTTGCGCTGTGCTATTTATTTTTCACCCACCTACTGTTTCTCTTCTTTGGCCTAATGAAGCAAAGTTAAACCGGGTGAAATCAAACTAAAACAAAGTAAAGTGACATATCTCTCTCACTCTCTTACAGACACCAACAAAGAGAGCGTGTAAATGTCCTCTTTGCTATGAAAAGAGCCGAACAGAACAAATTCAGCTTAAATGAACTGAATTCACATAAAAGCAGAAGCTCTTAAAGATACTATCGTCTTCTTATCGCAACACACAATCAGCCCGCAGCCAATTAGGTTAAATTGTCGCTTCCTCTCAGTCTTTTTTATCAGAAACGACACAGATTGGATCTGGACTTGTATCTTCTGGTATTTCCTCAGCCCAGTTGTGCAGTTGCGCAAACCTGATATCTGATATTTGAGGCAGCTAATGCAAAAGTTTCCACTGAGGATGTTCAGTCACTTTCTAGAGCAGAAGACTTCAGGAAACCATGACGCACTCAGAGGGCTGAGCTCCGTTTAAGAGGAGTTCGGATGTCTGGGGGTTTTTCACACTTACTATTGAGCACGTTAAACACGCAACAGTTTGTAAAAAAAGAGCGCAGTTGTATTTTCTCGTTGTTTTCGGATAGAAAGATAAATTCAAGGATGAAGCCGTTTCTGTTTTTTGTCGTCTCCTGCCTCGTCTTGCATAGCGGAGAAGGTAAGTCGACCGTTTGTTATTATAAAATATGATAAAGAAAGGAGGATGTCGCAGTAGACTTCGTGTGGAGGTGGTTTTTTTTTTTTTAGAGAGAGAGAGAGGATGTAGTGGAAACGAGTGAAATCATGTCACATCCAGATAACTTGAACGTGTTCTCCCGAAACATCCTCACGCCACAGCCCGGTCTCAGTAAGTGACCCAAACTTGGATCTGGGGGACAGCCGGGGCCCCACGATTACCAAGCAATAATAGCACTTCCACTTCACAAGAATACGAGTCCTTGAGTCAGCATAAGTGATTACAGTAAGCCGGCTATGACTCGCTGCTTTACGTCAGTGTTTGTCCTCCCTGCTGCGCTGACGGTGTGTGTCTCTCTCCTCACCTGCACCTCAGAAAACACAACTTTTAAAGCCCAATAATACTCAGCTAATATATTCTGTCCATCAATATAACAGGATATGATGAGGAACGAGCACTGGAATGTAACTTAGTAGTACATATTAGAGGTACTTGTACTTCACCTGAGTTTTTCTATGCTGTGCACATCTCATGTATCTGCCCTGCTTCACCTCTCCACCACATTTGTCTGACAGATATCTTGATTAGCTGAAAGCAGCTCATTAAAAGTTGACTTTTCAGAGGTATACTGTTGTCCCAGGTGTGTGATGCTACACACATATGAAGGACTTATAAACTATTATGGATTGCTGTAGATCGACCTACACCCATCACTTAATAATGAAGTTAAAATCAGCTAAAACATAAACATCTACAGCAGTAAAATGCAGCAAACCCATTAATATGGCACTAATATTGATCTGAGAACATCATAAAATAGTAAAACTGTGGCAGGGATAAGTTTTTATCATCATCAATGAGTACTTTTACTTTAGATTCTCTAGTAGATTTTGATGGTGCGGTTTACTTTTGGTTTACATGAAGGACTTTTACTTGCAGATGAGTATGATGTTAATACTTTTACTGATGTAAATTCTTCTACCACCATTAGGCAAAATGTTCAACACTTTCAGGTTTATGAGGATCAAATATATTGGAGCCCCTGTCTGGTCGCTTTCCTGTTGAATCGGAAAACATAAAGGCGTTTCAGTTCCGAATGAGGTTTCATGTGGCTGGTTGAACTCTGAGAACATGTGAGGGGGGTTTTTGGACTCTCACCATGAAACAAGTTGGCTAGTGTAGATTTTTTCACAGAGAGATAGCACGGGGAAACCCTATTAAACGAAAAGATACCAGTCCACTTTTTGCTGAGTAACATTTGGTCTTTATGTAATCAAACTACAGAATTTTTGGATATATTTTAAGATATTTATTATTCATCCATATCCAAAGTATTGCTCCAGTGGCATGTATTCTCTCTGTGTTGTTTACATGAGTACACCATCAGCAAGGATATTTCATAGGTATTTTCCAAAGAATATAAAATGCATGTTGTCAATTATATGAAAGAAAAAGAATCTACCGGTTCTTGCAATTATTGGATTTTGCCAACTAGAGGCCTTAATAAGAAGAGCAGCTAAATAAAGATTTCATTCAGAAAAATCTGAATTAGAGATTAAGTGTATGACATCTTTATTTTTAATTATGACATCTTATTTAATTGTAGATGTCACATAACATGTGTAATCAAAGGCTTAATGGGCACATGACACCAGATGATAAAGCCATCTGACTTTATAGTGATTCTTTCAAAAAACACTCCATTTCCAGTGAAATGATATTGAAACAGCCATCAGATATTAATATTCAATATAACTGATGGTTTGTAGTTAGTATCAGTGTGATGCAGAAATGTCACGCCAACAAATCGGAAGGAAATTGCTGTTTTTTTCTAACATTAAAAAAGTGCTTCTTCAGTGTTAAGGGCCATTAAACTTTTTTTTTTTTAACTTTTAAACAATAGAAAAAGCCCAACAGTCTGGACAAAACAGGAAATGGGGATTTTGCAGAACACTTGTATGAATTTTATTTGATGCAACTTTCATTAGTAAAGAGCAAACTCCCAACATCATTTCACAATCAAGATGCCACGTCGACAATGACAAACATGATTTTTCTTACATAGAAGGACAACTAATGCAACAATTTCATGTTTAGCTTGTTGCCAGTTAATAGCTGTCTTCTACTTTCTTTACACTCGGTAAAAAAAACTGTTTGTCCTAACACTTTTAGCATCAGATAAGCTCCACAATGAACTTGCCACAGTGTGTTGAGAAAAAAAAAACTGTGATACTGTTACTTCCTAAAGAACATTTAAAAAAAGCTAACAGCTCTGAAGTCCATAGCCCACTGTTAGAAAACCCTGTTGCAGAATAATGTTGTAATCTCTTGAAACACTCAACATATATGAAACTAGTAAACCCTAATTGTGACACTGAACCGACTCAAATGAGCAACCAGGTGTTGCAAAATAATATGCTTGACTGCAGTTAATTTTTGCATAAAATGCTGCATTAAAACAAAAGAGATAAAAGAAACATTAACATCAACATTCTTTTTATCTCCAGGAGCACCTAAAAGGGCCGTGTATAACTTTGTGAAATGTAACCCTGAGGGCGACCAGGCCAACTGTGTGACTTACCAAACTCCAGAAATGGCATGGAGTGCAGACCTGCCAGAGAAACTGCCTGCTTCCACTGCAGAGTATCTGTAAGTTTTGAATGCATAGTATGTGTGTGTGAGACTGTGTTTCGCTCTGTCAGAGTGTGCAAGTGTGTGCAAATTGCTGTGTGAGGATGGTGAGAGCGTTTCAGTAGCTGCGAGTTCACTGCAGTGTCAAAACAACCATGTCTGTGATAATACAGTATGCGACTGTCAGATAAAAGCAGACTTTAAATTTAGAAATGCTGATGCTGCATTGGATCTGTCAGGCTGGTTTCTACAACTGCAGCTACACAAACTCTCTCTGTGTGTATTCATGTATTGTGTGTGTTTTTTGAGGACATAAGTGTGAGTTAGGTGGCCAAGAAAAGCCAAAATAGAAGACAACGTGGAGGGATAAACAGAGGGAGAGCTGGAAGTTTCAGCTGGAATAAATAAGATCAAAAATTTTTTGGTCTCTTTCACATTGTTACAGAGTACAGATGTTGGGGTAAAGCAGTAAGTGTTGATCAATGGCCACTTTTGTTTCACTCCACTCAAAGAAAATTTTACCTCAAGTTTGTCCAGATTACTTTTAAGGTAGATTTTGTGTGTTAAACACAGGTATCAGTCAGACCGAATGAGGTACAATGAGAAAAAATACAATGGAAATGTACTTATAATGCCAACATATTAGCTCATATTCTCATAAATGTCATCTTAATGCTAGTGTGTTGGTGTGTGTGAGTGTGTGTCAGGGTGTGTGTTTGTGTTTGTGGTGAGCAGACTGCTGGACTCCACTCCAGTTGTTCTCTGGAAACATACTGGAGCTCTGAGTGAGCAAACTTCAGAACAGATGAAACAGATGAAGTATGATCGGTCCAGGGCATCATGTCGAAACGTTACTACAGCAAGATAAATACAATGTTCTCATGCTGATGTTGGTGCAAATCCACCAACTGCATGATTTGTTTCTGTCACATTCACTGCTTTTTTCCACTGTTCACTGTTCACACTCAACGTGTATACGGTTATACAGAATATAAGGTATGAAAACAACCAGAGTCATACTCGTGTATTCCATCATAAAAAGTCAAAATGTTTTTCGATTCATGTTTGTCCGTCCATGATCCACTTGTTAGATTGGCTATTTGTCCAGGTAATGTCCCAGCCTAATTCTATCCAGTGCATGCAAGGATGGGCTAAACTCCTTTAAAATTAAATTAAAGGGGTTAAGGGGTTTCATTAAATAAATAAGTTAATTAATTGCAGATGTGATTTCAATCTCAATTGGGGTTTTTTTAGCGTTAATCAAGATCAGTTAGCCAAAGTTTGTGTGAAGGCCTTCAAATTTGAAAGTGTAATTCATCCGCAATTGGAACAACTCATTTGAACGCTTCATACTTTTGCTGCCAACATAAGTAGCAGGCTGGGTTTACAAAAGAAGTTAACTAGTCATAAAATTATTATAAATAATAATAAAAAATCGTTGTTAATTTTTGTCTCAAGTAATGAAAACATTTGTGATAAGTTCCTGAGTTCTATGTTTAACTGTGATGAACATCCTCTAACTTTCAGTAGAAATAACTCTTGTTGAGTTAAATTTTAATGGTTTTATCTTTAAGGGTAGTAAAACCCTTGTTTTTATTTATCCCCAGACTGTTTTATTTAGTTTAACTGGAACTTAAAAACCAAGGCCCTTTTAAACTTATGAACCACTGATGATTTGCATGTGTGTCTGTGTTTTTGTATGTGTGTGTGGATGCGCGTGTGCGTGCATGTGTGTCTTAGTCTTACTCATCAGGTTCCTCTTTTCGAGTTCCTCATAACTGACATTAATCAATTAGTTAAAGGGAACTTTTTAAATTGAATACCACAAATCATACATAGTAAACATCTGATTCCATCCACAATGTTTTTGAAATCACAGGGTGTGTTTTGAAAGACCTGTACCAGTTAGATACATCTACATAAATCCGAACAATAAATCCAGTTTGTTTTGAACATTTAACCAGACTAGTAACACATTTTGTATAAAGGTCCTGTTCTTTAAATATGTACTCTGAACATTTATAATCATGTAAACTTTCAGATGTCTGTGTAAAAACCTATAGATGTAATCCATCTAGATTATCAAATTCCACAGGAATAAAAGATCTGTCATGAAAGATTGCTTCATGTCACAGTTTAAAAAGGCAAATATTCTGTGTTGGACATGTGCAAAGCAGAAGGAAAATGTGGGTTGCAGTTGCCTTAGCATCAGTGAGCCAATGCACACAGTGCGTACGTCCGCTGAGTCTCTGCCGTCTTCTACCTTTTACCATGTTTGATCAATTTGGATAATAATACAACTTAGAATCAGACAATTTGGTTGAAACTTTTATAAATGACTGGATTTCACAGAGCAGAGACACAAAGGAAAAGAGATGGAGGAGTGTAGATGACAGATGTCAGAGGGAAATGTTGGTTGGCGACAAATTGAATAAAAGTGGATGGCTTTGGCAATGAAAATTATTCCTGTAGATGATCTGTGTTGTTAATCTTAGTCTTGTCTGGCTTCTTGCATCATTGTACCTTGCTTAAAAACAACAGCACCTCAGCAGCAGCCCTGCCTTTTGCAGCTCGCCTTGAACAGGAAGCTGAAGGGAAGTGCTGAGAGGAAGCGGGCTGTGAGACTCGGTGGGCTGCTGCTTCTGGTCTATTGTTTTGTATGTGCTTATGTGCCACGCTGGTGTAACACTCATGTTTGAGAAACAGACCTAACGGATACATGAAAACTTAACTAAAAACTGTAAAAAAAAAAAAAAAAAGTAAAGTTTCTTACTTTGTTAGATATAAACAACCTTTTGAAGAAGAAACTTGTTCAATAAAGTAGAGTATGATTTGTTAATGCTCTTCATATTAATCCAGTATTTAAAAGAGAAAGTAGAGATCTTACTTTACAACCGTTTTGTATTGGATGTTGATGTTTATTTTTTGTTTTATCCTACAAACTGTTTAAAGGCCCTTTGCACACAGTTGTTTTCATTCTTTCTGACTAATTGAACTTCTTCTTGTTGGATGCTGGAGTTCTGAGAGGTCACTAAAAATAACCAAGTAACATACATGGGAGGGTCAGACAAGTGTACCTCAAGTACACTGTGGACACGCCCACACAGTCCTCAGGAGAGGTCTAATCAGGAAAAATTATAAATAACTTCTGTGTAGGCCTTTAACTTGCAAGCATATGTCTAACTGATGCCAACCTGGTTTTTGTTAGGGACTGTTTTCTGACACCTCTAACTGTTGTTGTTGCAATGAGCGCATAGAATGACATATGTGCAATATGGCGACAACCATGATTATGAGTATTTTTACTACCACTAAGACTTAAGCCACCAAATATTTTCTTATGTAATCATTTGGTCAATACTGTGCCTGTAACTATTAACAGAAGTCTAAACTGATGTGTTTAAAAGTCTAGTATAATCATATATGATGAAGGGAAGCATTAAATTCTGACATCAGATAAGTTGGAAACGAAATGATTAGTCAATTGGGAAACCTCAGCATGGTTAACAGAACTAGGCTGGAAAATATTTTTTTTAAATCTTTGCCAAAAGACCATTGGCACCAACTTGAATGATCTTGGCCATGTTTATCGAGCTTGAGTCAGTCAGAGGGCAAAGATCATCCTGGCAGACCCTCAACAGCCTCCCCATGCAGAGTTTCGACTCCTGCCGTGAGGGACGAGGAACACTTTCCTTAAGAAGGCAAAATCACACAGATATTTGAAATCATTTGCTCTATCAGCTATTACTATTTAAACAAGTCGGAGGCTTTGTTTAATCACGATTAACAAATTTCTGTATAACTCTTAGTATTTTGTCATTCACTCTAACTTAGTATGATAACATTGACTGTATATTACATGTATTCATGCCTCTATTTATCGCATTATTTTATCCTGTGATTGGTTGTGTTGTGTTGTGTTGACTACTGATACAAACCAAATTTCCCCTCAGGAAAGGTAAAGATTTCGTAATCTAATCTAAGACATCTCTTTAAGAGGAACTTAAGCAAGTGTGATGAGGAAATCCTTCAACACACACAAACAAAAAGACTGGACCGTGTATAACGTAGAAGCCATCTTATACCTGGAAATTAAACTTGACATATTATTTAAAGTCATTTTAAATGGTTAAATACATGTCTGCTGTGGGCTGTTGGGGTGTGTAATCTTTACTTTGTGAAGTTTGTTGTTGTTGCTATTAAGTGAAAATGTAATTAATGGTGAGGTAACATGAACCTAATTATTATTTACTGAAGAGATGAAGTTGGACAGCCTTGCCAAACAGACAGCTTCAACCTGCCAAACTCCATCAACATTTCTCAATGTAGGATTCTTGTTTTGTTTCCAGAGAAGCAGAGCCTGTCAAGGGAGAGAGTCCAGCGTGGGACGAGAAGGAGGAGGTGGATGAGAAAGAGGTATTTGCTGAGGAAGAACCGATGACGAGTGAAGAGGGGGAATCACCTGCTGATGTCCTGTCTGAGGAAGGTTCTGGAGCTTATGAAGGCTCTGCAACTGGAGCTGCATTCATCAAAGACCAGGCCTTTGAGGGTGCTGAACCTGAAATGGGGTCTGGCGAGACCTGGGAGAAAGGCTTGGACTTGGGTAATTATTTGGGGAAAACATCTCGATAAGGGTGGATTGAGTGGTTTTCTAGGTCCTCCTTTTTCTGCTCTGTGAAGTCTGACCAGTCAGTGTTTTTTTAATTGCAGGTGAGGATGTGATACGGAGGCAACTGTTCCCTGGTGAGGACAAACCTGCTGAACAGGACCTGAAGGAGGACCACCTTCTACAGCTGTAGACCATACACTCACTCACACTCACAAACACACACACACACACACACACACACACACACACACACACACACACACACACACACACACAC
>JAQMCX010000001.1:6928060-6941369 GCA_029814765.1 Acanthurus leucopareius | reverse complement strand
TAAAGAATAAGTTAGAAAGCATCTAGACTTCATTATGTCACAATGAACAAAACATCCTGTTACTCAAACGAGAAACCAGCTTCTGTCAACTTCTGTCAGATCCAGTCTTGTGTCGGCTCAGCGTGAGCTCCACAGCTGCAGTCCCGTTACTCTGGGTGTCAGTGACCTGCGTTATTAACACGACTTTGGTCAGAGACTCTGAGGGTGTAAATTTTGTGTCAAACAATAAAATATATTAACTTTTTTTGAAAAAAAAAACAAAAAAACAGGCCCTGGAAAACCACCTTTAAATGCTCAGACACTTAATTTGGAGCTGTCACAGTATGTGCTTTTCTCAGAATTGCAGTTATTAAGTTATTGTCAGAGGACACACACACACACACACACACACACACACACACACACTCACAAACACCCACACCCACACACACACGCACACACTCACACACAAGGCTAGCATCTATTTTATTTCTACCCTGTCTATTCAAATAGTAAACATATATTGCATCACCACCTGGTGGTGGAAAATGAGGTTGCACAGAGATTGACAAAGGCCAAATATATATGTTAGAACTGTAAAAATAGAAGAAGTAACTGCTAATGAAAAACAATGGTCTGCATTATTCATGAGAACACATTTTAATTTAGTTTGAGTTGGCAGTGATATCTACTTGTGCTTTCTTATGAAAAGAATGAGTGACTTGAAATATGTTTTTTTGATATTAAATCTGCAAAAGACTTTTTTAATACTTGTAATACCAGTGCAATAAGATGAAGCTTTTGTCCTGTCCAGCTGTGGTTCCAACCATATTTTTGGAGCCAACTGTGGTCCTCTAAGACACAGAAAACAAAGACTTATTTATATTATCGATCCCTTTGTCTTAAATTTAATGACACTTTAGACTTATGCAACCCATTTTGTGGATTTCTGGTCTGGGACATTAATATCATGTAAAAGCAATGTTAACCACTGTGACCTGCAATTTAAGATATCTAATAAAACAAAATTTATCTGTAAAATATATAATGTGGACATGCATGCACTCCATGCCCTGCATTGTCTAATTTGCTTTGGAAAAAAAAAATCTTTCAATAAAAGTTTTATAAAAACAGTTTTCTTTTATGTTTTCTGTTTATTTTGTTTTGTCAACTGTTGATGATATCTCTTTGGTAAGTTACGTTTTTTGTTATTTAAAATGCTTTTGTTTCATAAAAAAGACAGTCGTTGTTGTGTACATTGTAAAGTATGCTACTGTTGGCAAAAGTATGAATATGACATAGGACTTGAAACTCTTAGGATAACAGTAACAGAAAGCCAATACAGCTGATGTGTTAGGGTGTTGTACTAGCTGATTTAAAACAATTTTACACACTAATCAGTTATCTGAAATTGATGCATCAAGCAGAATAGTTGACCGAAAGTTTGAAGTCTTAGCATTACTAAAGAGTTTGTTATTTCTTTAACTACATTAACGAGTAATAAACTATTGGACTGATATTATTCCAATATAAGCTTATCATACACATCTGTAGGCTACTGTGTCAGTGTATGTGTTAAGTAACTAGAAATCAGAGTATAGAAATGGGGAAGATTTATCTTAGGAAAACTGTAATAAGTAGTTTGTCAACCAGAGCGCATTAATATGCTTCATTTAAACTTATGTCACAATTTGTTCATAACCATATCTCATTAAAACGGCTATTATCAAAGGAATCTTGAGTTCTTAATTAACAAAGGATCATAACATTGTTAAGAAATGATGTATTGGGGAAGATGTCACGCACACACGCACACACATCCACACACATACACACACACACACACACACACACACACACACATACACACATGACCGGGTCACATGACGGTACGCCTTGATACTACCTCCTGGTTCAGGCAGACAGGCAGCACGGAGCGAGGCTAGCTGTTAGCTTCAACTGTCCAGACGGCCGAGATGGTGAGTGTAAAAACAAGCATCAGCGGTGCGGACTGCACTGAAACTAAGCGGGGTGTTCATTCATAAAAATCCAGCATAAACACAGACCCCCGGTGTCACTTGACAGTCGCTTTTTGAAATTTAAACCTGACAGGAAAGCTAGCTAGGTTGGTCGAGTTAGCATTAGTAAGAGGCCGTCTCTGCTTTTGCAATGATTTTTTGGCTAACCAACGGCCCTGCAGCTTTGGTCAATAAAGATACAAACTAAAGGTGTTAAATGATAATTTGAGACATTTTAGCTGTGTTTATGTTTTCGCTACCTATAGATGCAAGAGAGCTATTAATGTAAGCTAACGTTAACGTTAACGTTAGCTTGATTTAATATGTCTCTTGCATGTTGAATTGTGGCTCTTCATATTCTGTAACGTTATATATTTTAATGGATTAAGAATATTTTAGTTGGAAAAACTTCGATTGCTAGTTAATGAAACAAGTTCAGGGCAAACATTTTTGAATTGCAAGTTGACAAGAGTTTGATACACTGTTGCTGTATTCACCATGTCATTTGTTTTCTGTGTAGCACATAAGGTTGTTTTTGGGCTTTCTGCGAGGATTCTCCGATTATTATGAAATCTATTATGGGACACGATATATTGAAACATTTCGCTCGATTCTTGACTCTGTCATTGGTCCCTGAGGTTTTGATGACTGGGCTGAGCCCAGATTTCCTGCTCCTGCATGCTGAAGCATGTGTTTGTGACTGGTGCCAGCTCAGAGGAGAGTAATGTGGTTGTGCAGTTAATGATAAGTGATTTAGTTGGTGTGTAAATAAGGAAGGGGAGGACCTGTGAGGATTTACCTGTTCACAACTTAGGATTGTGATTGTGTCCAGATCATCCCCATCAGTCCCACTCATTTTCACACACTCAGGTATAGATGTAAACTAATTGTGGACAGCCTTGCTCTGTCTGTCAATGCTTGTTTACTAGAAAGCAGCCTCGGTCCTGTCACAGTTATCAACAATGTCAGGCTGAAAACTGTTGTACTGATATTGTATTCATCTCTACAGTCAAGATAGCCACCTCAAATGTTGAAAATTTATCTACATCTCTTGTCTCTTGTTTGCCAAATATCTTTGTTTTGTTTCGTCATCAGTTCCAGACCTCTTTTGACATTTCATTTACAGCATTTCTTCAGGTTTAATATAGCATGGTGCCTTTTCTTGTGTCCATGGTACATCTTAACTGACAGTAAATAACAGCTGTATCAATTTATTTTCAGACAGCCCACTAGCTGCTCAACTTTCAAAAAGTTGACTTTAACAGATTTTAAATATATTGTTTATTCACAAGTCTTATACACCAATTTCTTTGGTGTGCTCTGTGTTTCCAGAGTTTCTTAGGAGGTTTGTTTGGGCCTGTATGTGAGATAGATGTCTTGCTGAACGATGCAGAGAACAGAAAGACGGCTGAGTTGAAGACAGAAGATGGGAAAGTAGAGAAACACTACCTGTTCTACGACGGAGAGTCTGTGTCTGGCAAGGTAAACTGAGTTTACTTTTTTAATAAAGTAAGACGCAAAGCTCCTCAGGGTAAATATATGGCCCCTACACACATGAAGCATAGTTTAAATTTGCTGACTTTTCATTTAATAGTGAACATACAAAGTCAGCAGATACAAGACATACTCAGGTCTATTTTGGGATGCTCTCTTTAACTGAGCCCAGTGGGAAATTAAGGTTCTTTTGATGTCTGAGCAAGATTTGCTCTGACTTCTAGAGGAAGTGAAGCATCTATGTTTAGAATCCACAAATGCATAAGCTGATATATCTGCTTTATTAGATAATAGCAGCGTCTGTACAATATTACTCTCACTTGGGTTATTTGCTTGACTGTCAGTTTGCTTTCTTTTGTCATTGAACAGGCTTTTCTGAAGAGCTTAAACTGTTTGGACCAGCACTTATCAATACTTAACAATAAGTATATATAAATCCCTACCAGCTATATAGAATAGGAAATGTAAGCTCTCTTCAAGGATATTTTATATGTTCTACATATAAACAGAGGGTATTCTTGTTTTTCTCCATCAAAGCCAAATGTATCTGTTGATAGGCAGTACTGTTAAATTATCATGGTACCTACTGGTTCTTATGATAATAAATTTTGTGATGAAATGTTTTCTGTTCAGGTGAATCTAAATGTGAAGCAGGGAGGAAAGCGACTGGAGCATCAGGGCATCCGCATCGAGTTTGTCGGACAGATAGGTGAGCATGATTAGCATGACTTGCTCTGTTTTCAATCTGTTTTTATGTCTTTTGCAGAGATACAAAGGGTATGGAGAGCTAATTGTTAATTGTGATTCTGATTAAGTCTTTAGTTGCTCTGAATTTAGTAAAAGGGTACTGAATGAAATATTTTGTTTAACATATTAATTTCCTCATGCTTCCAGCTCTGTGAAACACTAGTTGAGTGTGTTGGGCTCTATAGCTTGTAAACAGTAGGCTGCTGGCTTTCTCATGTGGCTAAAAGGTTTAACAGAGCATGTGGTCGTCATGTGCAGCCTGCCATAGCTGAGCCCAAACCTCCTCTAACTGTATTCGCAGAGGGAGGAGGGTAATGAGAGCAGTGTGTTGAAAGAGCATGGAATCCTGAAATTGACCTAATAAATTAAACTTTTTATGGCATGTTTAAGCTGTGTTAAATTATCTGAAATACACCAACCATTCTAAATCCACTCTGCTGTATTTCAGAACTGTTCTCTGATAAGAGCAACACCCATGAGTTTGTGGACTTGGTGAAAGAGCTGGCTCTGCCTGGAGAACTCACCCAGAACAGAAGCTACGACTTTGAGTTCATGCAGGTGGAGAAGCCCTATGAGTCCTATGCTGGAGCGAATGTCAGGCTAAGGTTTGTTTGTACAAAAAAAAGGTTTGTTTGTGTACAAATTCGTACACACAGTGAAAAAAAGGCAAACTGCAACATGTATTTTGGTGTTAATCACAAAATGTTTGATGTTTGGTGTTTTATATGCCTGTGAACTTGTGTCCAGATTCAGTCTTATGACATCAAACAGTCTGCAAGAGACTTTATCTCCAGCTAGTGGTGGGCCGTTATCTAGCTGGAGGGAGACAGTGCGAAAACAAGCATCAATAAATATACTGCTGTTTTTTGTTTGTTTGTTTGTTTGTTTTTTGTAGCATGATTTTTTTTAACAATCACTTAGTTTATCAAAATCTGTTTTATTAACAGATATTTAAAGTCACTTTTAGTTGCAGTAGTATTTTATTAATAATATATCTTGTAAACTGCCCAACTGTTGCTACATTTGAATGAATATTATCTGATAATTGCATTGTCTAGCCAAAATATATAAAAATGTTCTAAGTTGTATTAGTTCGGTTTGTGCAAATGGGACGGAGGAAAAGAATGATTTTACATGGCTCTCACAGATTGATACGATTGGCAGTGTGTTCTGCACTGTTTTCAGTCGACTCTTGAAGGATGCGTTGTCTGTGTCTTGCAGGTATTTCCTCAGGGTGACAATAGTTCGTCGTCTGTCAGACTTAGTGAAGGAATATGAGCTGATTGTCCACCAGTTAGCCACGTACCCCGATGTCAATAACTCAATCAAGATGGAGGTCGGCATAGAAGACTGTCTGCACATTGAGTTTGAATACAACAAATCCAAGTAAGATCAATAATTAATTTAACTGATCTCTTCTAGTCTATTTTGCTTAATCTGAAAAGCCAGAAACCAAAGGTTGGACTGATGACTGGTGACCAGTTTGAGCAGCTTCTCTTGATATGTCTCTTTGTTAGATACCACCTAAAGGATGTGATTGTAGGGAAGATCTACTTCCTGCTGGTCAGGATCAAGATCCAACACATGGAGCTTCAGCTCATCAAGAAGGAGATTACAGGCATAGGTAAGAATCCAGGCCACATGTGAAAAAAAAACCTAACATAGATCAGACATGTGGAAGCGAAGAAGCTTGTATTTGTGCTATATTTTATACTTTGACAACTTTTGAGGTTTTTTTTAGCTCTAAAGTGCTTGAGTTGGTCCCTGAGCATAGAGACCTCTGTCAGCTTTGCTCCACTTTATTCTATTCTGCTCACTTAATGTAACTGTTGTTCTCAGGTCCCAGTACGACCACAGAGACAGAGACGGTTGCAAAGTATGAGATCATGGACGGAGCTCCTGTTAAAGGAGAATCAATTCCCATCAGACTGTTCCTGGCAGGTAAGTTCTCTTCTTTTCTCCTCTCCTCTTGTCTCATCTCTTCATCTTTTCTCATATCAACTCGTCTGGTTTCTTCTCATCTTGTTCTCTATCTGTCAGTTACATTTTTAGAATATACAGACAGCAGGCTGTTTGTAATATGTTGGGGTGTCAGTTTCTCCTTTGATATCCCTCTTCAAACGTTTAACTATCATCGCTTAATGTTTGAGTGGCAGCACAAAACATCATCTGTTTCCTGACAGGATATGACTTGACACCCACCATGAGGGATGTCAACAAGAAGTTCTCTGTGCGCTACTTCCTTAACTTGGTGCTGGTGGATGAAGAGGACAGAAGATACTTTAAACAACAGGTAACACACTCGTGCATACAGCAGTAGAGTTATACACAAAGCGCGCTGATGACCTTAACTGTTCCTCCAGCATACTGGGACACAGATGATAAATATGTTGTCTCCAAGTTGTGTCTGTCTTTGCACTTAAATAAGTGTTTTAATAAGAAGCACTTTATGTTAACACAACTTTACTGTCACTTTTTAGTTTTTGTTAACAAAAAACTCCCACAGCCTGAGTTTGTTACTCTTACTAAAAACACCAAACAACTGTTACATTTTATCCAACTGATAGATGCAGTAATGGGCTGTTTACATCTCAGATTTTTTATTGAAGATTGCAATTTATGATCTTGTTAAATGGTTGTTTGCATTTTAGTACACAACTGTTTATCCACCCTTAATTCATTTTGAATGCGGGTTGCTATAAGTTTTCATTTATCCATTCTTCTGCCTCTTTGTTTAGGAGATTGTTTTGTGGAGAAAAGCTCCAGAAAAGCTGAGGAAAAGAAACTTCCATCAGCGCTACGAGTCTCCTGAGCCCCGAACCCAGCCAGTTAGTGCAGAGCAGCCTGAGATGTGAGGGCGCTGCTATGAACTTAAGATACAAACAGACACACCCCAACTCTTCACTGCTGAACAGCCAGAGGTGTGAGGCCTGCCCCACTATCTCCCTGGACTGGGAAATGTCTGTATACATAAATACACAAAAACATACGTTCAGATGCACCACCACCATCTGCCCCCCAACCACCTAATAGCTCCTCGTGAGAGCTGAGCGACCACCATCACTCCCTCCCCCCGGGACTGAAACACACTGGCATACAGAGGCACAAGCAAACTATCCAAGTAAGCTGAATGCTAAATGTCAAGAATGCAAATCAAAGCGACCCAAGTAAGGAACCGTGAGGCAGCCTATTTGACCTTTGTGTCTCAGACATAAAACACACACATGCACACACCAGTGAAGCCATACAGTCTCAGTTTGTTGAATGCGTAATAAAACAGGAGCAAAGATGTAGAGAGAAGAGATGGCTGCAGACGACCACCACCACACCATTCACCCCTTTCTTCTGCCACAGGAGCTTCTTTTGTTTGCATATTTGGACAGCGTTTCCCCTGGACTTCCACTGGCATCCTCCCTACCACCACACTTCATCATTATGCTCTCTAATTCTGACTCTCCACTGATTGAAAGTATTCCAGACATGGAGATCGTGGCCTGACAGAATGACATGAGAGGCTAAGCTATGAGTCAACACACATTCTTTGTGTTTATTCGAATTACACGAGTCAAAGCTTCACAATGCTACTGCACTCTTGTTCATCCATCAATGATCTGGTATGATGCAACAGTCTGCAGATTGCTGTTTCCATGCAAATGCCTGCTTCATTAGGGAATTAAGAGTTAAGTGCAACGAATGTCCATCTTAACTTATTATTCGGTTCTGTATTCCGTTGTTTGTAAAACTGAAACCTGTTACATTTTTCCAGTTCCAGTCCACATCTCATTCTGTAAGAGGACATTTTTGGATTTGAGGTGGACATTATCATTTCCGAGTCCTTTATTTCAGAAAGTCATTTAACAAAAAAATCGTACAGAGCTGCAAATAATGATTATTATCATTATAAATTATTCTGCACATTCTTAATTAACTGTAGAGTCTATAAATAAAAAAAATGTAATTGTGCCCTTTTACATATGACCTAATTTGTTGGACCAGCAGGCTAAACCCCCAAATTATTAAATTCACAGTTACATAATGGAGAATTACAGCAAATGCTCATATTGCAGAAGACATAACCTCTTTAAAATGATTGAAGCAATTATCCATTTTAAAAATAGCTGCTAGTTTGTTTGCTAGTTTTGTTGATCAGTTAATCGTGTAATGGTTGCAACTTTAAAAGCATAAAACATCAACATTCTCTGCATGTTAGGGATTCAACATTTCAGTCTCCTGTTAAGATGAACATATGATGCAGTTTTCACTGATTACGTCTGTTGAGTTAACACAAAATGTCTCCACAATAATCAAAAGATTTCCTTTGTGTTTTTCAAGAGATGTTTCTCTGGCAGGAGGCATTTTGTTTGACCTTTATGTGCTGTTTTCTATGACTTCACTCTGAGAAAAGAAACCTTTTTGTTAATTGTCTTTCAAGGTTATGTAAGAGTCAGCTCATCCAAATTTACACCAGAAAAAAAAGAAAGAAAAGAGACACTATTTCAAGCCAGATATGGAGAATATTTGGATTAAATGGGACACCAATTTCAGAGCACCATAAATTAAATTCCTGACATTTTAGTCCATGAACAGGGCTGGTATCAGCCAACTCTCACTTCAGTTTATATAAAAAATAGAAGTTTTCTGACTAATTATACCTGGAAATGAAAGTTCTGTTATCACTATAAATCAGTTTCAGTTTCTATTTATATGAAACGATACCAGCCATGATCATCAGACTGATGGTTCAACCTTCTAGTCAGTTTCATTTTCCTTTCATTGGATGCAGCATTTTCTGAGCCTGTAAGTTTGATTTCAGTTGAATAATAATGGTTATAAATGGCTCATGTCTACTACTGTAAGCACTGGATGGGATGCAGTATCCTACACTGTAAAATCCAACAATGTTCCACTGTGATGCTTGGACTGGCAGTTTTGGTTCGGCTTTAAACACACAGATACTCTGAGACAGACGATGTTACTAGTCATTTGTGTAAGTTGAATTTTCCCATAAGCTCTGATCTGTGGCCAGTTTTGCACTTTGCCCTCCAATGCTTAACTTTGTTTAAAAGAGGCATGGAAACTGAGACTAAACACTCAAGGAAAACTTCACCTCAGAGATCTCCTGTGTCTGTGATGGAAATGATACTGTCATTTATATATCACTACTTGTTTTAATTGGACTTCCTTAGTATAATACTTTGTTGCTTTATTTTTCATGTGTCATGCTGTTACACGTTTCATTTAATCTATTTCTGAAGACACATCTGCACTTCTGATGTGCAGTATTTGTAACTTTTTGTTTGGGAACTGTAATTTATTTGCAAGTAACGGTTTCTTCCTCTCTGCCTGTCGCACATATTTTCTGTCTTTCTGAACACTGTACGGGGAGGGGTTGTTTGGTCTACTTTAAAAACCTTCAAAGGTTAAGAAGAGACACTACAATACCAAAACACTCTGCCCGTGTCTTATGTACTGCATGTTAATCTTTACACAATGTCTAATCCTGCAATGATGTGTGTATGTGTGTGCGTGTGTGTGTGCGATAATATGTGTATATATATCAAACCTAAATATATAGCTAAAATGAATCATGAATAAAGCAAATTTATACTGAAAACCTTTGCACTGCAATTTTTTTAAAAGGCAAATTACAAAATATAGTCAGACTGTGGTCAAAAGAGTTCAATTCCTTATTGTGAGGAGGCTCATCTCATCATGTTCGGCACAAAGAATTCATAAGTTAATCAAATTTAGATAAAAGCTACAGAAAACATGCCTGCTTAGTTCAGATGATTTTTAAATTTAATTCATGCTTGGGATTAGTGCAAATGTCTGTGAAATCATGGGGTTGTCCTGAATTTGGGTTTATGGTGTAATTGTTGCTGTTGGAATGACTAGTTTCCTGCTCATAAAGACATTAAATAGCTAATTTTTCAAAACAAATTTACCTCAAAATTTTTCATGAATTATAGTAGAGAGGATGGCAAAAAAAAGCACAATTCATTCACATCAGACTTAATTTACTTAACATAGCTAGGCTTACAGGTCTCCATTGTGCACATTTAAAAAAATATATATTAAAAGTCTTCTCTGAAGAGTTAACTTAATTGAATGCACGACTCTGCATGCCTTTAAAGATCACTTCATTTAGGTATAACAGGCTTCAGTCGTCTTTCTCTCAGTTTGCCCGTACAGACAGTAATAATATTCTAGATATAGAGGCAATGCTCAGTGTGAATATACGATCTTCGGGTTCAGCTCGGTCCAGCTATAAAGGAGTTCATCGTACGCCTGTTTTCATTTTTCTCTCTCTGCTAAATAGTGCTCAAAATAAAATCAAATTTCGGTATTTAAATTGATACAACACCTGAGAGTTCATTTAATTTAGTACATTTTGCGTTAGATTTTGAATCCAGTTATTTTTGTGCTCGATATTAACTCAGGCATATTTGTGGGCAGCTGTACAATGGAAGGGTCTTGTCCCACGTTGTGTCAGCCGGAAAAGAATCATGTTGACCGTCCTCTGCTGAAGTTGGTAGTATGTAATCCGCATATATAAACCTGATGTGCAGTATGGAGGGACAATAGCACATTTTTTGTACGTTACCCAAAAAAAGAGCTAAGCCCCGGGATACAAACGAGTCGCAGCGATGTCAGTGAACCGGTGCATGTATTTGTTTTCTCGGCTTCAACGCCACATTAGCCCCCGGACTGCTCGCATCACCGCTGGCAGCTGTCATGTGTCTTCTGGGTCTTGTTTTTTACACAAACAGCACCAGGCTGGTTCTTTGGTTTGTAGTAGAGATGCTTCATCTAACAGCTCGTCTCCAAAACCCCCGGACACCTCTTTGTTTGTCCCTGTGTCTCTAAAGACCGACATCTCGATTGATGGAGCTGTGGGAGCAGAGCTGACCCAACCGCTCGATAAAAGTGAGTAAAGTTACCTGAGTCGGTGTCCGAGTCTAAATAAAAATGAACTTTAAATTTTCGGATTTGTTCTTCACTGAAGAAAAATTTGTACTAATTAAATTACTGTCAGATTTTCTTTACGTGTTTCACTGCTACCTGAGTTGTCAAGATGTGTGTTATATTGCACTCTGAGTTTATGATTTACCTTATAAATTACGTAAAGTTATGAGCCTCACTTTTGTGTGTTATGAATGTCACTTTGATATGAATGTCTTTCTCTCTCTGCTGTTCGTGTGTCTGCTTTAGATGAGGTGTTAAAAGCTGTAAACCGTTTTTATAAGAGGAAAGAGATGCAGAAGCTGGCAGCTGATCATGGCCTGGATGGTGAGAATCAAGTTTACATCACTTTACAGTTGTCGACACATGTTTTGCATGAATTAGATGATGTACAACAGTGTTTAAAATGCTTGGGCAGTGTCATTACTGAACACAAGTCTCAGTTCACTGTGCAAAAAATATCTTCACAACTGCACACATTCACTAGGAGAGAACAGGGATGGTGTAAATACAGGACTAGTGTTTCATTCTTAAACAATGGAAAAGCAAACTGCAGCTGAGTTGCGTGTATTTTATATCCCAGTCTCCTTCATCTTTTGTCTCAGTGTTTATGTTGTACATCCTGTGTTTTTTTTTGTTGAATGTGTTGTGTTTCATTAGTTAATGCTCTGTCTCTTGTATATTGCACCATGTAAAGTTGCCCCTCTAATTTTGTTGTATGCCAGTAGCTCACAATAACAATAAAGACGTTTGGAATTCTAAATTCTGAATGTCATTTAAGCAAATTAATCGCTACTCAGGTTATTTTTATACTGTGTCTCTTCCTTGGCCACATGAGTGTTGTCATCAGTCAGAGTGTTTATTCTGTCAGGAAAACTTCTGCTGGTTTGTTGATGTGGTGATATAAGCACTAATGTCAAAGTGATGTTGTGCTCACTTAAAGCAAAGTTGACAAAAACAGTTATATTAAAAAATATTTTAATCTTTTAATATTATTTATATAGCAACTTTCAAAGCAAACTTACAAAGTTCTTTGCAATGAAATGTGTAATAAAGAAATGTGACCAGCACACTTTGTATGGTGAGCGTCATGTGTCCTTTGTGTGTCTCTGTGTGTGTGTATGCAGCTCGTCTCTTCCACCAGGCCTTCATTAGCTTCAGGAAGTATGCCCTGGAAATGGCATCACTCCCTGCTGATTTGCACATCATCCTAAGTGACATCTGCTATGGAGCAGGTTTGTCAGATTTTCGCTACACCTCATGTTAGAGTTGTGTCGATAGGTCATATTCATATGTTAAACTTTGATTAACTTCTATTTCTGTCGTGATCCAGGTCATATAGATGACATCTACCCATACTTTATGCGTCATGCCAAGCAAATCTTTCCTATGCTGGACTGTATGGATGACCTAAGGAAGATCTCGGACCTCAGAGTCCCTGCTAACTGGTATGTCATTATGGAACAGAGAACATCTCAGGAACGTCAGGCCTATGCGTTGTTTCTGCATCTGAAATTGTAGTTTACGGTTTAATATCAACAGTAGTTCAGACCCGTCAGTCATCATCTGTATGCATGTGTCACAACTTGCGCAGTATTTTTTCATGGTTACTGTATTTGTGTGTGTGTGTTGTGTGTGTGTTCATCAGGTACCCTGAGGCTCGTGCTATCCAGAGAAAGGTGATTTTCCATGCTGGTCCCACCAACAGTGGTAAAACCTACCACGCTATCCAGCGCTACCTGGCTGCTAAGTCTGGAGTTTACTGTGGCCCCCTGAAGCTACTGGCCCATGAGATCTTTGAGAAGAGCAACTCTGCTGTACGTCTCTGTCTTCTTGTCTCATCTGTTTTGTTTAAAGAGCAACTTCACTTATTTTACACATCAGTTCTACAGTTACAGGTGTTGGGAAGCTCCTCTTTCATATGTAAACAAATTTGCATATGTGTTTGTGACACCAGAAGGAGCTTTGTGAAATCTGATGGTGGTATGATTGCATTGTTAGAAATGTCAGAACCAGGTTTTTATGCACATATTTTGTGTGTGCGTGTTTATTTGCAGGGTGTGACGTGTGACTTGGTTACTGGAGAGGAAAGGACTTTCATTGACTCT
>JAQMCX010000001.1:6882840-6924668 GCA_029814765.1 Acanthurus leucopareius | reverse complement strand
GTGTTAATATGTGGCCACATGCTGTTTGTAGTGCAGAAGTGCTTTGAATGTCCTGTCTGTGTTTTATATGTGTCTGAAACCCTGTTTTTAGTGTAACATAAAAGGTTAATGTTGCAGTTAATTGTGGAGAGAATGAAGGAGAGAAGAAGACCAGAGAGACAAAGAAAATAAAGAACAAGACTAAAAAAAAGAAATGACAAATGTTCTGATAGAACAGAAGACATCAGGATCCCACACATGGAGACTAGCAGTGAGCTTTTTGTCAACTGATATTGCTTAGATCATTAGCATACCCCATAGAAGTGTTTAAACCTTGTATGATGTGTTGATGAATGGTGGTATTTACCTGAAGTTAGTAGAGCCAAGGAGTAACACCTGGATCGCGATACAATTGGTTGTTAACGAACAGTTTGTCGACAGCAATGACAGCTCGGGAGCCTCTTTCAATGAACCTCCGCCTGACTGGAAACAGGACCTTGCGTCGCTCCAGGATCTCCTTGGGAAACTGGTCGTTCACGCTGAAGTCCGTCCCCCTCAGCTCCCTGCCCCGGCTCTTCACCTGCTCTTTCTGTTTGAAGTTAACAAACTTAGCCACAATCGGTCTAGGTCTACTTGAATCTGGTCTCTTACCTCCCAAACGATGGACCCGGTGAAACGAGATGTTGCTCACGGTTTCCTCGGGGAGCTTTAGTTGATTTTTAATAAAGGCTGTAACCGTTGCTTCTGGATCCTCTTCAGCCTGTTCAGGGATGCCTGCAAACACCAGGTTATCTCGCATGCTACGTGCCTGCAGATCAAGGACTGTTTCCTTGATCTTCTTGTTTTCCTCCGAGAGTCGGGTCATCCCCTCGGAGAGAGATTTAACCGACTCTCGGAGGCTATTATTCTCCGCCGCGAGCGTCTCCACCTGGTGTTGGCTGAACTCCAGCGACTCACGCAGCGCCTGGAACTCTCTATGGAGGGCCTCCAGCAGGCTCAACCGGGCGTCCAGGCTGGTTAGCTTCTTATCTATGGAGAGAAGAACGTCGGTTGAATCATTACCTGGAGGCGAGATAGCTCCGGATGAGTCCCCGTTGCGAGGTCTCTTCGCCTTGGATGAAGTGGAGGGGGTCGATGTTAGGTTTGGCTTCCCCATGACGATCCTGTCGTAACACTGATCAATGTAATCCGTCAGGCCGACCAAATCCTCCTCGATGCCCTCCAGAGTGTCCCTGTTGAGAAACTAACTTCTTCTCGGTAGATTAAGATCAAATTGGCGAGTGTTCACAGTTGAATGAATGAATGTTTTTGCGCGCGCCTAGTCTGAATCTGCTGTCTCACTGAATCTACGTCACAGCATCCTCTACGTCACAACAGTGATTGTAACATACGATACAATATCCTGATATATGTCACGATACGATATTATCACAATATCACGGTATGCTGAGTATTACAATATTAAATACTGCGCTGTATCAACAAAGTAAATCTATTCCAACTTTTTTTTCATTGTAAGTTCCACCCTGGCGGTGAAGACCTCTCTAGGCAGTCAGCACTCAGCACCAGCCAGTTTATATTTGTAACAGGAACCTAGAATTTATGTAATAAAATATCGATAATTGGTGTCCCCCAATGGATATAATATTGCCACGCATTATGTTGCAGTATTTAACTGTATTGATTTTTTCCCTCACCCCTACTCTACAGTCACCTTCAGCTCTACAGAGCTTTATAGCTTTTCTTGTTTTGGATTTTTAGCCTGGAAACTGTGCCATATGCTTTACTTTTGCCATATTTTAAGAATGGGCATCAATAATGCTGTAAAAGTTGATAAACATAATGAGCTTTAACTACAGCATTTTTTTTCTTTTGGAATTCTGATTTAATCATTAACCTATCTTCAGTGCTTTACTTTTTAACTGCCAGATTTCAGATTTCTCATATCATTCATTCTGACCGAAAGTCAAGAGGCTGACTTTTCATCCAAACAGGAAGCCCACTTCAACGAAACAAGCAATTTTGACAGAAAAAAATACGTTTTTTTACTGTACTGCAGGAGATTATTTGTTTCACACTCTAATGAAATAAATGAAAACAGTAGCTGTCAGGGCTGGGCTGTTTATCAAATTTTATGTCCAATTATGATTTTGGCTACACACAATTGAAAACAAGACAATCATGATAAAAGAATTATTGTGCACAAATTTGGCAATGATGCTTACAATTTATCTTGTGTAATGTTGTTTCCCTTACAGCTCTGGACTTTCTTGCCTTTTTAAAAGTTATAACTAACTCTAAAGGCTGTGGCATATTAAGTACAGCTCATTGTGACCAAGTGAGCCAGTGTGATGCACATTGATCCATGATGTTATTGTACACTAGCTTAAAGCAGCTAAAAACTCTCATTATTATTTTTGCCATAAGCAATTAGCAATTGCCAAAAAAGTGAGAAAAACACGTGCAACAATATACAAAATGATTTTACTGAACAAATTTGAATCATTTTTAATTATTATAGAACACCTTATCTTTGTTATGCCAGATTTTGGAGACATTTATTACATACACACCATGTCTAACATTCTATGACTGCAAGAAAATAGTCAGCTGTCCAATGGACAGTTTTCAGTGACAGATGTGTCAAGGTGCTGGCTTCTTTGCACTGCTGTCTTTCACTACTGGAAGATGAGGGAAATACTGACTTGAGAAGAGCTGTAGAGTTACATACTGAGGAAACACCATAGATCACTTACGGAGACTTCAGTGACTGACCCTAATACCACTTTTGGGGATATATAAACACAACAAAAGGCTGCTGTTAACTTGTAAAATGTAAAGAATTTTTTTTTTTTTTTTTTTTTTACCAAACAAGGTTTCGCAACATCTAACTGATGGTGAAACTTGTAGAAACTGTCATTCTAAGAATAATGTTACCGTTCACAAAAGAAAAAGGACCCAAATGTAGACACACAAAAAAGTGAGCTTTAATAGGAAAAGCTAATAAAAGGCAAAAACCAAGGAAGCAAAAATACAAAAATTTGACAAAAGACAAAAAACAAAAATAAAACACAAAACCGGGACTAAAGGCATGACGGAAATGTAAAACCTGAGAATAACGATAGGACCAGCGGATGATAAATAACAGGAACTAACTGAAAAAAAAAACCTACTTAATGAAAGATCATGACAAATAAACACAGCAACTGTTGGCCGATTTTGGTGTGTTTACCTCTTAAAAAGGTTGGCACCATAGTTATTGTGTAATTGATCTTGTTTTCTTTGGAGGGGACACAGACTGATTTGAACCAATGATTGATTGAATAAATTTAAAGGTTGGTGCCTCCTGAATATTAACTTTAAAACCATAATCCCCTCAGGCCGTTGTTGATAAATTATTACTCAATGTTATGCTCTGAATATTTCATTAATTTGTTCTCACACTGTAAAAAATAATGTATTTAATATTTGTCTGTGGACTATTATTGTTGTCCTGTTAGTTGCCTTTAACTTGTGTAATGACGTGTTGTTTTTTCAAAGCTGTTGCAATGATAGCCTTAATAACCTGCCCCACTCATTAACTTTTAAAATGTGACTTTCCTCTAATTTGTACAAAAGATTGTTGAAGCATGTAAAAGATAAAAATATGTGGAAAGAGTCTGATAATTTACTTTTTTTTTTTTTTGGTGACTCATTTTTACCCACAATGGCCCCAATAGGCTGTAGTACAATCATGAAACAGATTTTTTTTCCTTGATTATTATAACAAGCAACTTCACATACAAAAAAAGGGGTCCATCTCAGCCAAATAATGTGTCAGATTTATGCATCCCTAGCACATGCTGTGCTTAGGCAGATGTGTACTTAAATATGTGGACTAAATTGTGGAAATCTTTGTATTTTAATAAACTGGATATGGAACAACAACAATTAAGTAAAATTCTCAAAAGGCCACAAAATGGTTCATAACAGTTCATAAAACATTTCAATGTTTTATGAACTGTTATTTGTTGTGCTTGTGTTTTTTTAAAAAAGGCCTTGACGTGCATACAAAATACACTAAGAAAATTTATGAAAGAATATATAAAAGTATTGACTGTTTGCAGCTATTAGTAACATCATCACATCCCCCAGGAACCAGTAATGTTCACACTTTGCAGCACAGTTTGTGCTTGTGTGTAACTGTCAGCAGATGCCGCACAGTGTTAGATGTGTTACAGGTTGAGTTCTGGAGTGGTTCTTTTCTCCAGGGGATCCACAGTCCACTGCACAGACAGGTGTTCACCACTGAAGCAGAGCCAGACCTGTGACCCAGGAGGCAGGACAACTCTATACAACACAGCAATGTCATGCTCCATGAAAACCCTGACATGAGAGCACCTTCAGGCCAATCATCACTAAGACCGCCAACACTTTTTTAGAAAATCAAACTGTCTTTGTGTATAACTGCATAAGAAACTTCACCACACACTACCAGAACCTCTTTCTCTTGTTCTTTCTCAGTGGGGCTTTCTTTAATTTGAACTAACTACAAAAGGATATAAATGTCCCCCTTGCTTGCTGATGACGCTTTTGAGTCTTGAATCAATGTTAAAAATAAACAAGCGTTTTTTTTCAGACCACTTAACATGTGCTTTTGCACTCATCTTAAATTAATTTGTTAATTCCACGGCAAAATATATTTAGCCTTTTTGATTAAACTGGAATGAATTTATTTACATACATTTTAACATCAAGGTATAATGTATGTGCTGTGTGGGGGTTATCCCACTACACTACATGTGAAATTGTATTGTAAATGGAATGTTTTGGCCTTCAATGTCCTGTAAGTATACCATAAGGTCAGATTCTATCGCAATAAGAAACATTGTGACTACTTTAACTTAAAACACTAAAGTGAATTACCAAACTCCTTAGCCAGCAAGCGTGCAATGCAGCAGACAAGTTCAGACACCTGACATCAGCCAATAATCTTTAAGCTAGTGAGCAAAGAAAATCCACTAAAAGCTCATTAACAATGGCTAGATGAATATGAATGGCTATATCAAGAGAAATTTTAGTATGTCTTTCCTCTACCATTGCTGTCCACCTAACACACGCATTTGATTGCAGCTTAGCATAAGAGTCCTTATTGACTTTGCTGGGTTGTGCTACATTCTTTCTTCTCATCTTTTTGTTAAACTTTTGTGTGCAAAGATTAAGGGTTGTGGGTAATTGCACATGATTAATTTTTGGTGAGGCTGAAATGAAAGATAGTTGTGCTTAAGAATTAATAAATAGAGGCTTTGATTAAATTAACCAACAGCATAAGTTATTTGCTTGAATACCTTAAGAGCTGTGTTTATCTTTTAAGTATATCTAGTAGTGGTTGTCTAGATTGACGAAAGACTCTTGTTCTTCTCAAAACCTAGCAAGGCAAAGTTCAAGTTAGATGGTTGAGACATGGAAAATGGCTATTTGGTTGCTCTTTTCTTTCAGCAGTGACTATTGCTCAGTCTAACCAGGAGTTTTCCATGTGTCTGTGGCTGCATACTCCCCTTTATGAAGTACTGGTTGTTAAAATTTAGAGTATTTTCATACACTACTCTGAACGAAGTCATTCTTGTGCTTCAATCCTAATTAAAGCTTGCCAGACATAAACACGCTTGAAAAACCTCCAGCTTCATGTTTTGTTTATGAAGTGTCCCCATGATAAAGAATGCAGAATTATATTTTTCCAAAATCAAAGTTCAATCCAGAGTCTGAGGTCTTGTTGAGAATACAGCCATAGAGGTAATTTTAATCCTACAAAAACTGGATTCCAAGACCAGAAAGAATATGTAATTTTTTAAGTGTGCTTTGGGTCTTCTGCGGAATTTCTTCCAACATACACGGATCCAGAATACTTAAACAAAAGGAGGGTTTGAGGATCACTTAGTAGAAACTAGGGATGCCTTTAGGGAGAAAGATCTGTGTGCTAGCTTGCCTAGCATGCCTCCAATTTGACCTTACATGGATAAGAAGCACAAACAAAATGAATGCCTGACATTATTTCACTGGTTTTACTGAAAGACTACAATTTTTCCTTTCCTTCTTTCAAAAATTAACCACCATTACTGTCTTGCTGTTTTATGTTTTTGGTGGTCCGAGGGAGAAAAATGCCTATTCTCAAAGGACTTTCATGTTGCTAACTATCCTGTGCAAGGGAGCATGAAAAGGCCCTGGTGCAGAGAGCCAGGACATCAATGGCAATTAATGCAAGTGGTGTCTCAGACAAGGAGGCTAATGAGTTTTAATATACGTGCAGGTGAGGGAAAGCTGAGTCGCTGAAGCCCTTAATGAACCCATGACAGCCTAATTAGCCGCAATTTACAATTCTAGGATTCTAATCAGAGGCACTGAAATGCTGCCACACATCTTTGTATGAATGAGTCTTTTTAAATACTCCAATCTGCTGCCTTGATTGATAATTGCCTGTTTTTTCTCCTTCTTCCCTCTCTCTCTCTCTCTCTCTCTCTCTCTCTCTCTCTCTCTCTCTCTCTCTCTCTCTCTCTCTGTCTGTCTCTCTCTCTCTCTCTCTCTCTCTCTGGCAGGACATATTTGTCAGCCTCTCTCAGGTGGACGGTCTGTACTTCGTCTGCAACATTGACGACTTCAAGTTTCTGGCTGATATGATTCAGCACATCCCACTCAACCTGAGGTCACGCTACGTCTTTTGTACAGCTCCCATCAACAAAAAGCAACCCTTTGTTTGCACGTCCTTCCTGAAGGTGAGTATAAGTACACATGAAACAAAGCGGAGGAGGGAGATGAGATAAGAAGTAATGATGGCTGGTGATTAACAGTAACAGTAGAAAATGTATTGATGAAAAAAGTTATTGTGTTTATTGGGGTCAGACGGAGGTGACAAAGTGTAAAAAAAAAAGAAAACATTTGATCAGTCATCATCACTCAGTCACTGATTTTTGCTGCATAATTTCCTGACCTGTAGCATTTTGGATCAGTTTGTTGGTATCTGCTTTTACTTTGACCTTAAAGTTGTTTTCCTCTTTATCTGGAAATAAAAAATTATTTGATGATTCAGTGTCGTAAAAAGATAAAATGTAAAATAAATTGGGTTAATACTTTTTATGGACACTGCACTTTGATCTTCTAATTTATTGTGTGTCAAACTGATAAAAAAAAAAATGTTGTCCTCAACTAGTAACCTTTGAGATTCAAGATCTGACTGCTCATACTGATCTGTGCAAAGATGACTCTTTCTTGCTTGTTGAGTGCAAATGAAGCGTATAAAGGAAATGCATGGCATAATATTTCTTACTTCATTGGTTTAATACAGTAATAATACAGTTGTTATCAGGTGACTAAACAATAAAATGAAAATTAAAATGAATAAGAGTAATGTGCCTACGAAGACAGTGTTTCAACATACTTCCTTTCATTTGCTCCCCTGTTCTTTGCTGCTTTGTTGCTCTGATTTGAATCTCGTCTTCCCCTCAGTTTGCCCGTCAGTTCAGTCGAGATGAACCGCTGACGTTTGACTGGGTCTGTCGCCATGTTGGCTGGCCTCTGGCTCCACCCAAAAACATCAAAGACCTGGCTCACCTGGAAGCTGTCCACGATGTGTTAGACCTTTACCTCTGGTTGAGGTAATGTTATGTCTCATCTTCTGTTCCCTGTGATACCACTCAGTGCCTTTGGGGCCGTTCTTTGTTGTGACTGTGCATTGTTTCAGCGACTTTGCAATGACTGAACAAATAGCTTTACATCATGTCTCTACAGGTTGTCATGCTCAGCGTTGCTTCGCTCGCTGATGTTTCTGTTGATGTCTCTCTCTGTTCCTGCAGCTATCGTTTCATGGACATGTTTCCAGACACAGCCTTGGTTCGGGAAATCCAAAAGGAGCTTGACACCATCATCCAACAAGGCGTCCGAAATATAACGCGTCTCATCAGAGCCACCGACCCAAACATCACCGACCCCCTGCAGACACAGGAAAGCAGACGTGGTGAAAGTGGAAGTGCTAACAGCAGTCCTCTGATCAGCAGCAGAGGTCAAAGGGGACAAAAAGGCTCAGGAGGGGCGATGGACAGCTCTCTGGCTGGTCGCCTGGTCAGAGACGGGCTGCTGACTCCTGATTTGCTGCGGCAGCTGCAGAGGGAGTGGTCTAAAGATCAGAGGCAGGAAGCCACCAATCAGAGTGCACTCAGAACAGAGAAACACAGTAACAGCAAAGGGAGGAACAAAAAGAAGAAATGAGGAGGGGAAAGTGATTTGTTGGTTGTTGTAAATGATCAGTGCTGTTCCCAGGGAGATCAATAACTGATACAAGCCTTGAGTGATGGTTTGTTTGAAACTTATGGACATTAGAAGCAGTAAAATGGGATCTATGCACCTTTCAAGCACCGAGGGCCATTTCAGACCAAACCAGGCATCACAGTGATCACAGCGGGTTAGTGTGGCAGTGTGGGGGTGTCGGCCTGTGTACAAATGCAGATGAATTCTGTGTAATTCTTCATGGCAGAGTTGCTCAGGCCTGCTTGGTCAGATCGGCCAACCAGCTAATCAGCCACTGTAGTGTGATGTCAGGCGATGTTTCTCCAAAAGTAGACATTGCTACAGCTTTCTGCCAACGGAGCAAACTGTATTTTTTCCGTGTCCTGGAAGTCCCTGTGGTCGGTGCCTGTACGGCCTTAACAGACTGCTGACTTTAGAACACATGGGAGAACTTGGGTTTCACTGCACTGCCTGATTTGGTCTGAATCCTAAAAGAATTTAGGGTTTATTGCAGGGCTTTAACAACAGCTAAAATAAAAAAAAGCAACAACACCAGAATGAAAATTTTGGAAAAGAACAGTGTGTTTGATTCTGATTCATCTGAGATTTACACCAGAAAGCTCTGTTCTTCAAAGGTTGTCATGTAATTTACTTATTTTCACTGTACTGAGCTCACATTGTGTAGTTTGTTCCAATCCCACTAATGTACAAACCGTGAATTAGTTCTGATGAATTATTCTATGTAAATTACCTTCCTGTGAACAACAAGCTGCTCTTTTAACCCTGTTGACGGATCTTAGGTACCTAATGAAGACACTCCCTCATTTCAGTGTGAGCTTAAAATAACTCCCACTGAAAGTACAGTTCATGTAAAACCATCAAATTAGCTCTGAAACAAACTCTACTCGCTGTATGGACACATTGTTAACATCAGCTCGAGCTTCTACTGGTTTTCAGCTCTAAAAGCTGACAAGCAACTTACACAATGTGTCAGCGTTTGATATACAGGTCTGGAATCAGTCTGCTTTCGTTTTTGTCAGTATAGTTCAATGTGAAACCTCTGTAAACTTGTTGGCCACATGTGCAGTGAATCTCAGCTGAACTGACCTGAAATGAGTTGCTGTTTTTGGAAACGTGAACAGACTGACCTGAGCTCAGCTTTGTTAGTGTCTGTATACAGATGAGATATCAAATTTTTCTTAATTTGTATATTGAAAATGATGACATTAGCCAATTGAATATATGCTTTGTTTAAACTGTGCTGATTTCATTTGTATACATTGAAACATGCAGCTCACACCAGGAAATAATCAAGCAATGCAAAAATGATGGAAAACTAAATTGATCATTTAAAACTATCATAATTATTGTACCTATTATAATTTACTAGTTATTGGTTAAATCTAACATGAGGCGGTGAAGAGATGAAATTATTGCAAAACACGAAAGATACCTACACTCTGCAAAATCATTCCAGTTTACAGCAGTCTGTATTCCAAACACATTCATGAAAAGGGACTTGTGTAACAAACCAGTGTAGCTTTGATGTCTGACACGTTTCCATCCCATGAGGCCTCAAGCATCAATTAGAAGCTAATGTTTTGGGGTTCTGAGGTTACTTCAAAACCTGACCATCAGGTGTGTGTCAGCAAACAAAATAAAACTATAAAGAAGACAGGGTGAGGCATTAAGACAGATTTATGGAAATGATAGGAGAAGGAGGTTGGCTTGTTGTTAATCATTGAGTCAGAGCGGAGGTTGGTCTCTGCTCAGTGGACTCAGTTACTGAGAGAAAAACAAGACCATCAGAGCAGGACAGGAGGGACGAAACAGATTCCTTATATCCACACGCATCAACACCAAATGTGTTTTCATTCGCATTTCATTTGGAGCGTGTGTAGTTGAATCGTGCGTCGTCAGAGGAACACAGACTCCTTTACAAACCAACTGGAAGTTTTCTTGGTGGCGTTTGTTGGACTTCAAGATGTTTGCTGTTCATCTTGTTTTCTCCTACTTTTCCAAACTCCAGGAGAACCCCACAAAGAAGGTAACTGCTGCTTCACAATGTTACATGATACGCAAAACTTTGACTCAGCTTTGTTCCAGCTGCAATCATTCTTAGCATGACTGCTGCAGAAGATTATTTAAGAATGTTAGAATATATAAAATCTAAAATTAGAAAACTTTTCTAACTGAGGGTGGTTGCAACAAATAATTACAGTCTGGTAACAATTGAAGTTTTTAAAAAAATTATATATAACCTCTGAATATATTACCTCTGTTTCTTATGAAAGTGAGAGCTGCAGTGGATAAATAACATTTAAAAAATATAATCAGTTAATATGCAATATACATAATTAGCTAAATTATTATGTAAATCTAAACAGATGTTATCCTACTTATGTGAACAACAGCTGCCAGTTTACCTACAAATCTAATCTGTTTATGACCTTATTTTTCACAAAGGTACTGTAAACATGGCATATGCAAATCATGGCAAGTTTATGAAAAGATGCTTTAGACTCAAGTTTTTTTTATTTAAAGTGGTAAACTGTGGAAAGCTGGTGAGGCTCATCACCTGATAACAGAAGGCTTTTAAAAAGGACAAATCCTGATTCTTGTATTCAGCACTAGACCTGCTTAAGCTTTGCAGACACACCCACAGCAAGTTTTTGTTAAATCCAGCAGATAAGGCCATGCAGTGCTGGTCAAGGTGCTGAAATCATAAGTTAGTCAGTCTTTTCCTGATCAATGATTAACATGCCATCCAGGCAGTGTGTCATTACTCCTCTCTAAGTGCTGATGGGATCAACACACTCTACCGAGGACAAACTATTGACACTTTCATCAGGAACACTGCACACACTCACACTCCAAAACAAATGCAAAGAGACATCCAGACACACGGCCAGAGGGACCTTGGCCTCTAAAAACATGTTGCCACGGGGATAATTCAGTACATGAGATGTGACTGAGCGTGGGAAAGCTTTATGATGCATTTACTGATTTATTGTTTATACTGCTCTTGCATGCATTATCTCCCACTCAGCTGTTAAATTCCTTGTTCGTATCTCTCTCCTTCAAACTAACCCAGAATCAAACCAAGCTATCTTCCAGTGATTTAACAACTGTTGTGACAACAGAGCTTTTAATTTAAGTCAGTGATAAATGTGAGTGATGACATTATGCTGCAAATTTTATGGTAATTGATGTGTTAGGATACATAAATAGGATAAAATAGAATTGCAGAATTTATTTTCAAACCTATTCCAGCTTATTAGAGAATTATGTTCAAGGAAAGGGAAGAAGTGGAGGAGACAAACTCCTTCTCCCCTCTTTCCTCTCAGTGTCTGTCTCCTCATGTCTGTCTTCTCTCTTGTATGTCCAGTCAGTGAGAGATGAATCAGTATGGCTCATTTATCTTTGCCTCTGTGTTTGCTCTCTGTTTCCTGTCTCTCCTCTCTTTTCGTTAAGGTGGACAGGTTCCTGCACTCTATGCGTCTCCATGACGACCAGCTAAAAGGCATCTCGGTTCGTTTCGAGGCTGAAATGAAAAAGGGGCTTTCATCGGAAAGTAATGATGCAGCAACAGTGAAGATGCTGCCGACACATGTCCGCTCCACTCCTGATGGAACAGGTTGCTCATGATTATGGTTTACAAAGATTTCTGGACTGTTAAATAATCACCAAGCATCAGCGTCTGCATTTCTTCAGACCACAAATATGTTGAAACCTTGTGTTTCTTCATGTGTTTCATGTTGAAACTTCACACTTCTATAGTGTGGTCTAGTTAGGTTAAGCCTGGCTTTTAAGGTCTGGTTAGGTTGAGGCACAAAAACTGCTTTGTTAGGTTAAGAAATGGATCATGTTTTGGTTCAACAAATCTAGTTTTGTGGCCAGAAACATGGCTGCTTAATGTCCCAACATCTCCAAGGTAAAAACACTCAGTTTCAGTCACCACAAAAGCATCTTTACGTCCAACCTCCTGGCAAGACATCTCTGCTCATATCAGCCTACAGATAATCTGATACAATGTGTTTCTATGAACTACTGAAACATTGTTGTGTAACATGTAAATTGTACAAGTGTACCCACGACCCTGTGACTGGTGTAAACAATATTTGTTTGTGGCAGCCTTGCTGGTTGTTTTGCTGGTCAGTGTATCACGAAGACACACACACATATATATACAACCAGTGTATAATACAAAGAACATATTTTGTCTCTGTCTGACCATCCTGCAGAGAAAGGACAGTTTCTGGTGTTGGATCTTGGAGGCTCCAAGTTTAAAGTGCTCCAAGTTAGAGTAAGAGAGGAAATGGGTGTTAGGAAGGGAGAGGTGGAAACGGTGGAGAAGACCTACTCGATACCTGAGGAGCTACTCATGGGACGAGGAACAGAGGTATGGAGGAGAGCGGGAGAGGGAAGTGGGAAGCACAGGAATCATGGACAGTGCAAAACAGAGAAACAAGGAGTTTTTGAATTCTACAGGGCATCCATGAGACATGTATGTCACACATGAAGTCTTCATCTTCTTCTCTCCCTCTCTGTCCGCAGCTGTTTGACCATGTGTCAGAGTCTCTAAAGGACTTCCTGCATGAGAAGAACATTAGTATGGAAAAGAAGCATCCTCTGGCCTTCACTTTCTCTTTCCCCTGTGAACAGTCCACCCTGGATCAGGTAACAACCCACATCCGTACACATGGTTTGTATGACCTGTATCTTGAGAAAATATCTCTTTAGTTATTTTCAGATTGTTTTCTTGTTTTCTCTGTAGGGATTATTGTTAAACTGGACAAAGAATTACCAGGCCCGGGGCCTTAAGCGGAAAAATGTGGTTCAAACCCTGAAAGAGGCCATAGGCAGAACTGGAGTAAGACATCAAAATTCACTACATTAGAGATAAACTGCACTTACTTCACCTGTTTTTACCTTCAAACTCTTTAATTTATCAAAAAGTCTATGAAGATGCTAAAAAAGTGACTTTTGGGGAGTTCATTCTTGACTGCAGCTGATACAGTAAAAAACCTGCACTGTGGTGGATGTTACTTTAACCCTCCAACCTGCTGCATCACTCACTCTGCAGGGCATGAATGTAGAGGTGGTGGCCATGGTTAACGACACTGTAGCAACCATGATGACCTGCGGCTTTGATGACCAGAACTGTGAGGTGGGACTGATCATTGGTAAGCAGAGGCATCTTCAGATTCATACAACTTACTGCAGCTGTTTGAGTGAGCAGGGGACTAAAGCTGTAAACTACTTTGCAGTTGATAATGTGCTTTGAAATGTTTTTATGCATCTTTATGTGTTTTTTATGATGTCTTTGTGTTTTTGCTAGCACAGTTATGCTCTCTGCAAATGCAACACATAAAACAGAACAACTGACGATGTAATGCAGCCCAACAAAACATCTAAAATCTTAAAATATAGTAAATTAAAAAGAAGCCCTCTGAGTGTTAAAAAATGTCATAATTTATGGTGTCAAATAATATATTTTGATTGTAAAATAATGAAATAATCAAGTACTATCTTCAAATGTTATTGTGTGCCTTTTTAAACTGCTGCTCCCTCTAGTGGTCATTTGTCAGTGAGCATGGACTCTCATGTGCTTAATTTGGTTTCTGAGCTATTTTGCCTTTTTTGAGCGGAGATACATTTGCAAACTTGGTTAATATGTCAGTTTTAAGAGTAGTATTTTGGGATAAGTGTTAAAATGAGAGTTAGAGTTAAATTTTAGTTTAGGGGTTAAGATTGGGGCTTTATTTTAAGGCCTTCTTGTCAAAATTTTCTTTTTTAACGATATAAATGTAAAAACCTGGATATCCTGTGCTTAGGTACTGGCACCAACGTGTGCTACATGGAGGAGCTGCGTAACGTTGACCTGGTGGAAGGAGACGAGGGCAGGATGTGCGTGAACACTGAGTGGGGGGCCTTTGGGGATGATGGGGCTCTGAAGGATTACGTCACTGAGTTTGACAGGGACGTGGATGCAGCCTGCAGACACTCTGGAAGACAAACGTGAGGAAAGCAGCTTCTCTCATGACATGAGATGATACGCATGTACGACACAGTGCCAACATTAAACCTCTGCTCTGTGTTCTCACATTGTTTTTGCTAATATGCAGCTTTGAGAAGATGGTCAGTGGGATGTATCTGGGTGAGTTAGTGAGGCTGGTCGTGCTGAAAATGGCTAAACAGGGCCTGCTCTTTGATGGATTTGTGTCACATGCCTTGAAGACTAAAGGGAAGATAACCACTGCACATGTAGCTGCCATGGAGGAGTAAGTTACCTGTCTGTCTGTTTGTGTCACATGGTCTCTGTGTAAGAACAGATGATACCAAACATGTCTGTCCATTTCAGGTACAAAACTGGTCTGAAGAACACCAGAGACATCCTCATGGATCTCGATTTGAGCCCATCACATGACGACTGTGTTGCTGTTCAACATGTCAGCACCATAGTGTCTTTCAGGTCCTCTAATCTGGTGGCTGCAGGGCTGGTAGGCATTTTGAATCGAATTAAGAAAAACAGGAGTTTGAGGACATTGAAGATCACTGTAGGTGTGGATGGAACTGTGTACAAGACACACCCACAGTAGGTTGAATTACTTCATGTTACATTCATGTTCATATGCCATTGATGCATTTCAGTTTCTTTATTTTTAAATGCAAGGCATTTTAATATGTGACAGCAGGAAAAGCTCAGGTTATGCATTTTCATTTAGACTGAGATTTATTTAAAACTGTGCCTGTGTAGATGGGAATTTTCCTCAGAAGGAAAGAGGGGGAAAACCCCCGTTTGGAAAACATACATGTAAGACAGAGTCATGTCAGAGTCACAGACAGTCAGCTGTGACTTTCCTGCTGTGATACATTGCCTACTGTGAAAAAAGTCCCTTGGAAAACTGACAAAGAGTAAAGCCTGATGAGATATACACTTTTCATCCAAAATAAGTGCAGGGTCACACCCGCAACCTTGACCAGATATCTTCCAGAGTTGAGCCACAAAATTTTGAATGATATGCAGATTTCTGGCATAAAAATCCACCCCACCTAATTAATATATGATAAAGCCACTTCATGCAAAATTTAAAGATTTGGAGATACAATATCTGATAATAATATTACAATATCTGATTGGTAATATTTTTATGATCTGTTCAAATGTTTAATAAGAGTCTAAACGTCCATAAACATTTACTGACAGATTTTTTTGCTAAATCAACATACCAGCAGAGTTTAAACTTAACACTCGCTCTATTTCAGATATGCCAAACGCCTCCAGAAAGTCGTGCGCCGGCTGCTTCCTGAGTGCCACATCAGGTTCATCCTGTCTGACAGCGGCAGCAGCAAAGGAGCTGCCTTGGTGTCGGCAGTCGCCCAACGACTGGCATCACAGAAGCAGCAGGTTTGGATGCTGTGTGTGTTTCTGTGCTGTAAATACAAAAATACACATTTAATCACACCTTAAATGATCTTATGTGTATTCCAGGTGGATGAGACGTTGTGTCCCTTCAGACTGAACAAAGATCAGCTGAAATTGGTTAAGGAGAGGATGAGGGTGGCGCTGGAAACTGGGCTGCAGAGCGAAGGCTCCTCTTCTGTCAAGATGCTACCTTCTTTTGTGTCCCATCGACCTGATGGCACAGGTCAGAAACTCAAATGAAAGACACAATAAGCAAATTCAACATTAGATTTTTATCAATTTCTTTCAGAAAGGTTCCCTCTTTGTTCAAAACTGTCTTTAAAAGGAGTTTTTTCACTTATCAAAGAGAAATTTGATAATCATTAGAGCATTTTTGTATTTTTCCAGAGCATGGACAGTACCTTGCCTTGGATCTGGGAGGATCAAACTTCAGAGTGACGCTGGTGAAATTAAAAACAAGTCTACATCAGAACGTCCGAATTGACCATAAGATCTATGAGATACCGCCGGAGATAATGCAGGGAGCTGGAGAAGAGGTAGGACATGCTGTTCATATATAAATGGTACAGACAGACAAGCAGTGGTGAGCAGACAAGACACGCTAAACTGTGACTGATGACGAGTTAAGAATTATTTTAATTATAGAGGATAGAAACACAGTACAAGCAATGTTTACTAAACATGGCTGACATTCTTATCTTTTTCTGTCTCTGTCTGTCTGCAGTTGTTCGATCATATAGCAAAGTGTGTCAGTGACTACTTGGACTACATGGGGATGAAGAACGCTAATCTTCCTGCAGGATTCACCTTCTCTTTCCCCTGTGAGCAGACTGCTATCGACACAGTAAGTGTGCACATAAGAGTCTGTATTTTGAGTTGGAGTTTAGTTTGGTTTGTGGCAACCGCAAGAAACTCTCTCTGAAAGTAACAGCAACAGATGATCAATCAATGTAAAAATACATAGAGTTTCAAATGTAGCTTTCCAAAGGATAAATATATAGAAAAATACTCAAATATTCAGATACCAAAAGGAGAAGTATTCACTATGTGACCTGTTTTCAACCCTTGTACCTTCCTGTAGGGGAAGCTGGTGAGCTGGACCAAAGGCTTCAAGGCTGCGGACTGTGAAGGACAGGATGTTGCTGACATGCTGAGGGAGGCCATCAAGAGACGCAATGTGAGTCAAAACACAACAAAGCAGATTTTTATAAAGATGACCTGAAGTCTTGACAGATGAGGTGCAGAAATAATGCTACATCCTGCCAGAATTTGTATCAATTTGTATATTTACAAGTAAGAACTTTGAGCCTGTAAGATGCAGACTCCACCTTCCAGTATGTCCTGTCTAATGCTGAGTCATTTACTAAATACTTACCTGGCTTACATAGCAATTTTATTCACATATCAGTTGTAATGAACCTAAGGTCAGCTTAGCTTGTTCCAAAGAGCAGAACCACAGAAACTAAGGCACCGTCACCACATCATGATCTGCCTGTAAGAACAACTGACCCCTGATAAGGTTAGAATCAGATATCGGATAATGAAAACTGAACTTTAACACAAGTTAAAACAAATGTCTGAGTGTGTCTGTGTACCTGCTATTATGGCATATCCTGCAATAATAATCAGCAGCACAGATAAATAACATGTGTGTGTTTTGTGTATTTGTTTGTGTAGGAGTTTGACTTGGACATAGTAGCAGTGGTAAACGACACAGTGGGGACCATGATGAGCTGTGCCTATGAGGACCCTCAGTGTGAAATCGGACTGATCGCTGGTATGTGACCCTCAGAGTGTTTACATTGTTTGCAAAGTGAAGACATTTTGGCTTGGCGTCACTCTTTGTGTGCTTTCTGAGGCCTAAGCACATGTATTTAAATTTAGACTGGACTCATGTTCAGGGTCGTGGTCAGCCTCGTGGTTGGGAGTTTAGGGACGAGTATTGTTTGTGTGCAAAAAGAACACAAAAGCACAAACACCAACATAGAAGATAAAGGAAACAAAGATGCAAACTTTAAAATAAAGAAAAAAATAAAGCTAATTCCACAATAAAGTAACAAAAACAGAGGAGAGGATACAAAAACTGAGTTAAACAACAAGCTGGTATGACATGAGGAGCACAAGCAGGACTAGGAAACAGATACTGGACAGGAAGTAGAGACAGACAAACTGACAACTTGCAAAGAGAGAAACACAGACCTAAATGCATTAGAAAGAAGCAATAAATGAAGAGCAGGGGAAACTCATGACCGATTCAGTAAGATGAAGAGAGCAAACAAAGACAGAATGAAGACTAAATATTTTGCCATATGACTGTAATGTAATGTAATGCCTTGTGGCTGTAATGTTTTATGTAAGACAAAAAATCCGCCTGGTGATTTTGTTTCACAGGAACTGGCACAAATGTTTGTTACATGGAGGAACTGAAGAACATTAAGAAGATGGAACAAAAGATAGAAAACATGGAAAGGGAAGAGGGAACACCTGAAGGAGAGCAGGCCAAGGTGAAGAGATAGTGAGCAGTGGTGATTTAAAGTTTAATACATTTTTTGACTTAACTTTTTTAACACCCTCCTTTGTCTCTCCTGCCAACAGGATGAGCTGACTGAAGGAGAGAAAAAGAAGAGGGATGATGAGATTTCAAAGATGTGTATAAACACAGAGTGGGGAGGTCTGGGTGATGACGGCTCTCTGGATGACATCATGACATCTTATGACAGTGAGGTGAACCAAAATTCAATCAACACTGGAAAACAAAGGTTAGAAACTTTCACTCAGTGTCATTTCAGCACAGTAACTTAGATGTGTGTTTTTTTTGCATATGCATTTGTGAATATTCTTATACCTGTGCAAGTTTTAAAATGTATTTTTTATGAATCATGTAGCTGTGTACTTGTGTGTTCAGGCTACATATTAACAGGCATACTTCAGTTCACATGTATGTATCTCACGCTCCTGTGTGGGTCTCATACTGTCCATGTGTCTCTGTGGGTGTGCAGGTTTGAAAAACTGACAAGTGGGATGTACTTAGGAGAAATTGTCCGTGAGGTTCTATTGGATTTAACCATGAAAGGTTTGCTGTTCAGAGGACAGGTCACTGATGCTTTAAAAACATCTGGGATTTTCCAAACCAGCTACCTGTCACAAATAGAGAGGTAAGAGAGGTCGAGTGTGTGTTTGCATGTGAGACTGCATGAGCAAATGTGGGAATCATCATTTAGGGTAAACACCTGTCCCATAGAATAAACTTTCTGTAAACTATTTCCTCAGTGAGTGATGTTTATGTGTTTGCATTTTATTGTAAAGTGCATATATGCCTTGTCTCCCCCTAGTGATCGCTTGGCTCTACTGCAAGTCAGATCTATTCTCAAACGCCTGGGGCTCGATGGCACCTGTGATGACAGCATTGTTGTCAAAGAGGTAGAAGATAGAAAATAATGATCATTGCTATGTCAAGGGTTATAAATGCAATTTCACATTTTTAACCAACTTTCAGATTAGCAAAACAGCCATTGTTAATGTTACTGGTTCCACCAGTGATTTTTTTTCTCTTACATATCAATAAAAGTTGCAATTATCAAGACCTATTATTTAACATCAGGAAGTGTTTACATCAAAATGTGACTCATATCTTTTTAAAACTAGCTAACAACAGTCAAAAAGAGCATTTTTATGTAAAAAAAACCATAATTCTTAAACGCTGAGGTCTTCATCTGGTCTCGAATTTGTCTCAAAATCCAGAGAGGTCAAGAGTTTACATTTTGAAACAGTACAATATTCTCTGTTGCAACTGCACTTTGGGACACTATGATATTGTTTCTCCACTTGTGTGAGGGGTGATATGATATTTTCTGGCTCAGCAAACTGTGGCACAAACAGTGTGTCAAGTGTTGCAATAATGATAATGGCTTTCATTGTGATGCAGGTATGTGGAGCCGTGTCACGTCGTGCAGCTCAGCTGTGTGGGGCAGGAATGGCGGCCGTGGTCGATAAGATCAGAGAGAACAGAGGACTGGACCACCTGAAAATCACTGTAGGGGTGGACGGGACACTCTACAAACTACATCCACAGTAAGTTATTGTTTTATTGTTTCATTTGCTGTGGTCATGGCTTGAAACCATTGCAAAACAACTTTAAAACAATTACAGTTCAATATAATGTCTTGCTGCTGGTGACTGAATTCAAGTGCTACTTCTACTCTTTTACCTTTTTTTTACTTCTGCAAAATACTTTTTAAAAACAACTACTTAAGTTTATTTGCACAATAATGAGGAGAAATGATACATTTTATGTAAAAAACAGTAATTGGAGTTTTGTTAAAAAGTGGCTCCTCAGTGAATAAGATTTAAGGTCTGATAATAAAATATTAAGATTCTAAAAAGGATCTGTAGGATCTTATTGCATTTCATGTACTGAAACTTATACAAATATGTTGGAATATAAACTACATCTATAGACAGCGGTGATTAGTTTCTAAAAGGAAGAGCAGATTCTTCAGATCTTATGACATGAATTTATTTTCAAAAACCTCCTATGAGTGACAAGGAATGACACCTCAACCACTTCTTTCTTTCTTTGCTGCTCTTTGCTCTTTCTAGTTTCTCTGAAATCCTCAAAGAGACCTCCAGAGTTTTGGCTCCTCAGTGTAACGTCACCTTCCTACAGTCAGAGGAAGGTAGTGGGAAAGGTGCTGCCCTCATCACAGCCAGAGCCAGACAAAAGCATAGCCAAAACGACTGATATCCCAATCTTTCTTTCATCATTTTTCTCATAATTTAGAACACATTGTTTCTCCAAAAATTCTGTACTTGTTGCCACAAGTGTCCTCTGTTGGTCTGGGATGGCTGCAGACCGCCACGTTCCACCTCAGATACAAAAAATGGAGTCCCAGACAGCTTCTTTTCGTCTGATGGTCAGAAGGAATTAACGTGCATATGATTTCACTGCATGATCCCTCATAGCCCTCCCACCCATGGACACAGCCATTTGTGTTACTGCTGAGGGCCATTAATCAAATAAATTAATTATATTTAATAATAGAATTTTACAATATGACAGCAAAGCTTGTCAACCTGCTTTTCTTTTTAAAGTAAACTTTTCTTATTTGTCTTGAAAATGGTCCTTTTTTTTTGTTCTTTGCTCTGTATTTGTAATGACTTTCAAAATTTCACTCTAAATGTTTGTCATGCCTAGCAAAAATATTTGGTTCTTCACCCACATGAAAGCTTCAAACAAAGCTCCTCACTTTCCAGTCAATCCTGATTCAGTTGTGGGAAAAGCGTCACACCCACGGCCGCACGGTCACATGCCAGTGTTAGCCATGCACTGATGATTAAACTCTGATATCAGCACAGAGTAGTTGGTTTTGGAAAAGAAAGAACACCCATATCAAAAATCACACCCTGCAAACGACACAAGGTTAGCACTTCATGTGAGATCAAACAGAAATGATATCAGCAGCTAATTCAGTTCAGTTCAGTTCAGTTCAGTTCAGTTCAGCTGTCAAAATGTGATGTTACTGTACATATGAAGTGATTCTGTATTGATAAGAGCCAAAAAATCCTCTCCTTTCTGTTAAACCCCTCTGTCATTGTGCTCCCATTCAGTGACTATGTTGCACCGATCCTTTTTTTTCACAATAAATACTCAACTTGCACAACATTTAATTCATATTTATAATTTCACAATATTAACTGGTACTTGTTCCTGCAATGAATACAAATATTTAAGTCTACGGTTCCCAGGTTTTTTTAACTTGAAATACAAAAGAGACTCAGGAAGGAAATATAAAAAAATAAATTGATTGGCATGAAATATACATCTATAAACAGCTGATAAAAACACAACAAACCATAAATGTTAAATTGGAATGAAATTTATTTCTTTCATTATTAAAATACATCTCCAAATTAATGTTTTTTTTTCTTTAATCAAGTTTTCAACTAACAGACATATGAAACAAACAATAGAAATGCTTCAAAAACTAATGACTGTCTCACTTCTCTGCTGTTAAAACGGCTTCTCTGGAAGTCTCTACTTTACACACACACACAAAAGCTTTTGACCTGCTTTGGTTCTGAGACTGCTTCTGTTGGAGATTTCTGTCCAATTTGTTAATCTTTAAGCTCTAAGTATTGAGCACCTCCCAACATAAAACACATTGAGGCCTCTCACCTGCATTTAAATTGCTTTGGTTAGATCACTGTCCATAAAGTCTTCAGCTCCAACACGGCTTTTAAGTTGAGCTCACAGGCACAGAACAGAAATGCTGTTCTTGTATTTCATTATGAAAACTAATTAACATATCATGACATTGTTATGCATTTTACTCTGCAAACTGGTGACCCCAAAAAACAGACTGTGATACATTTTGGGTACTGACCCTGCTTTTGCAAAAAGCTGATCTAAGTTGTCCCACTGTAAAAAATAAAAATGCAATTTTTGTACATCTGTATCATTCTTAATGTGTTTGTGAATGTGTTTAAAATATTTCTATTAAATTTTTTTCAGTGCAGTTATTTAGTCAGTAAGTTCTTCTTCTTCAATATGTAATGCTAATCCATTTACAAAATATAAAGTATGCTGGATAAAAGAGAGACAAAAGGTGAGTGCGTGCGTGTGTGTGTGAGTGTGTGTGTGTGTGCGCGCGCGTGTGTGTGTGTGCATGTGTGTGTGTGTGCATGTGTGTGTGCATGTGTGTGTGTGTGTGTGTGTGTGTGCATGTGTGTGTGTATGTGTGTGCATGTGTGTTAGTAAGCAGTATCTCAGTATTGATAAAGGGCAGGAGGAGGATTGGAATGCCGCTGACAGCATTTCCTCACAAAAAACACAACCAGTGCTCTGTTCTGTCATTCTGCACTGTCTGTCCTTGTGATCGACTATCTGTCTCACTGCTTTCTGTCAGTGCATCTGTGCCATTTTTGTCATTCTGTCTGTCTGCTTTATCTGTTGTACTGGATCCTTGCCCATTAACCTATGTCTTTAACTGTCCGTGAGCTCAGCACATGCTGAAATAACAGTGCACAGACAGAAACTAGGACCTACCTTTAATACATTTGATGCAACGGATGATGAACAGTTTCAGAATTGTAAACTTTATGAATGTAGTTGCACTTTTTATTGATCGTTTTGGGAAAAAATTACAATTAAAATTGGTGTTTACAAGTAGCATGTATCATTTCAAACTACTGATTTGACAACCCTGCACAGGGAATGAGCAGTGCAATGATCAGTGTATTAATGCTAATCCATTCATGACAGATTGGATGATGTGTTGAAGATGAAGGCAGGCTGACAGGCAGTGGCAGCAGCAGCAGCAGCAGAGTGCAAAAATACACAAAATAATGCAAAGCAAAACCAAAGCATCAAGACAGAAAGTGTGGAGGAAGAAAACAAATTAGAAAGGATTAAAAAGGAAGGAAGGAAATGTATTGAGAGAGGCTGTGTGCTTATAGGAGTAAAACAGTATAGCTAATCTGTCAAGGATTAACATGTTAGAATGCTACCAGCTGAGGGCAACGTCACTCACACACACACACTCACACACACACACACACACACACACACACACACATACACACACAGAGCATGGTAATCCCACACTGTCCTAGTAGTGACCTAGTAGCTTCACCATAGTTAAACCACACATGCAAACTGGCTCTGCAGCTTCAGTGAAGCAGCACACACAAACACAGCTGTGCTGCTGAATGTGCAGCACAGTGAGGTGACACTGGCATGCTTTCCTCTCGTTCTAACACTCTCATTCTTAGTTTTCTTTAATGTCTCATTCTGTGTCCTTTCATCCTAAATCTCCTCCTCTCTGTCGTGCAATTTAGTCCCGTTTACTTTAAGTTCCTTTCTTATTTGATCTTTTAAAAGTCTTAATAACCTCAAACGGCCCTCACGTCTTTCAGAGTTGTCCTGTATGGACATTCTTCAGGGAGCAAGGTGTGAGAGACTTGTTATAGCTTTCACTTTCATTGTCTGTGCCTATCTGTGTGTGTGTGCAAGTCTCAAGTGAGTGAGTGGGTGTTTGTCTTTGTCTTCCCTGTAAAACAACAATAAGAGCTTTGAGACACAGGCATACACACACACACACACACACACACACACACACACACACATGCACACACAAACATAGAAATGGTCACAGTGAACAGGCAGGGTTGAGAAGCTGGTTCTTCAGGATTTACAAAGGGAAGAGATCTGACCCTTCTCTGGTAGGAATGTGCTCTGTTTCTTCAACATACAGTAGTTTCAAGGGAGCACAGTTTTTAAACTTTAATTGAAACTCATTTACTGTCTCCAAAGATATGATGAATAGAAGCCTGAAGCTGGAGTGTGAGCCTGTATACGGAGTGGACGGTGGAAAAATGAGACACTGCAATGCCCCAAAGCATCATTGTGGTGATAATTCTTGGATGTCACCTCCTCTTGATCATGGAAAAACTTTGACAATGAAGGTAATTGAAATATTCAGACAGAAGGCTACAATAATGTGGAGGAGCGAACACTGCTGGGATCAGGATTATCTGTAATTGTGCAACTGCTGCTTCAGTAGTGAAGATATTGGATTAGTTTTGATACTAATGCAAAGCCCAAGGGTGTATATAATCTTGAACATGTTGTGTTGTCATGCACATCAGATCCATCATGCTTGTTGGCAGCTAGTTTCTGTGTAGCGTTGTGCTAGCGGTAAACTTATGTCATGCTCATGTCTCTGCTTGTAGCAGCAGCAGGGTGGCTAATCATAGCTTGTTGATCTGTGGTATTAGTTTGGCACAGCTAACAATGTGATCACTTTTCTGTGATCTTTACAGACGCCTAATTGCTAAAGCCCTGTAATTTAGACAGACTCACAGAGGAGCAGGTTCAAATAAAAATCTTAAAAATAGCTATCTGCTTCCCATGGTTAAATTGGATTCTAGCAAATAATTTCACAGCTTTGTATTTTAAAAAAAGACCTGTATTTAAAGCACACATGAGGCAAGAAAAAAAAGGTATGAGATGTAGCGAGCACAGATGGATGATTTAATATTCCAAATCTCTGACCAAATGACCCAACTCTGACCTAACTTTATGTAATGAAGTAAGAGACCAAATGTAGATGACACAGTGTTTTTAATTGATTTGTTTCTTGTCTGCTTCCAAGTTTGCTCTGAAACATCAGCCTCAATAGACCCACTGTCAGTGCAGCCGCTACAGTAATACGTGCTTATGTAAGCAGCACATCTCTCACTGCTGCCTGCTGCACATAAACACAACAAGTCCAGGCAGGTAAGGGGGATGTCAAAAAGCACAGGAAAAGAAGAAATCACAAGCAGAAAAGGCAGATGGAAGGAATGAAAAAAAAGAAGTGGCTGTGGCTCAGGAGGTGGAGCAGGTTGTGCTCTTTCCAGGAGTTTGGAGTCTCGATCACCGGCGTCATCAGTGTGCATGTTTAAATGTCTTTGGGTAAGATACTGAACCCCAAACTGCTCCTGATGCCTGTTCCATCAATTTGTGATTGTGTGTGATTGTGTGTGATTGTGTGTGTGTACATGGAAGAACACTGAGTTGTATTGTGAAGTGCTAAGTGGTTAAGTAAGACTAGAAAAAGCACTTATGAATGCAGACGATTTACCATTTCGTTATTGAAACATTACAAATGTTGTAGTGTAAAAGGGTTTTAACATGGGGCTAAGTACAGATTTATGGTTCTGTGCTGTACTCTGTCTAACAAAGAAGAATTACAACGAACGTCAGTACTAGAACTCTGTCATATTGAGCAAAACTCTAGATTTGTAGACTTTTTGTCTCTAACAAATGTAAGTTTAGTCAATACAACTTCAATAGCTGTCAGAGATACCTTTTAAGCTTAAAAAGAGCCTTTTTTTAGAAACTAACTTGATATCACTTTTTCCATTTGAATAGAGTCCTACTTATACTAATACCTTATTTTTTTTACACATTCCCATAACAATTTCAGAAAACAGCTTGTTTGCAAAATTATCTGGAAAAAAAGTCTTAGAGGACACCTCAGTGGGGTTCGAATGGGTCCGGGTCACTCACTTTGCCATGCTGCTGCCTCCTAGATTAAGTATTAAGGTGGAATTAACTTTATGGCCCACATGTTGAGCGTAGAAAGGATTACAGTCTCTCTGTGTCAGTGGTTGTTCTCCGGCGGGTCCAGACAACACACAGCTGTTGTTGTTGTCATGATGATGTCACGTCTGTCTGAGAGGACGGTGGAGCCAGTGAAAGTGGCTCTGATGGATTCATTCACAGGATGGCAGACTGAGTGAGCAGCTTACCTTCCATGTGAATCATAGAAAGGCGTGTGGAGTGGAATGCTTTTGGATTACTCTGCAGTTTTGAGAGGTAAAAAAAAAGAAAAACTAATAAAATGGAGTCAAGCTTCTGTACACTGATCTCTGTTGCAACCATCGAGTTTACTGTCTTAGCTTTTGGTTACACACAGGGAGGCAAAGTCATAAATTTTTAGTTAGCAATAAAAGACAATGGCCTTGACATATTACAACATCATATGACACAGTGGTAGCTTTCAGATAATGTTTTTTACATGTTTCTTGATATTTTCGAGGAAACTGAACAATATAATAAGTTATTTAATAATTGTGTGGACAAAATGCTAATTATAATTTCTCAGTGCCTGACATGACAAATCCATAACACTCATTTAGTTGGACCATCAGTATTAAGATATATTTAACTTTTTATGAAATTAAATTGTTTATTTAAAAGTGAGCTCTTTTAAGCACAGCAAAGACCATATATTTAAAGAGTCTGACTATTGTTCAGACTGTCATTAACCAGCTCAATGTAACTGCACTTGATATGCCTTGAGAGCCTTAAGGCTAATTTGCCCGACAAAAGAAAAAAAAAACCAGTGACACACCTTTTGTTCACACTCCAGTTTGTGTAAAGCCAGAGAGGTTGACAAACATGATGCACAGATGTGGACAGTTAACAGTTTTAAAATTTACCCCATAAAACTTCCTCCACAGAGGGTCTCTTGACCTCTTAAAGAGAAGGAGTCCAACAGGTAGCACTGGTATTATTGCTCCCTGACCTTGCTAATGATATGCTACTGAACATTCCCCAGGCTCAGAGAGGCAACAGCCGCTTCGCCTCTGGCTTTCCCTCCCTTCTTCCTCTACTGTGCCAAATGACCGTGTGAGTCATTTTCTTACTAACACATTGGCTGAATAGGCTGAATGACATGTAACTGCGTAACTTCCATGGAACAATAAAATGCAAATTCCCTCCTTACCTTACTTCCCTCTCTCTCTCTCTGACCCTCCTCCCTCACATTTCTTTCATGTTTCTCCTCCTCTTTAATTAGGAGGGCCCCCTCTTCCTATTTCTACCACTTCCATCACTGACTTCGCCTCCAAGTCGTCAGCAAACCAGCCAATTGCAGGAAGGAGGAAGTGGCACTCTGTCCCTCCCATGGCCCTCCCTCCACACTCTCTAACCAATGAGCTCACAGACAGGTGGGGCTTATGCTCTGGACCTCCCTGCTTCTCTCCTCCTCTCTGCCCTCTGCAGCTAAACTTGCTGTCTCACTCATGCTTCCTAGCTTCACTCACATGCACACAGGGAGAAGAGCTGCAGAGTCTTAGCCACTCATGAAGCAGCTCTTTCTATTTTAAACCACACCAGATTGGATTCGGGATATTTTTATATCTCTTGTGGGCGTGTGACAGATTGTATATACAAGGTAGAGCAAGAGCAGAGCCGTATTCCCATTTTTTTAAAACCGTTTTATACATTTTTTTTTCTACATCTGACTGTAGGTGAACGTGTGTGTGTGTGTGTGAGACAGAGACAGAGAGAGAGAGGGTGAGTCTGTGTGTCTGAGTGAGTCTGCATGTGTGTGTGAGAGAGAAAGAGGACCAGGATGATTGCGGCCCAGCTACTAGCCTATTACTTCACTGAACTCAAGGATGATCAGGTCAAGAAGGTGAGTACTTTCAGTTTCTTCTGCCTACATTTTGGACATCACATTTGTATGAGTGAGAGAGACTGATGTGAGGAAACAAGTGAGGTTATGAAGAGAGGAGAGCATGTGCTTGTAGAGGTCATGGCCTTTACTCATACTTTCATCACAATAACCCTGAGTTAAAAATGGAGTTCTTCTCTTCCGTATATTTCAAGAGATTTTTACATAGAGTATACGATTAAGGAAGTGAGTAAAACATAGAGCACCATGGGAGAGAAGGATTAGAAAATTGTTTGAAATTCAGGATTATTGAGCTCTGTGTTTGTAAAAACCCTTTAATCAACGTGGCAGTGAGACGTGACAAACTCTGCTCAGGGGTGTGTTTATGTAGTAAGATGTGCGAGTAGACACGACACACGCGGGTGTGATTGGTGCCAAGAGAGATTTGGGTAAGAGGAGGAGAGAGGAAGTCAATGATGCAAGGACAGACTTGACATCTTGACGAGAAGAAACAAAGACTTTTTAGGGGTCACTAAGTTTCTTTTCTGTTCTCATTAAAATGATATTGTCCCTTTCATTTCTCTCAGTAGAGCTCGACACAGTAAGAGCAGGAAGAACAGCTGTGGTTATTTTACTAAGATAAGACATTTACAGCCCTCACTGTCATTTAGAGGCATTTTGTTAACAACTGATCCTTTAACACTGGGATAACCCAAGAAATGTAATCTGTGTTTAAAAAAAAAAAAGAAAAACAAGAGTGGCAATGTATATGACTTATCCTTCTTTTCTCCCTATCTTTTGTTAAAAGCTAAGCTGGAAGATTAAAGGAAGAAAGCAATATGAGTACAAATGAGAAAGAAAGAGACCCTAAAGCTGAATTTCAAGCATGCTTCAATATGTTAAAGTTCATGGTGAAAGAGGAGAAGACTGACATGAATGTGTGTCTTTCATAAGTGCTCAGCTTCGCAGCCCGCAAGGCTCACAGTGTGAAACTCACTGGACCAGTCTGCTTTAAAGTGTGTGTGTGTATGTGTGTGTATCACAGGATCTGAGCTTGTCCAAGCACTTAGACCTCAACAGTGTCCAGTAATTCTTGTTTGAATGTGTATTAAAATGATGTCGTGGGGCAAAAAGCATTATCCTGTAAACTAATTAGTCCCATAAGCTTCAACTGAGTCATGAGGTCCACTTATTTTTTGCCATATTGAAACATGTGTTTTATGATTCACGTTGTGAGTAGGATTCCTTAAAGGTCGCTGCCTGATGATGTCATACATCACCACCCATTGTGAGTTCTGTGTTAAAACGCTGACCGTTTTCCTGTATTACTGGAAAAAGTTTACAGCTGTCAAGTTCCTTCCTTTAGTGTCTTGTCTCAGTTCTGCTCTCTAGATGATACTAAAGCCATCTTCCTTTCACTTTTCTTGTGTGCAAAGTCAAATCAGATTCTTTAAAAGTAAAAGACATTTATCAGCAGCCAGGATGGGATGTAATGCAACACACCTCCCTCCCTCTTTACTCCTGCTCTCTTCCTCTCCCTGCCTCCCTAAAATAGGCCGGCTTTGAACCATGTGACCACAGGTGACAGGAGGAGAAGGCTTACACACAAACGCACCCACACACACACACACACCCACACTCACACACTGTGTCAGGTATGTAGCTATTGGGAAGCTTTTCAAAGAGCAGGGTTTGTTTAGGCCTCAGCAACACTTTTCTCTGGTAATGAATTTCTGCACCATACAGCAAACCATAAAACAAACCATAAATAAAATTATACAAATATATTAAAATATATGTAATAGCTTTAGTCATTATTATTTTTTTAGTTGTTTTTTTTCCGTCTTGCATTCATCTTGTTTCATCTATCATCCAATCACTTTTTTTGCCTTCTGCTTCTGACTCTTGAGCTGCTTAAACAAATGAGTCTCCTCACTGTGGATCAATACAAGTCTGATCTCTGATCTCAAACAGTCTCATCACTTATGTGTTTCCGGACAAACTCTTCCTCTGTGCAGTTGTCAAAGAGGGTCAGTCAGCTGAGTGCTACTGCACTTCACTCAGTCTGCAGCAGTGTCCTTGGCTGTACTCACTGACACACTGTGGGGTGGTAACGGGCATCCGAAGCAGTGTCTCAGTGTGTGTGTGTGTGTGTGTGTGTGTGCGTGTGTGTGTGTGTGTGTGTGTGTGTGTGTGTTTGGGTGTATGGAGGGAAAGTGCAGGAGAGAGCAGTGTAGAGGACAGTATTTTTCCACATGGTGAGGCTGAGTGCACAACATCGTGCGCACCTACATACACACTGGGATCAGGTTTCAGTGCTTCCTCGCAGTGACGACGTGAACAAGTCATTGTTGAGAGAAAGAATGCAAACAGAAAGAAGAGGAAGAAGGAGCGAAAGGGGGTAGAAAAAAGGGAGGGAAGGAGCAGAAAGGGAGAGTGTGATCTCTTCCTGTAACTCAAACCATGCTGTAGGCGGCGGCAGGGAAAGTCTTGTGTCAGAGGTGTATTGAGGGGAAAACATGGCCTGTAGAGAATCATGTGTTCAGACCACAGAGATCTTGCATTGCCTTGAGTCACTTAACTAAACAATAGTGGAAAATTAATTATCTATTTTTATCCATCTCCAACCCATAATTAAACTGAGAAAATTAAGATTCACATTAATTATGATGATAAATCATAGATATTGTGCACAGTATGTTTTTCCTAGATATGTGAGATCAGATGATGGCCTGCTTTAATAAAGTGCTTAGGCATGGTTTCTCACTGCAGAGTGCTGATTCATAGTACAGTGATGCTAATGTCCTCCCTGCAGCAGGAACTGATTTTAGTCTGAGTCCAGTTAATTTCTCTGGGTTTGATGTGGAGAAACGTGGACAATACCTTCTTTTAATCCTCCCCCTTTTGTAACCACAACGCCAGGCTTGTCAGCTAGGAACACATTGTTATTTAAGTAGACTATTCAATTATCTGATTAGGAGCACATTCTTATTTTAACCAGGTCATTTGAATAACACTGGGTTAGTTAAATAAGCGCATGTGTAGTGGATAGATTGACGCACCAGAACCGGAGATATCGTCTTTTTTATTTCATGCACTGCAACTCCATTGTTGACTTTTTGGTTCCTAATCCAGGTATTTCATGCTAGTGGGGTATTTCATGCTGTAGCCATAAACAGCTTTACAAATGTTTGTTTTCAAGCCATGGTAACATCATCTTAATTCTTTATGATCCCCAAGGTTTGGACTTCACACCATCACATGACTCAATTGGCAAATGCAAGTTTCTTTTAAAAAACCAACCACTTACACTTTCAATGATTATCAACATAATATGTAAATATGACATAATGTTTGCCAGGTAAAGTTTGTCCTGTGAAGGCCCAAAATTGTGAATTTCTTGAATTGGCTTTATTTTAGGTTGTGGGTACCTTATGTCTTAAAGTGAAGCAAGGTCTCAGTGTTTTCCTGGTTCTCAAAGGCTTATATCATTTAAGAGAGGGCTGAATATCACAGTGATCCGTAACCTCAAACAGCGAGCTACAAACTGATCAGAGCTGCAGACTGAGAATTGATTTTGAATCACCAGGACTTGCAACCAGGTCACATAACAGGGATTCATTAGAATCTACTGTGAGTATCAAAAATATAGATAGCCAGAACTTTAAAAAGGTTTTTTTTCAAAAAAAAACAAAAGTGCAGATAGGTCAGAGCACACAAAACATTTTAAGAAAAGCCAGGGCTTGTATTGCGACCCATTAGTTTATTTGCATACTACATGAAATGGTCGTGGAATAAACTTCAGATATTTGTTAACAGTACTTTCTGAACTCAACTTTCATTTCCTCAGGTTTGACAGCTGACTTTGGTCAGAGAGACCACATGAACAAACACATATACAAGCTCTGAAAATGCCTCTTTAACTTGTTTGATGCTGTATCTTATAACAGGGGCACATCAGGTCAAATAACAAAGGTGTCACAAAATACTAAGTGCACTCCCAAATGCTGTGCTTTAAACTGGTAAAATATTTAACAACTGACAGTTTGAAAAAATATTTGGGGATGCTGCATAGTTGTTGTCCGTATCTTAACATGATATAAAAGGCACTTATTTGCATGTTTGAGTGTTCATATCTGTGTACATGTGTGGTTGTGACAGGCTGAGGGTGCAGTGTTTGTGTGTAAAGACTTGGTTTGTTTGTGTGTTTGTGGTGTAACTAAAATAACAGATGCTGAGGGCAAACTGGAACGTCACTGGGGTTGGATGTTGTCAGGCACCAGCAAATGTCTGCTCACACCATTAATTTGACCTCAGAGTGAAATACAACTCAGTGTGGTCTATGGACCTTTGTGTGGTGCAGCAACATACCAGCACAAATGTATTTTACCTAAATCATGAAGATGAAAGGTTACACGGACTCGGCTGTGGGGTCCAGTATGAAAAGAGCATGTGCTAATGAGCTTTGACTCTGGAGGCAGACTCCACATTTAAACAGATCATAGGGAATGTAACACCTACAAAGTAGATAACAGTTGGTCAGTGCTTTTCTCATGTATGTGACTCTCCATGTGTTAGGGTTGTCACAATATCAGAATTTTGCTCTGAGACTGTCTTGGCCTTGATAACAAATTATTTCTATCAATAGAAAGTGCCAAAAAACTTTAGCTTTGTTTTGTAGTATCTTCAGTCTCTTTTTTGGTAAATGAATTACAATGAAAGTGTAAAGTCTATAACCATGACTGTAAAAGAGCATACAAAAAGAACAGTTGCACTTTATGAAACTTTCGATTTTATGTCAGGTGGTAACCAGTGTTAGGTACCTACTGTAACAAAGCTAGAAGAGAAAGAAACTGAAGTTATTTAAGAGAACATTATTAAATGCATACTTTCAATACAGTATCAATAATTCATTGCAAATATCTCAGTGATCATCATCACTGGTGTCTTGTGCCACTCCAAGCTGACTTACAGCTTGATTATACCATTGTTTATACTTTTCTGCATGGCTAAACAGCAGATCAGTAGTCCATTGCTGGTAGATAAGCCAACTTTACCACTAGAGTGTCCTTGCACTCTTTACTGACATGATCTACCACATTGATTTCTTATCAAATTCTGGGTTTATTTTGGAAATCTTTCTTTATTTCAGTGTCAGTTTGTTATCTGATAGAGAAATCCAAATGTTTATGTACAGTATGGTCTATCTGCTGATTGTGACCACTATGGCAAAAAACTGTTTGTCCTTTAGCGTCAGCTCACAAATTTTCTCTACTTTAAAATCCTCACCTCTAAATTGACATTATCTAGAACAAGTTACCAAAGACCAGAGCTGTATAGGAAATACGGACGATGTGTAACTCCTGGAAAGGAAGTTACAACATTCCAGTCTGATGCCTTTTACAATGAGTAATACAAGTGACTTATTTAAGTGGCATCCCAGTATATACAAGCATTGTTTGTATCTGAATATTAAATCATCTGAGCATGTATGCCTGAACTGGGCTGACCCTGAGAGTTTTTTTTATTGATACCTTAAATATCCTGCTACTCATTGTTATTAGGTGAGGGATGATAATCCTTATATGGGTCCCACTGACAGCTCAAGGAGTTAGCCACGCCCCACCTTACTTTATTCTTTAACTTTATTTCAGGGAGGAAGACATCATCACCAGTGGAGGAGGAAAGGTTTAGACTCTTTGCTTCAGTAAAAGTACTACTTCAATATAAAAATGCAACCACTATAAAAGTCCTGCATGATGAGGATTTTAACTTTTTAAATTTTCCAATATATATACATACTGTGACTGTTCAAGAGAACTATTTTGTAATACTGCACAGTTATCTGTATATTAATAAAACTCAATTGATTTTGCTTCAGCACCTGCGCATACATATTACTGTACAAGTATGGTCCGGCAGAATACTGGGTTCTTATTGGCCGCAGGGTCTTAATTATATCTTGATACAGGACACCTGTTAAGTAGTTCCGGTCAAAGTGCCTGTTCACCGTTCTAAATTAATGCGCTGACTCAATCTACATCAAGTCATCGTAACATTAACATGAAATTAAATAAATAAATAAGAGAAAACATTCAATTTGTGACAGTTTTGGCCTTCAGTGTCTCATCCTCCCCACACCACGGGATGGCGACTGTAACACAAGCGGTAAGAACGGCACCGCCCCTCTGAACTTAGCGATACGTGTGACAGACGCGATCATCTCACGTCCCGTTCACAACCGTAGCTGTCGGAGCGCCCATACACATGAGCTGTCACATGTTTGTTGACACCTCGATGTTGATTTGGCTACATGGCTGGATAGCTAGCTAAACTTGGAAAGCATACTGCCAGATTATACTCAAGTGTTTTTCAACTATGCTGGCTTTGAATCTTACAAGCATAACATTAGTTTTCTGGCTTATTGACTAGCCAAACTTTTCCTTTTTTTTTTTCAACAAATGGCGGTGATATTGGCGGGATAAGGCTCTACCAGATGTTGAGAAATGAGGATTAATGCATGGCCCCCACGTTCGTTGGACATTTCCTTCTCATTTGTTCTAGACTCTTATTTTATTTTATTTTATTTTCAAAAAAAGCAAGATCCTGTGTAAAATATCTAGTATCTAAAACGGTCAAATAAATATTAAAGTAGAAAGAATAATATCTCCCCTCTGAATTTTAATGCAAGAGAAATATGCTTCAAAGTGACTTGAAAACATTCAAGAAACATTTGAAGTCCAGGTGCCTCAAATGTGTGCAAACGTATAGTGGTTTATTGTACTTGGTTATGTCCCCACACAAGTAAGCTAATGATCGTGACATTTAAGGAGAGTAATGTGTCTGTAGTAATCTGCTCTTGGTATGTCACACTTGTAATAAGTAGGTCTTTGTTTCATCACACTGTGTGATGCAACAATGGATTTCTCCAGGATTGTTAAACATCCTGTTCCTAAAGGGCCTGACAGCTGAGACTTGTGTCTTTCTACACTTTAAAGTTTACACAGTGAGCAATTTCAGCAGACTAGTAAAGAAATATAGTACGTCTTGATAATACCTTGAAGACACACCTAACTCTGCTTTATCTGTGGAGTTGGTAGTACTGTAACCTTATTGATGACCATTGAGTCAGTTTATTTCTCAGAACCGTTCGTGTTATACCCATAATAAAGTCAAGAGGGAACGCCCTACCGTGTACTATTGCCTTAATAACAGCACAAACTGAGCATCCTGTACTTTCTGGTCTCGCTGTGTCACTCTGATGCTGTTTGTTTTTACATATTGACTGTTCAACGTGACTATGGTGGGATGTAATGAGTTATCTGCTATATCTTTGCATGAAAGCAGTAATAAAAAGATAACCTTTACTTATGGGTCTTACTCATTTCCTGGTTTGTCAAGACTGGGGTCAAATTAGCTCTGTTTTAGTCACTTCAGGAGGTAAATCATTGTGGATGACTACAGAAAAAGTGGGATAAGGGTTCTATCATTATAGATTGCGTCATCATGCTTACAGAAAACAGGCTCATTAAGCAAATCCAGTAAATGCCAGTTCCTGTCTTAATACACTGAGAGGAAATTAGCCAGTGTAAGAGGATAGTGGTGTATACATGTGTGTGTGGATCGTAATGGTATGGTTTTGGTTACAGATTGGTAATTAACACTCAACTCTTGTTTAATTTCAGATCGATAAGTACTTGTACTCCATGCGATTCTCTGATGAGACGTTAGTGGACATCATGCAGCAGTTCCGTAGGGAGCTGGTCAAAGGACTGGGTCGGGACACAAATGCTACTGCTTCGCTGAAGATGCTGCCAACATTTGTAAGGTCGATCCCTGATGGCTCAGGTTAGTGCATGCAACCCTTGTTGTAACCATGGTTACAAGCACTCTCCATGATGAGATCAGTATCAAAACCAGTTTGCCTATTTTATCACTGTGTGAATGAGTGTTAACAAAGAATCAGGCTGCACAGTCTGCGTTGAAAATTGTTACTTAAAAAATATGTCCTCAAGCCCAGTGTTGGTAAGCATGGAGCCTCGGATGCTGGTCTGAATTTGGAGATGTGACTTTTAACTCACATTCATTTCTGTCTTGGCCTTTGTACAAATTACCTCAGCTTTATCCAACCAATGAAGAGTATTGCCAACTGGCACAGGAAAGATTGCAATTTGACACAACCACGCAGGTCTGGGTAGAGCTGCATTCAAAATATTTTACTATATGCAACAGTAAACTGAGTCATGTGGCGGTTGACATCTTTAAATGTTACATTACTGCCATCTGTTGGAATGTCCTTTGCCTCATCTATTCAAGTACTCTCGTGACATGTTTGAAATATTCCTTAATGTAGCTGCATGTGAAAAAAGGAAAATCAACACCGCTGCCTTTGAGGTTATCCCTGTAATTTAGTGTGAGCAATGTATGAATAAGGCTTTAAGGGATCTGAAGGTTCTTTTAGCTGCACGTCGACAGTGCTGATTCCTACAACGTGTGCAGGTTGAAAAGTAGCAGAACTACTTTTGATGATAACAACAGTTTTTTCATCAGACTATAAATGGTGGATAATTGTGTTGTGCTTATCTTGTAAGAAATGGTTGATGAAAAATGTCATACTGCAGTTTTCACTTCTTTTTCTAGCTACCCTGATCCTAAACTTACATTTATAAAACATGAACTCAGAACATGAAAGTTTCCTCTTGCTATGGTGACATGTGCACTTCAGTATTGTCATAGGCTTTTGTCTGCTGTATGCTGTCCTTACAAGCCTTGTAACTCACATGAATGTGTTAGAATTTGTTCATGCTGTTCTTTAGGAAAACTTTCCCTCCATTCCAACCGAGAGACAGTTTTTATTACCTTAGCCAGCTGAATATGAATTGATGCAAAGCTCTCTCTCTCTCCTACAAACACAGATCGGCACAAAAAACATCTTAAATCTATTTTAGTCTGCAACGAGAGCCTTACCTTTCAGACCCAACAAGCACACACATCAGAGATTATCACTAATCCTGCTTCCATTGTTAGGCAGTAACAATGAAAATCTCAATCCTGAATCCCATTACAAATAACTAAACATAATACGTTCATTCTGAATTGCATGATTATTACTCTGTTTGGCTGGAAAGAGCAGGAACTAGCCTGTGCTCTGTGTCCATGATAAATGAGTGGCAAAGATCTTGCCATTGTCTCAGGTTGAGCTAATCTAATAAGTTTAATTATCTGCCATATTGTCAATTTTAAAAAGATAACACTGACACTGTCAAACTGACAAACTTACTGTATTTTTTACTGATTGTGTCTGCAGCATTTACATTCCTTTCAGATATATTATCAGCCGCGCTGCACCACTGACCTGACCTTGCTTTCCCCTCTGCACAAAATCCTTATAGTGCAGAAATGACTCTAATATTTTTAGAGCCTTTACTCTAAAACAACACAATGTGGTATTTCTACATTTTTGCCATATTTCTACAATACTTACTGCCAAGCGTGTGAATACGGAGTATTTGTCTACTATAAATGAGATCTGTCTCTTCTGACCTGCAGGACATCTTGTAAGTTCCTTCTGTGTACTTGAGGTGACGAGTTATGGTTAGATTTATTTGTACTTTATCACTAGGGAATACGAGTTGTGAGGAAACAGACAGTATGTGCAGTTAGTTAAGGCCTGGTCTAAGGCCTGCCTGGTAAATCACTTCTTATCAAAGGTCAGTACACTCTCTGACTCTCACTACTAATGAGCTATGATAAGCAAAGCTATGTAAGCTTGACTTTAACACAATTTAACCAAATATGTTAAATTTCAATAAGGAATGATAATCTATAGTCGTTACTTATTGTCAAGTCACCATGAACGGAATATCTGGCACAATTTTAGAGGATGTCATTGTGAAAACACATACACAGGGTCAAATAATCCAGAGTGTTTGTGTGTGTGTGTGTGTGTGTTCATTGAGGTTTGGATTGGGGTTAAGATGAAGGTTTACGTAATAAAATTTCTCTGCTGTGTATTGGCAGTAAAGCGTCAACTCTGATAAACTCTTGATTATGGGATATGGTTACCGTAATGCCTTTGGTTGGCAATCATTAACCAATAACTATGCAGGAAGTTCATCGAGTTTAAGAACACATATCAGTATACACACACATGAAGAAACACATAATGCATACGTATGAAAATGCACAGATGCACTTCAAGCTCCGCTGTAAATTGGAAGAAATGATACATGATGGCTTGAGCCCAAAGACAAAACATGATTTCTGACAACAGCGAAAGCTTTTGACATAACTTCCTCCTTCTTATAGACCACACAGTGTGACACTAGTTCACTCTGGGGTAATGGTGAAAGCTCCATTTGTTTGCTAAGCTAACAGAAGGAACACACACTGATAATTCATGTCTTCCTGCATATGTATGTCCCATCCACTGGTTATTAGATGTTTGTTCCTTGGTAATATCAGCAACACTTTTCCTATGGGGAAAAGTCATGCTGAACCATCATAGCACTTAACAAAGTCAATCCATCTGCTAGATAGTCAAAATAAATGTTCATAGCAATGTAAGTAACTGCAAGTGGACATTAATCCTCATCTCTCTGTCCTCATGCTGTCTTCCCACTTCTTTCCTTGTGACAGAGAAAGGAGACTTTATTGCGTTGGATTTGGGAGGCAGTAACTTCAGGATCCTGCGTGTTAAAGTGAGCCATGAGAAGAAACAGACTGTTCAGATGGAGAGTGAAATCTATGACACGCCAGAGGACATCATGAACGGCAGTGGAACAAGGGTAGGTTTATACAAAAACACGCACACATGCCTACACACACACACACACACACACACACATATACGCACACAGACAGTGTATCTTCAGCTCAGCCTGGAACAACCTCTCCCTCCTTCCATCTCTGTTCCAGCTGTTCGACCATGTGGCAGAGTGTCTTGGGGATTTCATGGAAAAGCAAAACATCAAAGACAAGAAACTTCCTGTCGGGTTCACCTTCTCCTTTCCCTGCCAGCAGACCAAACTAGATGAGGTAAAACAAAATCAAGAATTATTGACAAATTAACTTATTGATGGATGATCAAGGTTCCCAGTCTGTTTTGAAAATCATTTCTTGGTTATACAGTTTCTTATGTAGTCAACGTTTATGTGACTCAAAACTTGAAATTTATTATCATCATATCTTCAAATGTCTAAAGATTGCTCTCTCTGTCTGTCTATAGGGCTACCTCATGACATGGACAAAGCGTTTCAAGGCCAGTGGAGTGGAGGGAATGGACGTTGTTCAGCTGCTCAACAAAGCCATCAAGAAACGAGGAGTGAGTCTTATCCTGTGTCGCATCTGCCTTGTTTTGATGGAACACATCTTTCATCATTTCTGTAGTCTGAAGATATCAAACTTGTTTATTCTGATACATCTAGGTAAAATCAAACTGGGATAAAGAATGGCACTGATGACAGCAAAGCATATCTGTCGGCAAAAACAAACTTAATGTTTGCATTTGTTTCAGGGCTATGATGCTGATATCATGGCAGTGGTGAATGACACCGTGGGAACCATGATGACCTGTGGCTTCGATGACCAGCGCTGTGAAGTCGGCATTATCATTGGTAATACAACATTGTGCATTGGAAAATTCTGGGGATCACTCAAATTTTAGAGTGTGTTTGGCATTGGAAATAAACGAATAAATAAAACTGTGCACATTCTTTTTAGGCAAATCAATAATTGTAGTCAGTTAAATGAATAAATCTAATAAGTTGCAAAGCAGTCACATTGAACTGTAAGGACGTGTTTCTGTGTATTTAGGTACAGGCACCAATGCATGCTACATGGAGGAGCTGCGTAACATCGACCTGGTGGAGGGAGATGAGGGCAGGATGTGTGTGAACACTGAGTGGGGAGCCTTCGGAGATGACGGCAGGCTGGAGGACATCAGGACAGAGTTCGACAGGGAAATAGATCGAGGCTCTGTCAACCCCGGCAAGCAGCTGTAAGTCAGACCACAAGTGTTACAGCTGCGTCCGTCCCTGTGAGGGGACCACAGACTCAGCTGATGATTAGCTGCCAGTCACGCAACCAGCTGTTGTTTCTTGATTTAACAAGAGGGTGAGATTAAGAGAATTTGGCAAGTCACTTTAAAGATAGCAGTGATTCATCAACCCTGCTGTTATTTCTTCAGCTGATTCCAACCCATCAGAGTCATACTGCATGTTTTCTATTTGCACAAGTTGTCTGCAAAAGTCCTGCACTTTGTTAAATTGACTGACAGACTTAAAGCCAATGACTTACTGTATTTGGGCTCTCTGTCTTTGTTTTTTCCCACATGGAAGGTTTTAAAAAAAATGTAAATGTCTATAGCCTCACCCCAAGCACAGCGGCATCTGGATCAGCATGTTAAATGCTTCTTCAGAATTGAAAACAGGTAGAAATGTTCAGCTGCTTAAACTCAACTCATGACATCTTAAACTGTTCAAGAACAAATGTCTGACTGAAACAAGGATAACATAGTGATGCTCATCCAAATCTCAGGAGATTAAACCTGAAATTTGTGTGTTTATTTTTTCCAACTCTCATTCCCTATTTCCGTGTGTGGCAGATTTGAGAAGATGGTCAGTGGCATGTACATGGGGGAGCTGGTTCGTCTCATACTGGTGAAGATGGCCAGAGAGGGCCAGCTGTTCGAGGGAAGGATCACCCCCGAGCTGCTCACAAAGGGCAAGTTTGAGACCAAACACATCTCAGCCATAGAGAAGTAAGTCACACATGCATTTTCTACTTTGAGTATAAACTTTTTGGTAAACCTTCAAATAATATATGTTTCTAATCCATCATCACCTCTCTGTGTCTCTCTTTCCTGAAAAGGAGTAAGGAGGGGCTGTCCAAGGCCAAAGAGATTTTGACCAGACTTGGTGTGGAGCCCTCGACTGAGGACTGCATCGCTGTGCAGCATGTGTGTATAGAAACAGCAGACATAGCACTTGAATCTGTATTACACAGATACCATTGTAATTAGGAAACAACGTGTGGTCAAAATGTATTAAATTCATGTTGCATTTTCAAACAAATTATTAAAATCAGATAAAAATTAGAAAATTTAATCAAAACTGTTTAATACGGGTGTGCTTTTGCGATTTATTTGATACTTTTCTTTGGATACTTGTATTAGCAGTCATAATCCCAAATTTGTTCTGTGAAATTTTTTTTCTCACATATGAGATCACAGGGTTTAAAGCAGGTTCTGTTCTAGAAATTAAAGACTTTTCTACAACAAAGAAGCCTTTTGTTTGTCTAATTTGGCAGCTCATGAAGTTTCTTTTCTCTCCTCCAGGTTTGCACCATTGTGTCTTTCCGCTCTGCCAACCTGATAGCTGCTGCACTGGCAGGCATCCTGCTGAGGCTAAAGGAGAACAAAGGCGTGGCACGACTCCGAACAACTGTAGGCATTGATGGGTCTTTATACAAGATGCACCCACAGTAAGTGATGAGAAAAAAAGTGCTCACTTGGTGTTGATTTTACACACTGGCACAGCACTTAATTTCGTTTTAATTATTAATAAATTATTGCTGATATTATGTACTTATGTGCTGTCAGGTGTGTAAGGTGACTTATGTTGGGTGATAATATTATCTTGTTGTAACAAGTAAGCAGTCTTTACTCTTCATTAAATGATCCTGTATCTATCTCAGATATGCCCGCCGTCTTCACAAGACAGTCCGTCGTTTGGTCCCGGACACTGATGTTCGGTTCCTCCTATCAGAGAGCGGCAGCGGAAAAGGAGCAGCCATGGTGACGGCCGTGGCCTACAGACTCGCCGAACATTCAAAAGAAATCGCCGAAACACTGTCTCAATTCCGCCTGACGACTGAGCAGCTGCTGGAGGTGAGGACAGAGAGATTGTGGTGTGTGTGCGTGTAGGGTGGTGGTGGTGGTGGGGTGGGGGTGAGGGGGGTTTGAGGGGGTAGTTATGCATCATTCACTGAGTTTTACTTTATTATTTAAGTTATTCTGAATTCCTCCAGGTAAAGAAGCGAATGTTGATAGAGATTCAAAATGGCCTTTCAAAGAGCACTCACGACTCTGCTACCGTCAAAATGCTGCCAACCTTTGTACAAAGCACTCCAGATGGCACAGGTAACACTCACTCACACACACACACACACACACACACACACACACACACACACACACACACACACACACACACACACAC
>JAQMCX010000001.1:6870837-6882740 GCA_029814765.1 Acanthurus leucopareius | reverse complement strand
CACACACACACACACACACACACACACACACACACACACACACACACACACACACACACACACACACAACACACACAAGGATCTGAATTTTAATATTTGCATCTGCAGGTTTTCTTTCTTTAGCATCGTAATAGGCATTCCTGTGCGTTCCTGTGGTTTGTGTGTGTGTGATATAGTTACTGTTGTATTTAATCTTCCGCATTTCTGTCTGTCTGTCTTGTTATCCAGAACATGGTGATTTCCTGGCTTTGGATTTAGGAGGAACAAACTTTAGAGTTCTGTTGGTCAAGATTCGTTCCGGCAAGAGGAGAACAGTGGAGATGCACAACAAGATCTACGCCATTCCTCTAGAAGTGATGCAGGGCACAGGAGAAGAGGTGAGATCCATCAGTCATTTGAACAGTGTTGAACTGACTGAGGCCATGCAGATGGTACATTCAAGCAAGAGCCCAAAGGATGGTTGATAAACTTTGAACTTAGCCTGCTCTCACCTGGGTGGCACTGTAAAGGATTATGATGGTCAGGGAGGGGGTCAGGGGGTCTTAGCCTCGCTGGCTCAGAGGTAAGAGGATGGGATTGGAGCAGGGAAGAAGGTCAATAGGTTAGAGGTGGAAAGAGAAATGGATTGGTTGAGATTAGCATTGAGTTGACAGTCTTTATTATGTACATTTGAACTTAACTCTTGTGAAATTGGCTAAGGCTAATCCTGTCTGTCACCTTTGACCTTTTCACCCTGTCCTGTTGTACACAGGACAAAAGTTAGAGTAGAAATGACACTCTTTTATTGTAATTTCACTTGTCTTATTTTGTCTAATTAAACCTCTTCTCAAGACTGCGCAAACTGTTCTATGGGACAGTTTTTTTTTTTTCTATTAGCATGTGTCGTTGGTGATAACAGACTTTTTCTATCCCATCTCTGCCCAGCACAGTGTTACTCAAGGAGAAAAATGCCAGTCATGGCCCTTCATCAGTTGAAAGTCAAGCACGTGGCTCCTCTGGCCACACCTCAACCTTTAACCTCATAATCTGTGTTTTAATAAGTTGTCCAAGCACTTATGTCAGCTGTGGCTTAACTGATGGGGGTGTGATCAGAAGTACATGCCTGACAGGTTTTATCCACACTGAGAAGTGTAGCAGAAGATTTCCTACCTTTGTGTTCCCATGTTGATTTACAGTCGTATTTGTCAGCTTTAAATGTTGTTTTACTTGTTGTTCAGCAAAATGTCTGTTTAATAGCAAAGTCTCTGAAAAAAAAGTTTGAATATGAATGAAACTGTTTGGTGAAATAAGTGGCACATGTAAACAGTAAATTTAACAGGGGTCCACTAAAGTCTTATTCTCTTTAACATGTCTGAACTGTCTGCAGTACAGTCTACACCCCTATTAACAAGGCTGCATCTACAGTCATTGAACACATTTAACTTTCATTTAAATAGAATCTAATATGAATCTCTCATTTGCCTTTTTAGGACTCAAAGTTATTTTATTTTCACTTGCATTTTCACTTACTACCGTGGGTTAAAAATGAAAAAAAAGACAAGTTTTTTATATAGATTTTTTATAATTTTCATATTGTCATATCTTTCCTCCTCCAGTTGTTTGATCACATTGTGCAGTGTATCAGTGACTTCCTGGACTACATGGGAATGAAGAACACTCGTCTCCCTCTGGGCTTCACCTTCTCATTCCCCTGCCGACAGACCAGCCTGGATGCTGTGAGTGTGCAAGTCATCCTTCCTCTTCCTTGATTGATTCTTACTTCCCCGATAATCTTAAATCAGCTGTGCCATAAAACAGAACTTGCAGATTCTGCAAACTGGGTCCAGTGACAATCTCACATATAGTGACAAGAAAGGAACCCAAATGTTGCCCAAAGGTCAACTTCTCTGGAAGAAGTTTTGCCTTTAGCTTAACAAAACTCTTGTTTCATGAGTCCAGAGCAAACATTTAAGTGCTTGCATCCTAATAAAGATATGATACCGTGCATGTGTGTACAGGGCATCCTGGTGACATGGACAAAAGGCTTCAAGGCGACAGACTGTGAAGGAGAGGATGTGGTGGGACTGTTGAGGGAGGCCATTAAGAGAAGAGAGGTAGAATATGAGAAGCAGAACAGTTCAGTTAAACGTGACACTGTGCAAAACTGTAGACGGCAATGTTGCATTATATGATGTTTTTCTATTTCAGGAGTTTGATCTCGATGTAGTGGCCATAGTCAACGACACAGTGGGAACCATGATGACCTGTGCCTACGAAGAGCCCACCTGTGAAATTGGACTCATTGCTGGTTAGTTTCACTTTTACTGACATTTTTGATACACAAACAGTTTCCTGTTCTCTATCCATCTCATGAGTCTGTCTGATTGTAGGCACTGGCAGCAATGCATGTTACATGGAGGAGATGAGGAACGTTGAGATGATAGAGGGAGATGAGGGACAGATGTGTGTCAACATGGAGTGGGGGGCTTTCGGAGACAACGGATGCCTCGACGACATGAGGACCGAGTACGACCGTGCTGTGGATGACTTCTCCCTCAATCCAGGCAAACAGAGGTTAAATCCCCCTCTTACACTTACACACAGCTATGCACACACACTGACAGATACACTTATACACATATTATGTCCATGTTCTTCAAGTCAAAAACACCTGTTAGCGTATTAACCCTTTAGTTGCTAGACCCATATCCCAATAAATGAGCTCCAGTATGCGCAAATGTATGTATTTATGTATTTACATGTATGTTTTGTGCTTACATCTATGTTTTACAGATATGAGAAAATGTGCAGCGGCATGTATCTCGGGGAAATTGTGCGGAATATCTTGATAGATATGACCAAGAGAGGATTCCTGTTCAGAGGACAGATTTCTGAAACACTGAAGACCAGAGGCATCTTTGAAACGAAGTTCCTCTCACAGATAGAGAGGTAAAAAAAACCCCCAAATGTGTTCGTGCTACTCAAGAAGGTGAAAAGCATTCCAGACCTCTAAACATTAGTGCCATTCCTGTAACACCCATTGCAGAACAGCATCATATATCATGAATATTATTTTTGCTTATTTCACTGTTCTGATACTGATGCTCTTATTCTATGAAATTGCACTGAATTCTAAGTGGAGTTAATTTTCTTACTGCTAATTATGTCTTTGTCTCTCTCCAGTGACAGACTGGCTTTGCTACAGGTCCGATCCATCCTGCAACACTTAGGGCTGGACAGCACCTGTGATGACAGTATCATAGTCAAAGAGGTGAGTGTGTGTATGTGTGCACATAACAACGTTTCTTAGCTAACGTTTCTTAGCTAATCCAGTCTCAAAGTTTATCCCTTTTGAAACACAGAAGGAATGTCTTGACCCTTTTAGAACCTCAGAAGGTGTTTGGAGAAAATACATGCCAAATTTTCAATTTATTTATAGCTAGAACAATTGCAATTAAATAGAACTGTGGAGCAGTAAATCAAACTTTTTATGAACTGTGTAAGGGGGGTGTTAATTCAGGGGTGTTAACATAGTGATATAGCGATGTATACGAACAGGTTTTCCAATTTTTTTTCCACTCCGTTTAAGGCAATAAGGGTGAATGGTAGAAACTAAATTGCCTCCCAGAGTGATGCAATAGTCAGTAGACGATGTGAAAGGGTCTGAGGCAAACAATACATGTTATCATGCTTGTCTTGTGAAAGAGGCTGGTGAATGTGACTTAATAAAAGTTAACAGAGGCTGACTTGTTAAGTTGTGTTTATTTTCAATATTTGATAAGTGATAACATTTTCCGGCTCAGCAAACTGTGGCACAAACAGTCTGTAAGTGTTGCAATAATGGTTTTAATGGTGATGCAGGTATGTGGAGCCGTGTCACGTCGTGCAGCTCAGCTGTGTGGGGCAGGAATGGCGGCCGTTGTCGATAAGATCAGAGAGAACAGAGGAGTGGACCACCTGAACATCACTGTGGGGGTTGATGGGACACTGTACAAACTACATCCACAGTAAGTTGAACTCATCAGTAACTGATCAGACAAAACCATCCATTGTCCACTAGAGTTCCTAATAATTAAAGATGAGATGTACCTCATGGTGACCAGGCCAGACCGTTAGGTTTGAAAGACTTGGCTTATGTTCTGAATTTCACTTTCACCTTGATCACATCAAAAATGTATTTGATTTATCTCAGCACTGGGTGGAGAGGATAGACAACAATGATGAGGAGCTCTGCTGATCATCATAGCACCAACAAACAAGTTCCTGTTTGCTCTTTTTTATTGAAGTTTGTTTTCACTTCTTTTTCTTTCAGTCATCTCGTGATAGATTTAACTCTGCTTTGTTGATGTTGTGTCTCCCAGAGCATGTTGCAGAAATGTTACCGTCCTAGTCAAAGAGAATCTGCAATATGGAGAAGCTGAGAAAAAAAGCTGGCTGTAGCAGACAGTTTTTTTTCTTTTGTAAACAGATATAGTTGTATATTTCCAAGTGATAACACTGAGTATGGACTGACACTAAAACTCTGCAGTGCTTCTTTGTGAATTTACATTTACTAGACAGCTAAAGTTACATGCACCAACTTCTGTTCAGAGCTGTTGGTCACATGCACTGATTTACTTTCGTGTCACTTAAATAAACAATAAGTAAATAATCAGAGGAGTAAATAACAGTAAAACTAACAGTGACTTGATGGTTTGATCAGTGTTGGGTCAGGACAGGTTCATGGTGTTTTAGAGTACCCCTCATGCATTATTACATTCAGACTGTGCAGAGTCATGCTTAAGTCACCAAGTAAGTAAGTACAGGATTTGAGTCGACAGTTTCACAATAGAAGAAATACACTTGAGATCAAATAATCCCACCCCACCTTCTTTTTATCATATTAGTTTGCACGTGTCATAGAGAAACTGCAAATCGCCATGACTGGCATTATTGATAATGCTAAGCTGGCAGAAGCAAAAGAGTCTGTCTGTTGTTTGAGCTTTTGCGGCACCTGAACATATCTATTGCAGTTTAGCTTGTTAAACATGCAGCCGTTGATTGCAGTAGCAGTAGTTTTGGAGGCAAAACCACATTCTCAACTTTTTTGGTTAAATCTGCTCTTCTGTTTGTGCCATTGTTCATCACCTCACTCTTTAACATGATTTAAATTCTTCTGTTTCCCTTTAGTTTCTCAAGGATAATGCAGCAGACAGTGAATGAACTGGCTCCTCAGTGTGATGTGAACTTCCTGCTATCAGAGGACGGCAGTGGGAAAGGAGCTGCACTGATCACAGCTGTGGGCTGCCGGCTGAGGCAGGAGCTGAACAATAAATAGAAAATATCTCGTCTGTCTCGCTGTTGTCTCCCTACTTCTAGGTCCCCCCTTCCTCCTCCACTCTGTTCTTTCCTCTTGTCTCCTTTGCTCCTAAATCAAATCAAACCAATCCAGTCAATGTATCACGCTCCAGTAGTTGCTTTAACTTGTCTGTAAGAGAGAAGGGATAGCTTTCTCTGCTGTGTTACGTAGCAGAGAGTCAGACATAATGTTGTAGTTAGATTATGATTAATCAACAAATGTAACTGTACCCAGACTCTGAGGGGTTTTACAGTTTTATGATTTCGGGGATTAAAGTTATCACTGAGAAAAAAACATGCACATTTAACTTCTGTTAAAATGTGCACGACAAAAAAGAGTTAACACACTCCTTGGAAGTTCTCATGAGCTGTTAATTACCGCCACCTAGAGGATTACTCTGATTTACAGCTTCTTTTACAATTTATTAAGTGCAACAGTTGCAAGGTGATTTTCAGAAGCGTTGCACATTGCAGTGTTTATCCCTGCAATATAGATGCAGGTATAAAACACTGCGTCAGACCAAAGTCACCAGAATGTGTCTGCAGTCTGCTGTAGGCTCCTGATTGTCTGTACAATAAAGCATAAAAGGGATATGAAATGAAATATAATTGTGTAATGAAACGAAAGGGAATATTTTTGCTTTAAAGTTGTTCGTATCTTACCCAGATGTAATGCAATATGTTATACATACATTGTTGCTATTTATTTTATTTTTATATTGGGAGGTGTTGAAAAATGTTACTATTGCAATAACAAGGCACGCAGAGGAAGCTGCCATCAAAGTCCCATCATGTCAGGACAGAAACATGACAGAGGAGGGACTTTTACCAAGCTTGCCCTGCAGTGCCACATGCTTGCTAAATGTGCAGATTTGGTCTAATTTATGACAACTGTTGTATTCTATCCTGATGTACTCTACTGTAAAATATGTCCAAAGAGCTCTTGTATTTTATTAAGTAGAGAATCCTGTTGTTGGTATCAATAACAGCTGACAGGTTGTTATTGTCTTAAGAAGTGCTGCTTACTCTCATCATCACAATGAGACTTACAGCCATGAAAATGGAATGTGGTGCTAATGTGGATGCCTGGAGAACAACAATGGGCAAAATGTGTATAAGAAGAAAATTATTGTAGCTAAAACTCAAGGGAGAACTGAAACATTTTGGGAATTAAGTTTTTCCTTTTACTCACTCATCTTACTCCATGTACTCCTGAGGCTCAGGAGGCTGTTTAAGTGAATTACTACTGTAAGTAACTATTTGTGCAGTAAAAGTTATTTATTTTTCTCGTTAATTAAACCAAATAATCATATCATTGGCACTGATGATACCCATTGAAAAATGTTCACAGGCATTTTTGTGGGACATATTTTCAGTGCTGAGGCTGGCCTGTTTTTTTTTTTTATCCTAAACTGTAAAATGACAAAGTTTTAAAAGTCCTGTGGGGACAGATTAGCACAATAACCCAAACTGAGGCTAAACTGCCAGGATAAAGAGGGTCAGGCTTTTCAGCAGGTCCTGAGCTACCCTGATTTTAGATTTTCCTCAGAGTACTCACTCTGTAAGCCAGCCCCCCATCACACACAGCCACATCTCTGTTCACTAAACCCAGTCTGTATCTGTCCGACACTGTCAATCAATCAATCACAAAATAAAGACAAATCTGTGTCAATCTGGAGTTGTAGTTTTTTACACCAAGGATTTTACTCTCGTGTATGTATAGATTTTGCTCAGCGGTGTTGTTAGTTTGTTCAGGGCTCACTTTTTTATGAGAGCACACTGTAAGATCAAGCCTCCATGCCTTTCTGCATCAGGACATCTGAAGTGGCCTAAATCTGCAGCAGCTCCCAGCCTGTGTGCTGTTCTCCAGCATCAGGCCTCTGTCCCCTCTGACATTATCACATTGTCTAACAGTGGTAGATTTGGGCTGATGAGGGGTCATTTTCAAGCATACAGGACAGATTACATGGCTCTGCATCTTTTATTTTCCTCTCTGTTTGAAGGGCATCTTTGAGGGCACTTCAGCACACTTGAGTCCACCAGTTTTGTCAGTGGTGCCCACCTTAAGTCTACAACCAAAGGATTAAAGGACTCGTAAACATATTGTCACACATGTATTTAACATGTTATCAGCTTTTATTTAGTCCACGAACACTGGCATACACAGACTCACAAATGAACTGTTTTGAGTTGACAACAAACACAGATATTTCACCGAGTTACTGCGTGTATGAAACATCAAAATGTTGTCGCAAGGAATGAGAAAGTTTTCTCTACATTCTGGAGTGCTAATGCTAACAGGCAACAGTATTTACAACATCATAACTCCACTGTATGTGTGCAAAAAGACCCATATTTACATTTTCACTTAATCAGCATATTATACCTTATTGTTTTCAACATTTGACATATTACATTTCACATCAGTTCTTCTGGCAGCACTTTGATTTTCTGAATCTGAACTCTCCTGTACACAAACCAAATGTTGTGCAAACTGTTAAAATCACAATATATGAGCAACATACAATGTAAATGCACACTATGTGATGGAGATTTTAAATAAATAGCAATGTACAGAAACACATACATGCTAACCATATAACTTTAATTAGAGAGATCCAGCAAATTCCATTAAGTAGAATAAATTTGAGGCTGACTCTCATTTTAAAATGTATGATAACAGTTCATGTCAAAGTTTATGATGTATTCATGTTCTGCAGGAGGTGGTCCTCTCACAACTGGGGTTTTCACAAAGGATTTTTTTGCCTTGTATTTAGAAGATGTTGAGTATATCCTCATTCAAGTCAGTCCATATTAGTCCCACTGCTCCACATAAAGTTACAGTCATAGGTACGTTACATCCTGTGATATGGTATCGGTAGATAAGTCTGTTTATTTAATTTGTGCAACAAGTTGGTATTGAACTTACATTCTACCAAGTCATCTGGCATGAGAAAAATGAAAAGGCAGATGTCTCTTTGAGAAAACTCTTCTGTTTCTTAAAAAGAAGTTCAATTTCCAAGGCAGTAAAAAGAAGACAACACACAAAAACAACAAGATTAAGGCTTGATGCTGATGCCAGAGGACTATTCATTTGTCAGTAACCAAAAATAAAAACAGTAAAGCTACAAAAAGATTCCACATATCACAGCCTTACACCATGGGAGGAGAGGAAACAGAAAGGAAAAGCTCAGCAATGGAATAAGGAATGTAAAAGATTCAGGGTGAGGGAAGAGCTTAAGTAAAGGAGGGAATGATGGATGGATTTATAATCAGACTTTCTCTTAAACAGCAAACGTTAACAATGAAAGAATAAGCCTCCCTTGTTGTCCAGCACATAGCTGTAGTTTCATATGCTCGTATGACCCTTTGGTATCAAAAGCAAAACATCCATCAACTCAGTGGTCTCAAGGTTAAAGACTTTATGTCCAACAACTTTCTTCTTCAAGGTTTCCATGTGAATGAATATCAGCATAGTTTTTCAGCTCTGTTTGACTCCTCTTTGTGTCTTATGGTTGCAGTTTCTTCATTAACAGCTTTGTTGCTGCTGTAGACGAACCCTTCAGTGGTCAGTGGTTGTTCTGCATGAGTTTGGCAGCTGAGGATTTTGTGTCGTCCAGCCTCTTCTCTGCATGTGTGTTTTGTGTCCTATATGTCTGTGATGATATTGTCTTTTGACTTTGCATGTAAGCATCTCTCTCTGTGTTCGTGTCAGCGCTGACAGCCCCACCTGTGTTGAAGGTGCTGTTTGCTTTGATGGAGGTGTGTGCGTATGCGCTGTCTTTGCGGTGGCTGCGTGTCATGGTGACTCTGAAGGTGTGTGTGTGCTGCAGTTCCATCTTGTCCTCCTCTGACACTTTGATGAAGGGGAACCAAGCAAATGCATGACGGAAACCAGCGCGAAACCTGCACAAAGAGAGGAAAATTTGTTGTCTGCCCTGAATTTTTGGGATAGTGGTCAATTCTGAGTGTGACTGTGCCTCTTACCTTTGGTTTAGACAGCAGTAAATGATGGGGTTGTACATAGTCGAACTCATTGCCAACCAGAATATGGCCAGATACACCTGTGAGGAAAGGAAACATGATTCCCGACCAGTGATCGACATATAAATAAATCAGACTAAAAATGAATAAAAGAGAATGGATAACATGTAGAAAGGCAGCTGCTAACCTGTTGAATGTAATGTTGTTTATAAATGTCTCTGTTAAATGATCCCAAAATGAAGTAGAAGTGATAAGGCAACCAGCACAGGGCAAAGGTCACCACCACAACAACCATCATCTTCACCACCTATGGCATTCACACAGAGAGGAAAACCAAAATAATCCAGTCTGTCATTACTGAGTTTAGTTTAGTTAAGACAGATTTAGCTCTGCTTGCTTATCAGAGCATGTTGATGATAGTGAGAGTAACATACGGACCTTTCTCTTGGCTGTTATCTGGCTGTGGTAGTGGTCTGTCGCCTCTCCAGGGATGTGCCCACCCCATAGTGATCGTCCTACTATGCTGTAGGTCACCAGCATCACCAGCAGAGGGAGCAGGTAGATTAGTAATATCACTGCAAACTGATAACTGCAGAGGGAGAAAAAAGGAGTAAAGCTGGTAAAAAACTCAAACTGAAAGCCAACACGAACAAAAACACTCAATAAATAGCTGCTTATGATTTCAGATGTTATGAGTGTTTGTCTACATTTCTGAAATATCCCACTGGTTCATGTTTATCCTTTGTTAACACAACTTTTAATTCACATAACAGTATGTAACATTTCCAAATTCAGTTCGAGGAAGGTCAAGAAAGTCATCAGATGTAATGTAATATTGCATAAATAAACTTTAATACTGTCAGACAGATTTTCATCTGCAAGGGTGGCTGACAATGAAATAAACAAATCCCATGATCCAACACATCTTCACAATGTTGTCAAACTATGTCTTTTGTTTTCATTTTTTTTTTATTGAGAGAGCCTTCATGGCAAAAATTACATTGTGCATTTGAATCAATCCTGACATTCAAAAGTGAAGACATTACTTACAAAATGGAAAAATCATAACCCATTATAAAAAATAGTCAAGCTGCCATTTAGTTGTCATTTCATCAGTAAATACTTATTGATCCAGATGTTTTTTTGATCACATGATGTAAAACAATCTCTCAGTCTATTATTGATCTGCTTTGTTGCAAATGTCACTCCCTGTCTTTCTTTTTGTGCACTTTTTAATCTCTATCTCTCTCACCTTAGCTGATGTGTTCCTCCGTAATCATCAGGCCAGTCGACCATGCATACTGTTCTTGGGTAGTAAAATTTGGTCACGCTGTAGTAGCACTGAGGGAAAGCCAGCAAGATTGCTACAATCCATATCAGGGCAATCACAACCTTTGTAGAGGTGGAGGAGAGGCGGGGCTTCAGAGGGTGGATGATGGCCATGTACCTAGAAGAAGACAACAAGGTTTAGACATTCACATCTATCCTTTGCACAGAAATCTGATTTTTAACTCAAAGCAACATAAAAAACAGATTGACTTCATAGAGGCTCTTCCCTGTACAGAAATCTGCGCCACAAATGATTCAAAGTCAAGTAATATTTTTTGTACGAGAAAATCCATGTGTTTTCTCTCTGCATGTCTGATAAAGACGAAATTCAGAATGCTATTAAAGAGAGGAGTGATTGCTGAGAACCATCTTTATCATGTAAAATCGGTGCTAAAATGTAACTTAGTAAATTTAGTCTGGTACTATTTTTACATACAGATTAAAGAACTTTTACCTAAGTGTTTCTATCTTATGTAACTTTATACTTTTACTCCATTACATCTCAGAGGCAAATATCGTATCTTTTACTCCACTTCAGTTTCTGTCAGCTTTAGTTAATTTGCATAACCATCCTGTCCACTGAAAATCAAGAATCTTCAAATTCAGTGATTTTGCATTTGAATTTCGCCAACTTCTTAAGCCAAATAAACTCTCTACAATGATTAGCTGAAAAAGTGTAATAACAAAGCTGAAAACAAGCCATTATGTGACTTTTATAAAGATATGTGATTCTCACATACAGACATGTGAGGATCTTAATGTAATGTATTGCTGTAGATTAAACTATGCAACAGTATAATGTAGTTCAAATTAGCAAACTTTTGCTTATTACACTTGCATACTTTTACGTAAATAATTCTTTAAAAGCATGATTTTTACTCAAAGAGAAGTATTTTCACAGTGCAGTACTTACAATTTTACTTGAGTAAAGGATTAAAAAACCTCATCTACCACTGTCTCAAATATATCTTATGTGTATTCTTATGTCTAAATAATTTTCAGAAAATAAACTCTCAAACCTGAATGACAGAGTTTTATTAACCAGTGCATATATTTGATTGCAAATAAAATCCACTACATCTAATTTGTAAGAACGAAAACCTTCATGAGGATTAACAATCAGAAATATGAGAGAAAAAAGGCCACCTAATGTATCCATCTAGTTTGATAGCATCTGGTTCTCATGAAGGTGTGTTTAAACTAGGGCCGGGACTTTAACGCGTTAATTTCGATCAATTAATTATAAAGATTTTAACGCGATAAAAATTTTAACG
>JAQMCX010000001.1:6832552-6870737 GCA_029814765.1 Acanthurus leucopareius | reverse complement strand
ATTTCGATTAATTAATTACAGACCCTATAATTAACGCGATTAAAAATTTTAATCGAGTCCCACCACTAGTTTAAACAGATGAAAACTTTGACCAATGATGACAACAAATACCAAAATTCATATTGATTATGGAACCACTGTGACACTTATGCAATGTAATTATATTTGTTTGCTTAATGTCACTTAGTATCATCACCATTATAGTTGAATGATTTAACTATGAGCATGAATCATTCATTTGAATTATTCAGGACTGGCAGCATTGATGTGTTCAATGGCTGTGCCCATTTTTCTTATTTTTAGTTTTATGGCCAATCTGTGTGCGATCGCGCATGAAATCATTAGCATTTTTATTATATTCTGTTCCCTGTAATTAGGACTCAAATTAAGCTCGGTCAAGCAAGAAAAAGAAGAAGACCATGAAATTTAGAAATTTAAAAGTACACATACATCACATAGTCTGTAAATAAGAGTTATTATATCATGATATTGAGGATTTGATGTGTGAAGTGACCTACTCAGTTTTTTAACAGGCTTTTACATCAGCCCTCACTCTCAGTTCTCATTTTCATTCTCAGTTCCAGCGGCCTCCCACTTTAATCTTATGACATAAGTCTCATGTTACATCAGCACCACCTCTGAAAGGTTGATAAAACTTGATAAAGGGCTGTTGTCGCTGCAGAGTGAGGGGGGCAGGGACTCGTACTTCTTGAGCCATTTTATGAATGCAGCTTCTGTTTCAGAATTTATCAGTTTAATTGATTGTTTTCCACTTGCTGCTGCAGCTAATGACCTCATGGAAATTCTCGATAAAGTCACATAAACTGATGATTCCTCAAACTGGAAACGGATGAGGAAGAGTTATCACCTTATAAGCAGATTTACACCTGGTCCCCACATATGGCTCGTTAATTACTACATCTGTCCTGAGCTTTACACAGAACAGCATATCATATAAGTAATGCACACACACATGCTCACATGAGAGAATAATGAAACGCTCCAATGAAATTCCCTCTGTTGGAACAGCTGCACTGCAGTCAGCACTGAGAAAGTGGACAATATTGCCCTTCAGGCAGTCATCTCTGCCAGAAGCCATTCAGAAGCCCATTTTTTCACCCTGGTCTAAGAAGGGAAACATGTCCTTACAGAACTCCAAAACCCCGTGGACAGGATCACTTTACAAAGACCGAAACTGTCCAATTTCTCACAGTGCTCACAATTTTCAGTTATTCCAGAAAGAAATACTTAACAAGTTGTAAACTTCAAATTCTCTCCAAAATCACTCATTGACATGACTTAAATATTCTAGAGCTGGATAACTCATCTCTTTCTACCTAAGGCCACAAACTTATTAATCAGCCTTTGTAAATGAATGGGCTGCACCGGAGCCAGATTCAGTTTAATGAAACATCACTGCAATAAATCTTTATGGGGTTTAAAATGATAAGTTTGTGTTTTGAGGCCATGATCAGCGTTGTTGTTGAATTTGACTGAATTAAATTAAGATTCTGCCCACCCCCATCATACATATTATTAAAAAAACCCCCATTGCAGTCTAATACAAAACACTGAACCCACAGCCTTAAAAATAATCTTAAACTTCAAAAAGACAATATCTGTTGCAGGGCAGTTGTATTTTGTTACAATATAACATACACTCTAAGTCAGTACGTACCGTTTATTGTATGTTAAGCGCATTTCAGACTAAGAACAGATTGAACATTTGTGCTCCAGTAAGCATTAATGGCATCTGTATCCCTGCTGCTTGTTGACCTATATCTTCTTTATGCAGCATTTTTTCTCTGGATTTGGTGAACAGCTGCTGCTGATGATAACATCAAGTGTTGTATCCAAATGAATAAAAGTCTCACAAGGAGTTGCCATTCAATCTCAGGTGACAAACCCCTGATTGACAGAGAAGCTCAAAATATGATCCATGGATGATCCACTGCTGAAAAATAAAGTATTAGGCCATCCAGTTTCTGCCAATAAATAAAATACTGGGGATGAGAATTTTCATTTTGTATTTATCAATCAGTATGTTAACCACATTTATTTGCCATAATCAAAGCTTTTAAAGAATTTGAAATTAATGTATAGCAAAATTAGTGTTGCCATGCAAAAGTAAACCGGGTTATTTGCTAACTTTACTGCAGAGTCGACTGTTTCAGTAAATGGTCTTTCATCCCTTTTTAACTGTTTGCATAATGCAGCTCCTAAATGGAGTGTTGCAGGGAAGGAGGCTCAGTCATCCCATTAGTGTCTAATTGGTGGAAAACAGTTGTTTAGTTGCTGACTTAGTAGCCATTTAGGTGAGTGCATCAGCTTAACTGTGATGTCATTCCACGTTGAGAAGCATTAAATAGTTTGAATGAGACTTAATTTGGCCTTCGCATGGTTTGTTAGTCATCTGTCTTACCTGTCCACTGCGATAGCAGCCATCGAGTATATTGATGAAAACATGGCTGTGATGGGGAAGAAGTTCTGGAATCTGCAGTAGCCCAGGCCGAAATACCAGTCATTGTGAAGCGCATAGACAAAGTTAAAAAGAGTGTTGAAGGTTGCCATGGAAACGTCAGAGAAGGCCAGGTTGACGATGAAGTAGTTGGTCACAGTCCTCATGCGTCTGTGAGCGAGAATGATCCAGATCACTGTGACATTCCCAGTGACGGACACTAGGATGATGACGGAGTAGGCTATAGCCCACAGAGCCACCTGAGAGAGAGAGGGAGGGAGAGAGAGAGGAAGAGAGGAAGAGAGGAAGAAGAGAAGAGGAAGAGGAGGGATATGAAGGGAGGTGAGAGAGAGGACCAAGAGGAAAGTAGAGGAAGATCAGAGAAGAGAAAGGGAAGAGGAAGAGAAGAGTCAAGGAATATGAAGATGAGAGAACAGGAAGAGGAAGAGTAGCAAAAGGAGAGAAGGGAAGAGGAGAGGACAGGAAGATGAAGATAAGAGGAGAGGTGAGGAAAAGAGAGGAGAGAAGATAACAGGAGAGGAAAGAAGAGGGAGAGATGCAGGAAAGAAAGAAGACGAGAGAGGAAGAAGACAAATCACACAGTTAAACGTATTATAAAGCAGCAGAGTATTTAATTTTGTAAAGCCCCCCCCCCCCATTAAGGGAAAAAATTCTAATATATCAGTCATTCAAGAACACTTTATGAACATAGTTTAGCTTGGTTAATTACATTAGAAGTATGTATTTTTTATTTTATTTTTTTTTTTACATTTTTTCACATTTTGCGAAAAACGCATATGTGTGCTCTGGGGATTTGAAAAGGTTTTGAATATTACAGAAAGTGAATACAGTGCTCTCTTGTTAAGTTTCTCTTTTTCTTTCATCAGCGTTTCCTCTGAATGCGTCGCCACTGAGCTGACTCTCTGATCCCACCGTGTCTCCCACCTGAAAGTCGGGCTGCTGGAACTGGTTCCACGTCGTCTCGTTCCCGTCTTCCAGCCAGTCGGTGGTCACAGAAAACGGGGATGAGGTGACCTCCGTATCTCGTTCAATGTGATGTATAAGACTCTCCGCGTCCATATTTGTCTTCCTGTACACAAGGTCAAAGAAACGTGTTAACTCTGTGCGCTACGCGCCATGCGTAATTAGGCACAGTGACCCCTCATTTAGATGTGTTCATGTAGTCAGATAGGAGGTGTGTGTGAGAGAGTGTTTTTGGATAAATTTGTGATTTATTTTTTTTCTGTCCTGTTCAGGTCATATTGATCCGTCATGTTTTTGTTTCTTTACTAGATGTCATCTCAAATATTTTAAAAGTAAACATAAACAGTTTTGAATTTCTTAAGTGTGCTTATTTGTGAACATATATGTGTGTGTAAAATATACCCTAAAACCCTAAAACAAAAGTGATTTTCGAAGCAACCATACTAAGTTTTTTAATGTATAAAGGAGGCTATTTGATGCCATGGTTAATAATTATACAGCCTCTCACCAAAATGGCAAGTTCCGCAGTCAACCGATAGCCTAATCTTACCAGCGCATGTTAGTTTTCGCAAATATTTCCTGAAAAATAGCTAACTGCACTTGATTTTTGAATACATTTTTGGTTGAAAATATGCTGTATTAACCGTTAACTATGCAAAATACAACATGCATTAGGTGTGTTTGGCAGAAACACACGATAATAGTTTCTTTGGCTGTGAGCAACAATATGTAGCACAAGAGATAGAATTATCCACTGGATAACACCAGGGACAGATATTTTATCAAAGAATAAAATATCTGTCAGATTATTTATTTAATCTGATTTACCTCTCTGATTACGCTGCTGTTGTCCCTTGTAACATCAGTTTGTCTCCACAGTAAATCATGTCCGAAAAATTAGGGTCCTCCTGCGTAAAAGACATCCAGGTCCAACCAATAATCCATGAAGGCACCTCAAGACATCTCTAATCTTGCTCTCTCTCTCTTTCTCTCTTTCTTTGTGTGTGTGTGTCTGTGTCTGTACACACACATATAGGCGACACACACTTTTTCTTTCTCTCCTGGAATGCGTAACTTGCTGATTACAGTACAAGCCGCTGAGGGTGACAGAGGTGCGAGGGCAGGCACGCCTCTCTGCGCGTGTAGCTTGCACCAACTACATTTACTTAGAAGAGGGAGGGAGAGAGAGAGAGAGAGAGAGAGAGAGAGAGAGAGAGAGAGAGAGAGAGAGAGAGAATCCGCGCTCTGATTTTGTGGATTAGTTGTAAAACGTTGTAGACATGGCTCTTCATGCTGCTCAAGGATTTACATAAAATAGACAATGTGAGAAAAGGGGCGTCAATTGAAGGTGTGTTTGCTCAGCATGACTCCATCAGACGCAAGAGAGGGATAAGAAGAGAAATATGTGTGAGATAGAAACCAAATCAACAAGAAGCCCAGAGGAGAAGGCTGGCCGTTTGGATGAGAAAGCTATAAAGAAAAGTTCAAAATTAGTTCAAAAGATACTTTTTCATATCTGCTCAAACATTTCATGATCTAACTTCTATTTTTGACTTATATAACAAAAACCTGCAGTGAAGAAGACACAGGTGGAGGGATGATAGGCTCCATTAGCAGTGTTGGACAGAGGCAGAGCTCTGTGGAGCTTTGAGTTTTTATACAACTTCATCATGTCTGTATGTGGATTTGGATGCAGGTGAAATTTCCACTTCCTCTGTAAAATGGTTCTTCAATGAATTTAACCTTGATACATACTACATACAGTCTCTTGGATTTTGCAACAAAACTCTGTGGGTCAAAAGGGTTGATCTTGTTGTAGTTGTGTTCAGCCATCGTGCAACCAATTCTGTAACTCACAACCATTGTCTGCAATCACTTGATTTCAAATGAGATCATCCTCCTGAAGGATCCTGTTTGTGGGTTTTGATATGTCTGAAGAGGTCAGACTTTCTTGCAGAATGAGTATGGATTTTTGGTGCTGTTTCTAGGAGGCGAATTTTTCGGTGATGAGTCTCAATTTTGTTTCTCATCATGTCCATCTTTGAAGTTGTGCTTAATAGCCCATTGTTCTTGTGCCTCACAGTCAGCATCAATACAATACTCATTTGCATGCTTATGCTTAACCCACTTGCTTAATAATGTCTGATTCTCAGTGAAGAAGAAGAGAGTTCGTCCACCACTTGATCTTTTTAAGTACTTCATTGACTTTGGTGCTTCTAACAGATCGAGAAGTTTTCTGAGATGAACTCAAGCTGCAAGAGTGGAAGATGGTTTTGATTACCAGCCCTGAAGCACTTCCAAAACACAGCTTTGTTTTTGCAGTTATTAGCTGTCACACATTTTGAAAAATCTTCTCTTGTCTACCTTAAGTTAGAGATGAGATGTGATAAAAAGCTTAAATGTCCCCCCAGAGAGGGTGTGATTCAGTGCTGTTGGTGTAAAACTGTGAACCTGAACAGAATTAAAATTTAAGTGGCTGGAAAAAAGACATAAACAGTGAACTTGGCCAATGTCTTGGTATTGTCCTGGTATTTCTAATACATGTATGTATGTGTTTGAAAAGACATGTATAATATAAATGTGTGCTGTCATTCATCACAATTGTCACTAAGGACACCATTTGTGCACCTGCTGTACTTCCACAGTGTTTACAGTGTCATGATATCTGGGCATTGCAGTAACTTGCTTGTGTTTCTTGTGGGAAATCAATGAAACAAAGAGTTGACAGACAGTCTTTAGTATTAGCTCTGTATTTTTTTATGTGAAATGGCTTCAGTGCTTCTCTTTCTTACAGATTAGTCTTTTCTTGTGCTTTTTGTCGTTCATGTACTAACTAAACTTGTTTCTTCTCAATAATTCTTCACATTTTAGCTCTTTTTGTTTTCCCCTACCGCTCAGGGAATTTTACTGTGTGTTTGTGTGTGTTTCTGTGTATGTTTACACAGAAAAGAACAGATAGAGGTCAAACTCGCTGACTTCAGCTTAACTCAGTCTGTCTTTTTCTCTGCGGTGTGTGTACAGTATGCATATGTGTACTTTCACATGTTCACAGATCCTTATTGGCCAGCAGAACCTGGTGAAGGGCATGTTGAAAGGTTGAAGGGTGTTGCTGTAACTAACAAAGTACAGCAAAGCATAGTCTCCTGGTTAAATCTGACTGCCGTGCGCTGTAGAGGAACACATAACACTGATTATTATCCAGAAACTAATGAGGGAGGGATGAAACACATCCTATCTGAACTAGCACAAAAAAAGATAATCCTTTACTTCTAAGAGTCTAAAAGCTAGAGGTGATATATAAGGAATAACCAAACAAACTGGGTGGAAAAAGTGAGTCACTTGGGTGAACAGCCAATTGGCAGCTTCTTTTGACTGACTTAACATGTTATCTGCCAAAGGCTCAAAGATGGCTGCCGGATGTTTCGATGTATCGAGGCGCTAAATTGTCCTTGGTTGATTAAAAGCTGAGTATTCATGAGTGATTCTCACTCTTTGCATAAGGCCGTAGTTTCTTAAAACTGAGATGCCTGAGGGCAGTTTTACAATGTAAAGTCCTCTATAAATATATGCCATATATGTTTCTGAAGCCCTTAATCACTTGAATTTGTAGTAACAGAGGATCAGTTTAAATTTCAGAGTTGATCATGTTCATGCAGTGTTTGAGGCTTTATCAAAAGATACTGACACCCCCAAAAAAAGCACATCACAGAGGTTTGTAGTTCTGAATGAGTTGTCTGCTGTGCTTTACCACTAGGGGGCAGAGTTACATGTTTGAGTTGCATTGCAAGCCATACAGCATCATGCTACATAGTTGTGATAAAAAATAATAAACAACCCTTTAAACGTGATGCTTGAGGAAGGAGGTAAAACTTTGTGCTTTACCTTTTAAGATTCAGTCATGCTCTATCTAAGGATCAGGTATTTTAAATTAATGTATAAATATCTCACATACCAGGAATATTAAATAGAAGGCCAAGTCTGGGGTATTTTTGTGTTAAGGAAAATATATTTTGGCATTACTTTGTATCTATATGCAATCCAAACTTTAAAAAAAATAATTCAAAGTTTCCCTATTATTTTGTGACTAGAAATTGCTCAATTCTCAGATTAATGCTACAAAGGAATAGGCTATGTAGTGTGGAGATTAATGGCTGTGGAGAAGAACAGCAAATTTCGCAGCACTGATTTCATCTTGTATTTTCAGCCAAATCTCTCTTGGAACGTGGCTTATAACCGGATCTCAGTGAGACTTTGACCCCTTGAAATAATAAAAAATGGAGGAATCATCCATTGTGCCCCTCATTCGTGCACTCGCCCCTGACCAGAGAAAGTCTGACACATTCAGTTCATTTTTTGTGTGTCGGCGGTCAAAAACAACCACATTTCACCTGATCCATCAACCATCTGTTCATATGAAATCCTGTTTTTTTTATTTCAACCTGTAATCCCCCATCCGTTTTCATCTTTACAGCCATCCTTTTTGTTTTTTTTTCAATCTGTCACGCCGGCGTGCGCTTCCAGGTGTGGTGACGATGACAACGCGGAAGTGTGTTGTAAACAGCGCACTTTGCCGCTGAAGTCTGTCCTCAGTCAGACGCGATGTCCAACAACGAAGAAATCCGGTACTGTCACAGATTCTCCTACATTTTCCTCAAATTCCTCCTGTTCTCCTACTCCATCATATTTTGGGTGAGTAACGATTATTTTTATTGTTATTATTCAAAGAGAAGCGTGTGCTTCATTTGCACGAATATCCCGGCTTCAGGGGCTGGACGGTGTGTTGTGTGTGTGTGTGTGTTTATTTGCTGTGGAACAAAATGATCAGGCTTGGGTCTGTTTGTTGGGGGAGAAAGATGAAGATATAAGATGTTTTTCTTTTCAAAATGCATTGTGTTCAGTTATTGTGATCTCGCATGTTGGAGCGACAGGTGCTGTACCTGTGGAGTAACTACTGTCAGTCTGCAGGCTGGGACTTAGATAGGTGTCTACTACGCTGTCAGTGGCCACACCCTCCCCGTTCACCTTTGCTCTACTCCTACCTGATCTGTACCGGCTCGGTTAGACTGAGAGAGCAGACAAAGAGAGAAGGAAAGAGGAAGAGCATATATGTTTTTTTCCCCATAGAAATCCCTCAAGCTGTGTGTGTGTGATCTGTCACATCCTGCTGCGGTCAGATTGTCCACACAACACATGTCATGTCTGAGCCACCACATGACAGATCGGCAGCATGTGTACAGTAATGACAGGTCTTGAAATTGCTCTAAATGACAGAGTGGGCTCAGTAATTGTATTGTGCAGCCTACAAAGAATGGCAATATGCTTATTTTTGATTTGAAGTACTGTGTGTGTGTGGGGGGGGGGGGGGGGTACACAGGTGAATTTAAACAGATAGAAAGTAGCTGGAAAACAAATTGGAGCATTAAGCACCAAAAGAGCCAGATATTTCCCTCGGGAGTTGGTGGAGACCAAAGACAGAGCTATAAGAGTGGATATTGGACTTCTGCCCTCCAGGTGGCCACGGGACACGGGACTCCAAATGAATGCTGATGTTGATCTGAAACTCTGCAAATAAGCAACTGTTTGCTAACAAGCTCCATATCAACTCAAAATGTGATTACATGTCAGTGTTATATACACAGCTTGTTCCTGCTGCAACCAAGGGGCCAAAACAATAGAGTCAGGGCTTTTTATAGTAGAGAGATCAGACGAAATGAAGTGTCTGCTGAAGAGCAGCCTCAGTATAGGAAACTTTATATCAATACCTTATAGATTATACATTTCACTGAAAACAGAGATCGCTCAAGGTCCATCAGACACATCTTCAGCAACAGGGGAGCATTTTTTAACTTTTTTTAACAAATTAGAGTTGCTTAGTGTTTAGTTATGTTCTCAGATGCTTTGATTCGTCAAAAACAAGAACTAAATGCCTTCATGATTACAATTTACTTGCATCAGTTAATTTTTTAAAGGCAGAAACTTAAAGTCTGATAATTTAACTCTCGGGGATTACATTTGTTTAAAAAAATGTCTTGAAATAACTTTGATTTAATGGAAGCGAGACACTCTCTGGCAAAGATGACTTAGATTATGTCAGTTTAGAAAGAATAAAGGCTTTGTGCCACAGAAACCCTGCAGCTGTTCCCTTTAATGGACAACATGACAGATTGTGTATTTGTGCAGACAGATGGCTGATTGACAACACTTCATGCACAAAGAAAATCACTTATTTGTTTCTTCAGTGTGACATCTTTGAAATGTTTATTGGAGGAGAGAGAGAGAGCAGGAGAAAGTGAGGCACAGAGGAGTCGGTTTATTATGGAGAGTGAAAGCTACCTTAATGGGTGAAGAAGATTTAGTTATAGTCACTTTGTGCCTACAGCTTGTTGTTTCAGTTATGTTAAAGAAGCTTTTACTCCACGCACTGTGTCCGGTGACTTATCTCCGTTTGACACAGTCAACACCAAAGAGCACCGTTGGTAATGTTTTCACATCCTCTGGGAAATGTAGACAGTAACACATGTGCCCACACTCAGCAAAAAATGGTTGCTGTTAATTAGAATTGGACTCAACAGTTTTTTGCCGTAATGTTTCATAAAACAGGTGTGAAGCGTTATTTAAACTACTGCATGTTGACTGGATCAGTAATGTGTTCCTCACATTTCTTGTATTTACCGATGAAAACAGTAAATGATGCTTCTCAGACTTGTATTTATTCCTCTTTTTTAAATGACCTGTTATTCTCACGGATTCATTGCCCCACAGGACAGGATGTGTGTGTTGGAGAACAGCTGCTGAAGCTGCAAACAACAATGTGAAACAACACATATTAGAGGAACAATGTACTGAAGGAGATGAGTTATTTCCTTTTTACACTAGAAAATGATTTAAGTCATTCAGGACAAAATAACCACACATAGCTGTGGGATCAGAATTTGATCAAGGTTGATGACCGTAAGCAAAGCATGTGAAAAATTTTTGTGAGATAATTAATCCAAAGGTTGTAATTTTGTCTATGAAAGTCATTCTGAGATAAATTGTTGACCAGTGAATGTAGTGAAAGATATAATGGAAACAGTGCATTTGATAGAGCAGAGTTAAAAGCAATGTATTAAATGATGTAATCAGTCACAATTAAATTTTTTATTTTGACACGAAGGTGTGTTAGGCAGCTATAATTCATCTGTAACTTGTCATAAATGATTTTCCCTTGTCAGTTGAATTTTAAAGTCAAATTAATGTAAAACAACTGAAGTTTCTGCATTTTGAAGGATAGTTTCTCTCTATTTGCTTTTCTTAACCTTAATTTACCCAGTGGAGGTAGATGGAGCACACTCCATTTAACAGAAGCTCACACACATTCACACTCTGAAACACATGCACACATTGCGGCATCCCAGTGTAACAGATGTCTTTGACTTTCAGCCAATAAACAGCTGTAATGCTCTGTCGTTTTTTTCCTGACTGATACAACTGTTGCAGTGTGAGGAGGTGACTGCCAACATGTCCCTGTTTGCTTCTTGTAAAAGTCAGAAGGTTTATCCAGCTTCTTTCAAAGTGGTCCGATGCTGAGACATTGATGTCATAAGAAAAGGAAGAAAACAGTCTCTTTTATATTCTGACTGATTTAAAAGCCTTGCAACTTTTTTTTTTTTATCTTAGTCCCTTCCTGTGTTTACACAGTCAGCAGTTGAGAAGCAAGTGGAGCCCTTCTTTGTAGATGTTAGCATCTTGGACATTAAGAAAGTTGTCCACATCAGTGATGAAACCATCATCAGTGTGAACATGCCAACCATTACACTCCTTCTTCATCTTTGGGAACAGTTAGTCCGAGGGTGCCAAACCAACAGTCGGTCAAACAGGGTGGTGTTAAACAGAGTCAAACCTGAACTCCCAGATGACAGCCATGATGACCTGCAAGAAGACCAGTGTTACACATTTTATCAGACAGGACTGACTGGCAATTTTAAATACTTGAAACAGAAACACCCCAAAGGTTACTGACTTCAAACTATCTGCATAAAATGCAAGAGTTAAACTGCATGTGCGTGTAAGGAGAGCTGTAAAGCTCATGTCTTTAAGGTCTCTTAAGTCACAGTTCTTCAGTGAGCTCTTACTCGAATGCATTGTTGCAGCTTGCAGCCTGGTTTCAGAGGTTTCTTTTTAGTGTCAGTGCTGCACTGCCTGCCCCAACACCCACTAATAGCACTGTGACGTTGTTTGACCAGAGTGTGATATGTTGTATAAAACAACTTAACCTTGGCCTTATTCCCTGGTATTATCACTCAGTCGTCTGCAGCTGAGTGCACAGCTAATAAACAGAACACTGCCTGTGTTATTTTATTATCTCCTCTATTTTGGCTAAGATTTGCTTACAGGTACAAATTTGATTCATGAATTCTTTGTAAAGGCAAACAGTCCTGATTATTTTTTGAAAAGAAATTTAGAGTTGCTCTGTTTATAGCTTGAAGTTCCCTTCTCTCCTCTTGGCTGAACAAAAGTGAGATATTTGGGGGTGGGGGGGGGTGGGGGTGTAAGTGACCAGCCAGCAGGGAGACGATACCATAACAAACAGCAAGCAGGGACTTGTAAGGAAAAGACACCATGCTGATTGTTAATGTATTTGATCTCACTGCTGACTGCTGATGTAATGACACTTCTTTTCTGTCCTGTCTTCCACTTTCCTTCATGCCTTCCTCCTCCTCTTTTACATGTTGTCAGTCTTAATTAAGGATGGCTGAAGGTAGATCGTGCAGAGCCCAAATGCAATTAGCAACAAACTTGTCAAAGAATGAGGTGTTTGCAGATGAAGCATGCTGTGATGTAACCGTCCTACAGCGCTGAGCTGTGTGTGTCTGCTTGTTTTCTTAGAAATCATCTTTGCTTTGTGAAAAATCTGAGACGGAATTAACAAGGTTAACTCCAAAAATGTTTGCATCGAGCAATTGACATTTTTGGTGATATCTAACACTGCTACAAGTTCAGAAAAAATTACTTTTTAAATTGTTTTAAGACTATTTGAAATGTAATGTAACTGATGTAACAGCTGTATCTTGTAAATTGTCCAGCTCAAGTTCAAGTACAACAGTGTTTTCATTTAGCCTTCGCTTTATTGTTGTAGCTGCAGCGATGAACCGTAGCTGTTGTGATAGCATTGCACTCACTCTACTAATTACTGCATTGTTGAAACACATTTTCCTGTGTCAAGTGCAATTAGCAAATGTTGGCATGCTCACGTTAAACTGAGATGTAAACACTTTTGCAACATCAGCATGTGATTATTGTCTTTTTGACAATAACAATTAACTTAAAGCTTCACTGTGCAAAAGCACATCTTAGCTTGGCTGTGAAAAAACTGATACAGATGGTTTTCCCGTCTTATGAGTCCCTAAAGTGTGATTGGCCCGTTAATCCTGTTAAATGTCACTGTTGTTAACATCTGTTTTTAACACCAAATAAAGTGGTTTATGAAATCATAAGGATGCAAAAGTCTCAGCTTGTTCATAACCTGTCTGACCACCTCTGTCATTTGCCCTTTTGCTACAGAAATCCCCTTTGTGTTTCTAGATCTCAGCTACAGCGTCAGTTAGATCATAAGAGATTATTGCCGAAACCACAAAATAAAACCAGTAAAATAAATCCAGTTGTTATTAAGCATATTTATCACTCAAAATAAATTGTGTTTCCTTTTGTCACTGGCGCAGGGAACACAAGTCCCACTGTTAAAGCTGTACTTATCGGCTTTTAGGTAAATGTATAGATGTGTGATTGCAAATCAGCAGAGTCACTTGACCTTCCCTGAATAAATAAAGCATTAAAAATAATTGCACTTCACATAAACGGATCATTGGTGCCTTGCCATGTCCTACTTTAGATGCCTGGTCCCATTATAGAGCTACATATGCTCACATGCTATTTGTCTGTAATTGAATCCATGTGAGTGACCTTTTTAATTTTAGATTTGCCCGGAGTTCACAGTAGGAACAGACTTGGACATTTACATTTGTCATTCTACTGTGCATTCAATTTCTCCTTTTATTAGGGTGCATTTATTACGTGCACATTAACAGGGAGATGGTAAAGCTTTTGCAATCTCCTGCAATGAGAGGACACAAGAAGCAGCTATCATGAGACTTAAGTGTATGAGTGCAAGGCTGGTTGTTAATTTGCATCAAATAGTGCTTAGTGGAAGTTTAACAAATTGTCCTTGCATTTTTGCAGATTGCACATCACTGTTAACTGCTGGGCTCCTCACGGATGGATTGTTTTTATCAGAAATCAGTCAGCTATCGAGTCAGCTAAGATCCATTTTAGTCTTTCTTTCTTCAGAAAAAAGAATTCTAATGAATGTGTAACGCTTTGAGCACTACAAATTAAAATCCAGTAGCCTAATGTCTCTGTTGTTTTAAGCTGGCAGCGGGAATACATGATCTTAACCAAAACTCTGTGAGGCTAGATAATATTAGCGCTGAGTGGATATGACTTTTTTCTCTTCTTTGGGTGAACTGACCCTTTATTTAAGCTTTGCTTCACTCTCATTAAGTCCCTCTTAGGCACTGAAAGTCTCTTAATTAGCTGCTTTCAGATGCTAATTTAATGCAGATTGTTGAAGTAGCTTTAATGTATGTAAATGTGACACTGAAGATATGCAGATGGATTAAGAGGGGCATATAACACTGGACTGGATAATCTGCAAATTATTTGTGATTGGAGAAGCTTCTGTCTCAGTCACTTGTGTCATGATTTATTATATGAGACGGATAAGTACTGCCGCTTAGCCTTGCTTCCTGTGTTTCCCAGTCGCCACTTACAGAATTTTAGTGTAAAATCTTCTGCAGCTGAAAAAACATTCTCCATATAAATGTCTTTACAGGGCACTTCCAGCTATTAACACGGTCAGTTAATTATTTTTTAGCCATAAGGTGAATTCATTATCATTGTATGGAGGAGTAATCAAGAAAGAAAAAAAAAAATATATGTGTCTGTGTGTGTGTGTGTGTGTGTGTTGGCATACATGCCTTTGTATTTATATTGTTCCAATAGATTCACTGCACCCAAAACTGAAGGGCTTCAGAGAATCTAATTAAAGAGAGCTTCATTTACAATAACAAAACTAAATTATCTGTTATTGCGGTCCATTCCCAGCTGGTGAAAATGCATCTATAATTGGACACTAATTAGCTTGTGCAGCTTCATAGCACAAGTTTCACACTCTCAAGGCTCTAGAGATGCCTACAGACAGGCCAGTGCTCATGGAGGTCACTTTGTGATTGTTACATTTGATCCAGATACACTTAAACAAAGCTTTGAGTCTACAGCCATGCTAGCAGCTTGGGGAGGCTTTATTTAAGTGGTTGTTCTTTGAGCTGCATAGATAAGTTTGCACGCTCACATGCTCATGCTAAGCAGGTGTGATGTATACAATGCTCACCATCATTATGTGATGTGTTAACATAAGAACATTTGCTAATAAGCTTGAAGAAACATCAAAGTTTAACTGATGGCTAATGGGAATGTCATTATTTTATGTCAAAATATATGCCAAAGTAATCTAAGCTAAACTCCTTAAGTGTTGGACATAACTGGTGGCTCTAATTGAGAAGTCAAGGGACCACCGAGTGATAGCTGGTAAGAGAAATCGATAAGAAAACTCATCCTAACAGCTTCTCATTGTGTTTCCAGTTGATAGGTGGATTTATCCTGGCCATTGGCATCTATGCTGAAGTGGAGAGACAACGCTACAAGACGCTTGAGGGGGTGTTTTTGGCCCCTGCTATTATCCTGATTCTTTTAGGAATCGTCATGTTTATTGTGTCATTCATTGGAGTCTTGGCTTCACTGAGGGATAATTTAACCCTGTTGAAAGTGGTGAGTGCCATTTATCTCTTTTTGAAAAACAATAAAGTAGCTACTAGGATGATTAGGATGTCCCATTAACTCTTAATTTTTTTTTTTGATGACACACTTTAAAATAATGTACACTATAAATAATGCATGCTTTCACTGCTTACATTCATTTTTACACAGCAGCATCACTGAAGAACCAGTCCGTTAGTACTCCTATTGGTATCGATAAAACACTGTAGAAGGTTGAAAGGTAAACATATAGATGCAGCATAACACAGTGCTCATTCTAAGTTGTGTGTCATGAATAAATGAGTCCGGATTAATGACCAATTCTACAGATTTTGCCTCACACACTTGTATCTATTTGCACTGGTATAGAAAAGTTCCTCTCATTATTTAAAGTACATCACAAGACTGCAAAGCTGCAAGACTAATGCAAAACAAAACGACAGATGTAAAAACAAGCGTCATCCTATGACCACGTCCCAGGATGAGGAATGTTTGAAAATCAAGTAGAATGCATCCATTGGTGCCTGAGCTGTTGGCTGGAAGGGCATTATATGGACCATAACTGTGCCTGTATGTGAGGACACGGTATGCAGATCATTACACTGTGATAAAACTTTAAAGCAGGAGTGAAAACTGACCTCATTTCATGTAAGTTTACTGATAACCTCAAATGCCCAAACGTACTCAAACATCTTTTACTCCAACCTTGTTTGATTTTTGAAGCTTAAAAGAGGTCCCAGCAACCAGAGGTGTTTTTTCTGCAGCCGTAGTACCTGTTCACAGAGTACTAAAAGAAATGAAAAGCTTAACTAAGAGGAAGCACACAGTGAGGACACGCTGCTGTGAAATCCCTAATGAGTAAAGACTAAATTGACCTTCTCTGAGTTCTAATCTCACTTTGGTAATACTGAGATAAATGTACTGTCACAACAGCAAGGAGAAGTGGGAAAAGAAACCATCAGGCTGACATAGTGACGCCAGAGTCTTGTTGAGTAAAAATATTACAGTTAGACAGTTTAGTCTTGAGTACTAAATATGGCAACACTTTCCGAAATACATCTTGTTCTGTGACATGCTGGCACTTCAGTGGAAATTACTTAAATAGAAACGTATGGAAACTTAATGTTGGTATCTTACATGATTTGCCGAATTACAGCTGTCCTTGTGTCAGGTATTGTTTTCAGTGTATTTGGGCCTTAACTTAAAAAAACAATATTATAAACACTGATGTTAAAAGTGTATAATGTGAGTGTGTACACTGTCTCTTCATCTTTATTGTCTGTTTGGTCACAGTTCATGTACACCCTGGCTATATGTCTGTTCCTGGAGCTGCTGGGAGGAGTACTGGCGCTGGTGTTTCACAACCAGGTGAGTTGACCCAGGTGTTGATCAATAACCTGACAGTCACTCTCTCACCATCAGGCTTTATTTTTTTTTTCAGTTTAGTTAAGTTTAGTCTCAGTATCACTGGATTACATTGAACACTGCATGTCTCTTGTATACATACAAGGTAGTTTTAACAGTGCTTGTTGATTGTGTTGGCTAATTGCAACATCGCACTACTAGCATGAATTAGTGGGACGGAGTAAATTAGAGTAAATAAGAAACATTATTATCATCAGAATTTCAATTTTTTTTCAAAATTAACAGCCATGAAATGACTAATTTCAGACAAATAATGAACTAAGCCAAATGTGTTACTAAGTTAAAATGGAAGAATATCTTTCTTTAAACAGAGACTTGATTGACATCATGTTGAAACTCTGTTTGGTATCATTTTTAACCAGAAAACGTGCAGGAAATAACAGTTTGATCAGAAGTTATCTGTCTAATGAGCAAAGGGGAATTTTTGTACACTGCATGCTGATGAAACACTCTTATTCCCTGACTTTTCTTTGTATTTCTGTATCTGTATCTTTATCCTCTCTGTCTTTCTTATTTCTAAAGTCTTCTATTTCCCTCTTTGGTATCCTTTTGTTGTTTCTCCTATGTCGTCTCTCTTACTATCTCGATCTCATTTCCCTCCTGTAATAAATTCTATAATGTTCCAGTGCACAAAAACATTTATAGTTGTTCATATTTTATCCTGACAAGACAAGCAGCTTCCTCCAAAACAAATGATTAACAATACTAAGAGGAACAAAATGGAGGAAGGAAAGGAAAGACTTCATTTTGACCTGCAGATCCTAAATAATTACCTGACGAGAGCAGACCGCAGGTTATCATTTGATTAAAAGTTTCATCTCTGGAAATCACTCATTACACACTGAGTAAAGTCACCTGCCAAGAGTCTGGAACACCTGCCAGTGAATCCCAAATAGGCAACTCAACTTCAACGTACTCATGTTTATATTGGCTCTACATGGAACTCCACTGCTGGAAAGCTGCATAATGTAAACCAAACAATGCCTGCTGCTTCTTCGTATAAGCAAACAACTTGATCCTTTTCTTCTAAAACAGCTCGAGATGCAGCCATTGTCACAGGGGTAAGGAAAGGTGCTAATTCATTGGTCATCAGTACATAAAACATTTATTACATCAGTCATTATTTTCATGTGAGGAAGAAATGGCTGAATGAGCAGCCACAGTCAGAAGAAACCTCTTGCAGTTTTGCTGATTCAGATTTTTGCAAAAATATTTAAAAAAGGCTTTTTTTTGTTGAAAGCAGTTTTACTGTTTCTGATTTATGCAGTTATATCCTTTATGGTGTTGTGTATTAAAGCTGTGGAGGAAAACATTTAAATACACTGTCTTTGCACTGTTTCCAAATTAGAAGTATAAGCCAAAGGGCAGCTATCACATAATGTTTGATTTATGTTTTGTGCAGCATCTCACTTTTTTGGAAATAGGTATATAGATTTTTTGTAGGAGTGAAATTAAAGAATCGTTTACGTACATAATTGTGTTACGAACTGGTAGGAGAGGCACTGAATCCTTCATCGAGGCTGATGCTAATCTTTAATCACATTTGTATTTGCTGCATCTAAAATTAGTCCAGTGTGTTGTCGGTGTAAACAACAGCCGCTCATGTAACTTAATCTTGTTTTGACTTTGCATTTGTTTGATTTGTAGTTTTATTGAACGTGAAAAACTAGAGAAAAGCATGCATTTTTCCTTTTTTTTAATGGTTTTAACTCCATCTCATTTACATGAAAATCATATTACAACTGATGATGCATGAAGCATCAAAGTGCCTCATTATTTTTGTCCAAATATAAAAAATCACTTCTTAAGTAGTGAGGAAGTTTCATGTAATGAGCACTTTCAGAGAATTACAGCTGAAGTGGTCATGCAGCCATGATTTATGATTTCAGAGCCAAATTACTGTGAAAATGATCTACCGCCGAGATATTCATTCCATCAGAATATCTAAATGTGGCTCTGTAGGAGAGAAACTGTCTCCATCTCTTTTCAATGCTGTCAATCATCTCATTTACGTAACTTTTTTTTAACATGATAACGGTTTGTCTCAGAATAACTTTTCCTATAATGTTGTGTGCTGCAAATGATGTTTGTCTGTTTTTCAAAAGCTAAATGATTAATGTTGTGAATGTATACTTTTGCTGTGTAAAAGGTGGTTTTATTTAAAGTGCGGTAAAGACCCAGGAGTCTAACAAGTCATATCTTTATTTTAATGTCTCATTTGCTCTATCTGTATCAGGAAATGTGCTCATTTAAATAGGATATCAGTTTATTTTATGTGCAAGTAGAGGTTAACTGATGATGCGGTCTTCATCTAGGGATCTTGTTCTATATTTACCATGTTTAACAATGATCATGTAAGCTTATAGTGAGTTCTTTCCTCCATCTCAAAAGAAAATGCCTCTGTAGACCTGATATGTTCAAGGGAGAAGAAGAGAAATCAAATGCGAGTTTCCCTTTAATTTAATGTGACCCTCATGAGGGCAGCAATCTCAATTCATTATCTGTGGTTCAAGGAGTGAAATGACGGAGCATTGAAAGGCTTGAATCAGATAAAAGCCCCTCTAATGAAGTGTTAATAAGACTAATGTGTCACAAATAAAACATGGAATGAAGGGAAATAAGTGAGATAAATTATTAGTTTCTGCAATGAAAACATTTTATGAACAGCTCTCCATGAACATACTTATTGGAATTCCAAGTGTCAAATGTTTGTTGTCAGACTTTTAGACTTTTGCTTTAACCTAATGTGACCCAGCTGCACCAGATTGTGACTGACAGATGTGAGCTGTCAAACTGTCATATTTTTATATTCCAGTTCAGTGGATAAGTCACCTTGACTAATCGCAGCACTTCCTCCCTAGAGCTGCCTATCTGACACACTGATTGTAGATCAGCTATGTCATGAAAACAGACAAAATGTGGTGACACAAACTACTTCACCCCATTAACACAAACACACACTTATGCATTTCTTTTCTTTTCTCACACTTACAGACGGTGGATTTGCTAAACAAGAACATCCGAAGAGGCATAGTGAACTACTATGATGACTTGGACTTCAAAAACATCATGGACTTTGTACAGAGTAAGGTGAGGTTATGCCACTGAACATACCTGTTAATGGGGGATTCCAGTTTTTTTGAATCTTGGCCCTATTTTTACAAGTTATGGTGTGAAAATGACTGGGTCTTACCAAAGGCTTCTAATTGTTCCAGCACATCACCTCAGGGGGGAGCCACGGCTTGTGTGGTGTAATCCTTTGAGACAGCTTTGACTACGACCATCTTTACTTCATCCACTGAAACTGTTTTTGTCCCGCTCTCATGCTGGAGTTGCCTATCTCTGCGGAGACGGACATATTTGCTAAATATAATCCCTTTTGTTTAACCTCTAGAGATCTTTTTCGATAATGTTATCAGAGATATAGAATAACAACTGCAGCTGCTGATTAGAAAAACAAACGTTTTAAGTTGATATAGTAAAGAAGCATTAGCCTTTCAAATAAGTTATAATATATCGCACTAAACAAGGCAAAGGTGTTTAGTATTTCAAGGCTGAGTCATGGTTTGTTGGGGGGAACAGCACCATCTGTGAACTTGGATGATCTCTGCAAGTCGTGTCCAAAATAATCAGAGAGCTGTGCAGAGCTGTCACTGTGCACCTGCTCCCAGAATGCATCATGCTGCTACACACTCAGACTGAATTTGAAGATCTCATTACCAACTTTTATCAAGCACACAGGGTATGCATTATCTAGGGTCAGCAGGCTGATTTTACATTGAAATTAAGAAGCAGCCTACAACAAACTTCACTGATTAACAGAAGGGGAAATACATGCCATACATTATTATGGAGTGAGCACAATGACCAGCACCAGTACAAGTGGAGCGGGATTGTTGTTTATACTAATGATATTTTGGATGCTTGAAGCCCCAAAAGGCAGCTACTTGGCTGCTTGTGTGGTGAGTAATGTGGTGGCTTAGCAAAAGGAGAATTAAGCACCTGTTCCTTCACAATCTGGTACAGCTTGAAGCACTTGAATCTAAAACACTGAACTTCCACACATTCCTAGACTGGCAGACTTAGAGGCTAATTAGCCTAAAGTTTTATATCAAGGTCCAGCTCATTGTTTAGCTGTCCAGCCTGCAATTTTAGTTTTAGTTTCAGTCTCACCGCTCAATCACAGCAGGCAGCTGTTTTCGGCCAAGAAGCTGTATAACTCCAAAGTACACTTCCTGCTCAACACCAAACAACAGACTGCAACATTTAGCAATTTAGCAAAATCCAGATATTTTGCTCAGGAATAAATAAAGACCAAAACAGAGATTGAAGCACAGTTCCAACAAACATTGGTGCTGCTGTTTTTCTGTATTAACACAGGGTACTGATGCTTTCAGAGCTTGTTTTTGCTGAGTCCTAGTGACTAATTACATATCTTTCTTAATCAAGAGTATTACAAGTTAAAGTTCTGTCAGGATTAGTTTTTTTCGCTGGAACAATTTTAAATTTTAGGCTAATAACTGACTTGACCATATTTATTTGGCTTGTCAGTCAATGTTTTTTTTTTTTTACAGCTTTGACAACCTTGCTGTAGTTTATTACCTTCAAAAGCAGTTTCACTTTATTTTAACTCTAAACAAAACATGCTAGCTTGCTTTAGCAGCAGATTTTGATTGTTTGGTGTGATAACAACTGAACTGCTTCACTAATAGTAAAGAGCCATTAGGCAGCAGTAGTATGAAGCTTCTTATATATCCCGTCATGGTTTAAAGCCACCGGTTGGCTCAAGTGTTTTCCGTCAGGACAGATTTAAGTGTTTTCTTGGAGGAGGAAAAACAATCAGAAATCCTTGGGGAAATGAGGCTGTTTCCACATGTAAATGGATTTTGTTGATTTTCCTGAATTTGTGAGGACATTCAGCCTGAATGAGCCATTTTTGTGCGTGTGTTTAGTAAATGGATCAATGGCTGCACATCTTTTCTTGCTAGTAACTAAAGCATGGATAATTTGGTGTGTGTGGGCTAGTGACTTGCATGGGAATTTTGAGTGTGTTTGTATGTTGTGTGTCATTATGTTTCTATTATGTTGAGATAATGTGCAGGGCTTACTTTGTTTTTGTTAAGTGGTATCATGGATGTGTGATGCTTTCATTTTTGAACATATTGAGCTCAGGTTATGAGAAAAATGTGTCTGCTGTATTAAAACATAGCCAAATGATGTGTGATTTACAATTTATCAGTGAATGCAAAACATTGTGGAGGTTTGACCACTGGTAGTGTAAGAAGAAATTTTTTTTATGAGTAAGTGTTCAGTTTGTATTGAGCATGCACACAAGGATGCAGATGGTGCATTTGCACATGCTACTGATGGTTTCACACCACTCTGCTGGAAGACAGGTTGCAGCAACAACTAAGTGCATGCATTTAAACACTGTAGGGTAAAAATATTTTATAAAATGCAGATGTTTTATGAGGGGAATTCAACACATTTGTTAGATCACAGGGAAAGGCCAAACATTCTTTGCTGAGTAAGTATGACTTTTGCTGTGCAATGTACATATGACAAGAAAATTCTACATCTCTAATATTGTCGCCCGAATCATAATCTGTATAGTTTACAATTTGAGACCTTCCTGGGAATTTACAAGCAAGGTTTAAAGTCAGTTACCCCAAAAAAGGTCACTGTTAACACATTCAGAGAATTTGTGACAACAGGTATTCTATTCAGTTTAAAAGCACCTTTATACATGATGACTTGAAAAGTTGCACTTGAAGGCTTTAGTGTGCCTTGTAAAAGGACTTTCCTGAACACTGAGCAGTGCCTGAAATTATCTACACCCACACATTTTTATCGTTTAAACAATCAGCTGTTTTTGTAAGTTTGTCACGACACTTTGCAGACATTAATTAAACTTCTGCGGCAGCAACTCACTTTCTGCCGTCACTGTAATCCCTCCTCTCCCTCCCAAGTGCTTACAACTGCCTGGTTTTACCACTGTCTTCTCTTATCACCAACAATGCAATGACTCACTTTCAGTTCATTTAGTTGTAAAAAAAAATTGCAGACAGAAACTTTACCAGAAAACCCCAGAGGTCAGAGTCATTGTCGCAGGTGTAGTGCTGTTTTCTAAAATGCTGGAAGTCACACATTAACAAACCAAACTTTACAGCAGAAATAAACATTTTCACAACATAGCTGATTTCCATTTGTTAAAACAGTACAGGAGGTGAACTTTTATATAACTCACTTGATTGATTTACAATATGGCATAAAGGTATGTGTAAATAAGGGCGTGGCTGTTTTGAGGGACAGCAGCTGCAAGCTATCAATAACACCTTAAGTGTTAATATGACAGCTATGACCATTCCGTTATGTTTTATTGGTTCTCTTGCTTGACATATGCTTCAGTGATAATCAAATCTTTAAGCATGATATGAATATCAACTGGATTATGTGAACAGAAATATTCTCTCTCTGTCTTGGGGAAAAAGTGGAGCATCATTGCAGTGTGTATCGGCAGCGCTGCACCTACATTTATCAGCCATTGTATAACACAGTCTAAAGACAAAGACCTGTCTTCCTCCCAGTGTCATTTATCAGAGCATAAATGACAAACCGTGACCATGGCCTCTCTGTAATTAAAAATCTGCCAAGCACTGCCAATGCAGTGACTGGCCAAGTGTGCAGAGGTTTGTTGTAGCTCTCCTTTCACAGCCCACCTGTAGGTTTGTTGTTCCATGCATAAAATTGTGTTGAACTTAACTGTATCAGGTGTGCAACGACAGAGATTGAGAAAAATCTCATGGTAGAGACACAACACAAATCAATGTATTAATGAAGGTTCATATCACATCCTGCATAAAGTTAATTTCAAGCTGACCTTTCTGTTCGCTATGACGTATTATTTGAATGGAAATGTGACATTTATTTCACCAGAAGTGGCTCCTTGTGTCTTCAACACTGGGGAAGACAGAGAGCCTTTATTCCACTCACACTTCAATTGCAATTTTTAAAAAATTAATCTTGATGTTGACTGCTGCAATGTCTTATGTCCCTCATCAGATTAAATCAAAGCAACTCCAGGCACCTGCCCACATACACACACAACAGCCCAAATATTTGAGAGCATTTTTTCTCAAGAATTTAATCTGCATTAGCAAGTTTTTGGGGTTTATATTAAGGAGTCTTACAGCATTGCAAACAACTAAGCCATTCAGTCATTTGGACAGACGCTGACTTCATTCCCTCAGCGCTGTGTGGTTGTTTGACATGGAACTGTTCATGCATATTTATAAGTTCATTTGGGATTCTTTACAACAGGAATTAGTGGCATTTAGCCAAAGCAAGCCAGAGTCATTGCATTTTCATGGCACATTTTATTGGAAGTAAAGCCAGTGTTCATTACATTAAAATGGGTACAGCAACAAGTACTGTGTCGGTATGAAAATGTTAAATAATATATGAGAAAATGCAATAGCAGCAAATAATAATAAAAAATAAAACAGAACATCTAATCACATTAATAAAACCCTCAACTTGCTCACTAGCTATTCACAGTTCTTACATGTATCTTGTTTTCAGACATTTTTTCTTTAGTTACCACAGAAACCAAAAGCAGCTTCACCACATCTGGATCATATTTTCAGTGCCTTTTCAAAAGTGTCAGGACTGGGTTGAACTGAGTGAGCCGGTCTGAAATGTTCTGGAGAATCAAATTATTAAGCACCTTATAGATGTGTAATTTGTTTATTAAGAAATATCATTTTAATTTTAATGAAATACTGAAATGGTTTATGGGATGTTTTTGTATTGTGAGTCATGGAGGATCCTTCTTTCATAATTCTTGTTTAACCACCTGACTGACAGATGTGTTGAGCAGGAACTGGAGGAACTATGTAACCAGATGTAGCACCTGTACAGTAACGATACACATGTGAAACTATGGTGTCCGTGCAGGTAATTAAAATGGATGAGGCAATGTTGCCCCCTCAGAAGAACAAATCAGTCATTCCACTTGTCTGTTATTGACACCTGGTTTCGTCTGCCCTGGAAAAGCCTTGATTAATCAGTGTGGTCAGTGTGTTCATTCATAGGATGCTGGCATAATATTGATGGGAACAGTCAATGACTCAGGTTTTAAAACCAATTTTTTGGTCAGCGTTACTGAGTGGATCTGTACAAATAAAGTTGGAAGTGTAATTAAAAGAGCATATTGTTCAAAGCTTCACATAAGGACCACTACCAATGCCAGAAACATAGGTTTAAGGATCATATAAGTAAACATAATATTTTTATATAGAGTTTATGATCACAGTGTGGCCAAACTAAACTTTGAACTCATAATAAACTGATTCTAGCTTATGGCTCATACGTGTTCATAATTTGTTTTGTTTTTTAGCATAAGTGGATTCTTTAAAAAACTGCCCCCAACCTTACTGCACAGAGCTTCATCTGCGCTTTCACGATTTATCTTGGAAAATAAAAACAGAGAAGGAAGAAGTCAAATATCCCTCCCTTTCATATCTGGTTTTAAAAATAGAGAGCTTCTCACTGTGATGTTGAAATTATGCGATGTTGCCGACGGCTTGCTTTTCAAATACAATGTTTTAAATGCAAGTCTCTCATCATGCATGAAAGGTCCGTCCCAGCGTTGCTTCACAGATGCCATGTAACAATGAAAGCAGGGATCACACGATGTACTGACTGCTGTCTGGCAGCCCACAGAAGTGCAGTCATCTGGACAATTAGTCACACACTCAGCCAGTAAACAGCGGATCATCAGCCAGTGAGACAACCAGAGGAATGACGTGAAAAACATGAAAATGTAGTCAGATTTGATTTGGTTCATGTTGCTTTTAACACAATTTAAGTTAACAAATTGTTGTGTTACAAGGTGATTTTTCTGAAGTGACCAGAGAGGACTAAGGGGCTTCTGTTAGCCTGTGGAGTTTCGTTGGTTGTGACAAGCACTTTGAAAGATTGGTCCTCCGTGTTGGTCACACGAGGATGCCAATTTTCCTGAATTGAACTCAACATCAGTCTTCCCAGTAACAACGCTTGCTATAGGACTATTGGATTGCGTTGTGGTGTACTGCGATGCCTATTAAACTAGTAACTCCATATGAAGTTTTAACCTTTTTGAACTCACACCTAACACTTGCAGACATTAATAACATCATAATTGCTTTGCATTCCTGTGATCTTTGTTTTGCTCCTGACCCAGTGCTGGAAAAACTGCACTCTGTCGAGTAAAGCCAGCGACAAGAGGGAGTAACTTCCTGGGACACTGGCATTATATCAGCACGCTGATCACAAGGCAGCCTCATATTTATTCATTTATTCATCCTCTCTCTTTATCTTTTGCCTTGTCCTCTCTTACTGAGGCTCTTGGTGTCAGACCCTTCATAGAATTTGTTCTCTTTCTTTCTCACTTTCTCCCTGCCAAAAAATATTTGTGTTACAGAGCTGGCTACAGAGCGGAGCCAATAATGTTGCACTCTGGTTTTTCTGAGTGTTTACTCTCTGGGGCAGCTGTGCAGCCACTATCTATCCCAGTTAAAGAAATCAAATAGAAATTATCGAATGAAGGCCCTAAAGGGTTGGAGTAATTTTTTTTGTGGGCCGTCTACTGGGGTGGTAATTATTTTATTAAAAAACTGAAGAACATTTTGTCTAAGATGGTTTTTGGATCTATCCTAAAAGAAATGGACTTTTCACACAATATATTTTGACTTGCTTAACGTTTGTATAACTAACATTAATTATTTAATACACCTGTGCTTTTGCTGCCATGTGAAGTCAAAATGACCACAAACTGGATTAAGCTCCCAACACTTTAATCGACCTCTTACATTGACTGATGAAGACCCTGTTTAGTTCAAATCTTACCCTAGAGTCAAATAAAGTGTTGGGGGCTATATCCAGCATGCAGATATTTTCCTACTTATTTTAAATGTATCTTTTTCCTGTATATCCAAAATACAGTTCAGATGTGTGCACAGCCACTTTTTTACCAAGTTAAAATGACCACCATGAGAGGTAATTTCTGCAAATAACTTGAAGTGCAGACAGAGTAAAGGCTCTCTCATTATTTACATTGTTTGTTTTTAATATTATTTTTATATTTCATATTTTTGTAGATATTTGACAGCATTGTTGTTGCCTTCAAACCATATTACACAGGAATGTTCAGTAAAATTAAATAAAGCTGTTTGAAGCAACGTTCAGTCAATGTGAATCAGAAGCTCTAAGCCAAAAACCAATAATAATTAACTTTCTTTAGATAGCTTATCGAAGCACATTTACTTTCCCTGCGAAGTAATGGTATTTTCTTTTCTTCAGGGTTTGTCGGCATCGGTTGAAATAGAGGGCAATAAAAGATAATTGGTTGGTGCTAGACTATTTTGTGCCTGTGAACCAACAACAAGAGGTTGGCAGGTATCAATTTGTTGTTTACGCTGCAAGTGATTCAGGAGGAAACACACAATAGTCTGTTGCGATGCTGCATTCAAGGGCTGGCTGATTGAAAAGGATAATTGGCAGAAACTTTTTCAATAGAAAAATGTTAATGCCTGATTTTTAATTTTTGTATTTCTAAATTGAGAGAGAGGAAAAGTAGAGCTTTCGGTTCCACTGAATTTCTAAAGGTCTTGATTTGTTTAGACTACATGTATTGTGTGTAACAATTGGTAAAAAAACTGTATCAATTTAATGTTTTCTGTTGTTGTCTCTTATCTTTCGACGTCATGTCCATGATATCAGTGTATGCATTGCGGGGAAGTTAGCACTATACTGAAGTTAGCCTGCTAATTGGCTACTCATGGTACCTCCTGTCTTGCTATACCACGTTTTACCTCAAGATAGTCACTGCCCCACCCCCCTCTCACTCCCTTGCTTCACACCCAGATACTCTCTTTGTCTTTGCTGTGGCCCGACAATCTCCTTCATTTAGCGCTCCAAAACTTCTGAGCTAGCAGTGAAAACACCAACAATCCCCTCTGAGCTCCCAGTTCAGGCATAGTCAGTAAATAGGTCTGCTAGCTGCAGGGCTAATACATGGGCTAACAGAACTATGTAGCTAACAGCAGCTAGCTAGCAACTGTTAGTGGTTACTCTACGCTGCATCCTATTTGTTTGGGTGAACATAGGAGATTTTCAGTATATAGCAAACTAAAGTTAAGATGTATTTTAAAAGTATGCTCATGTTGTTTTAATAATTTGCAGATTTCAGTTAATGTAGTCCAAACGAATAATCTAGAATTTTCTGTTACTTGTTTGACGTGAGAGTTTGTAAAAATTGTCTTTATTTTAACGCATTGTAAATATTGTTATCAGAAAAAAATAGTACAATACTGTTGTGTTAAATATTGTGTTAAATATTGTAAAATCATGACATTGGTTTTTACCAAAGCTCCCACCTAAGCACCAGCTGCACACTGATTTTGGCGAAGAGAGACAGACATGCACACAAAACACTCATGAGCATATGCAAATTGTAGTTAATTATGGCTCATTTCATCCCAAAATGTTGCAAGCATTGCACAGGCACATTAGTAAAATGTTGTTTATCAAGGTGTTTACTCTCTGTTTTATCTCTCCCCTCTCCCTCATTCATGTCTCCTTCCTTCCTGTCTCTTATTCACATCATGTATCCTCTTCTGTCATTCTCAATCTCTCTTTCTGTCTCTCCTTTCCCTTCCAATTTCTGTACTTGTCTTTATCCTGACATCTCTCTCGTCTCTGGCAGTTTAAGTGTTGTGGAGGTCAAGAGTATAAAGACTGGTCTGTGAACATGTACCACAACTGCTCTGCACCTGGTCCATTGGCGTGTGGTGTTCCTTACACCTGCTGCATTACTACTAAGGTAGGTATCAGTATTACCATTACTTTAAGTATTGTAACCACTAGCTGAACTCTACCTGCTGTTACTGTTATGCAGTAGCATGTACTGACTGACTATCATGGGTTTCTTGTCGCATCTGGTAATATTATCACTGTTTCTGCCCCTTTTGGCAGCACTGCTGCTAAACTGCTACTACTGCATCAGATTTCTGCAAATACACATATTACTTGTTCAATTACAGCTGGGATTCAAGTCTTAAAGCATAACCAGTTTTGTTGGCACAGCCAGTAATATGGTGTCACCACCAAGTCTCATTTTTTTATGGCATTGCATGCACAATTGTGGCATATTAAATAAAGTTTAGGTGAAATTCTTTAAATAAATAATGTATTTCAGTAATCATATTTGTTAATGGAATTTTTTTTTAGATACAACTTTTTTTGTTAAAAGCAGCAACAACAAAATATAAATATTTGATATATGAATCAAAGAACAGTAACCAAGAAATCCACAAATGGGTATCAGTGCCATTATGATTTCAGAAGCTTGACACACACACACACACACACAGAATGCCCCTATTTATGTTCTGTTTTGTTTTTCATTCTACATTTAAGAGGATGTGCATCAATTTTGCAGAACAAAATCTGTCTCAGATCTTGTTGAATACTATTGCATAAGTTCAAAAAGTTGCACAAAGACTTGAATGTCACAAAGTCTGATTAACTGCCTCCAGCAATTTCACTTGAGTCAACTCTCGGTTGAATCCTGAGCTTACTTGACCTGTCACATTACCCAAAGTGCATGAACAAAGAACTGTAAACATTTCATCATTCTTGACTGTATATATTATAATGAAGCTCTAAAGACTCTATATGCTTGTCATTAAAGTAATAACAGGTATAATGTTGATTTATGTTTAAAATGTATCCCATCATCCTTATGCTGGTGATTAGGCTGTCTCCATGTCATACCCACTCACAGGTAATTTCTTCCCACGCACTGCAGCACATGTGCGCTCTTTAATTCACACACCTGCTAAGTTTGGGCAATATCCATTTTATAATATCTTTATAGCTCCCTAGCAATTAACTGGGGTATACTGGCTCACCTTATCATCTGTGAACAAATGTACCATCAGGGGCTCAGCTTTCTCAGCTCAGCTGCACCTGTTGCACCCTACAATACATCACCTCAGTATCTTGGTTTCACTTTAATAGAAAACGAGTATCTGTGTCTTAAATGGAATTGAAAATCATATCTTAGTGACCTTTAAATTCCCTGGTATGCATTAAAATATAGAGATAGTGCCAAAGCCTAACAGCAACACTCCCCAGAGTTCACAGTGAAGGGAGAATATATATAACATTTTCACACAGACACAAAACAATTTGATTAACTGGTCATTTTAGTTTGGACCCATGAAACCACTGCTCTTTTGCTCTGTGTTCTTAATATTCAATTATCGCATTGTTGCTATTTGTGATTAATTGATATTTTGTTAACCCACAGTTTTGCATCACTGTGAGATTGCTGTATTAATGAAGTTAATTAAAGATCTACTCCAGCAGTGATAAAGCCCCTGAAAATTGGTTTCTGTTATTAAAAATGGCTTATTAAAAACTTTTCCATGGAAAATTACTCTCATCTGTTACACTGGTTTAGATGTAACACTACAACCCTGCATACACTCCTACCCCTGGTTGTTCTTATATTCAGAATCATGTTTTGTTTTTGTCTTTTTTTTAATTTATACATAAATAAAAAATGGAGCATCTGCTAGCATGGTTTATCATTTCTAGATCAGACTCTTTTTAGACTTAAAGTCCTGAATTAAAGGTATTGTAGTTTAAAGAATTTCTTTTGAATGAATAAAAAACATTTGATATACAAGTTGTGAATGAGAAAGCCTGCTGAAACACAGACAGCACATGGGAAGCAACAGGGGCTCTCTGAAGTAAAAAAACATGTATTGTGTCACCTGACTGACTGCTGCTGCACTTTAAACAGAGTGCACTCTTTGAGGTATCTAGGAGCAGGTAATGGTGAAAAGCTGAGACAATATCGTTAAAAACCCTTAGGTATGCATCATGAAATATAACAAACTACACTTTTAAATTGGAAAAAACGGGTTCATGTAAATTGGGTATCTCATATAATTTCATTCATGTTTAGATCATAGAACTTATTATCAGCTTCAACACCCTGCGAAGTCAGGTGAAGGTGCCTCAAATGTTACATTTTCTACCTTATAAGCCTTGTCATTGTCTTTGTAAGTGCCTGCCTGTATGCTAAAGTAAAAGGAGCAGAGTCAGGAACACCTCCAGTCAAGCTCTTAACATTAAGCTGATTTCTGTTTATTTTCCATTCTTGGTGCTATATTGATCTTCAATTACATGATAATATGATTTAGAAAAGCTGTATTTCATTCAGTCTCTTTGCAGAAATTTAAATTATAGTGACAGTGTTACTTTGTGAGTTACTCGTTCATTCCTACTGCCATTAATAACACTGTGGTAATGCATTAGCAATAAATAAAAGATGCCAAATAAAGCCAATGAACCTTGTACATTTACTGTAAAAGGGCGGCCACTTCTCTACTTCCTCCTCCTCCTCCTATGTAAGAAGTTCACAAGAGATTGTCAGTTTATTGTATCTTATTTGAATATGTGAATATATTTTAATATTTGAATATGGAAAAGCACAAGCTCAGAGTCAGAAGGCACACACTGTGAAACACAGTTCATGCACACACACAGAAACACACTCAAACTCACAATGTCCTCATGCAAAGGCAACGAGCGCCTCTGTACTCTGCCATCTGTGTGTGTGCATGAGAGTGGCAGTTATACTGTGTGTTTCCTCAGAAGGTTATCTGTGTTTTCTATAGTTTAAAGATAAAGTTTGACCAGAACTTTGTCTTTGTCCGTCTGTTGATGCTGATTACAGATGTTGAACGCTGTTTACAGGCTTCTGTCTGTCTCTTACTTAACATTCATAGCATTCTTATGTCTCTCTGCTTCTTTACCCTGCAGCCTAATGAGGTGGCCAACACTATGTGTGGGTACAAGGTGTTGTTAAAAGAGGTAAGATCTCAAAGACTCAACTTGCATGACTGAAATAAGGAAAGACTGCTATTTTCAGTCCAAGTGCAGCTTATCTTCCTTAAAGGCAGGTTTAGTGCAAAGTTTAGTGCAGGTTTTAGCTGCTTAAACAGCCAGAACAGTGACTGAAAGACAGACGTTGCAGACAGTTTATCTGTGTGTTCAATACAAGACTGTAGTAGCTTGCTGATGTGTGTACTCTGCAATAATCATTATCACTGAGGCAAATTCTTTGAGTAGTACATACAACTCATGATAGATGTTTCAGTCAGTAATAAAACCATGAATTGAAAAAAGGTTTTACATGTCTGGAAGTGCAGTTATTCCTATGAGAGCTTAGGCCCATTTACAGTTGTTTTATGAGGTAAAATATTAAATGTTTATTTCGAAACGTAAAAATGTTTGGTTAGAATTTAGTATGGGCAATTGTAAAATTAAAAAAAGTGTAAATGAAATTCAAGCATCTTAAATAATTGAAATCTGACTTAGGTCTATTTGTCCTTCATATCTGACTCGCTGCTGCTCCCGGCTGATCTACTTTAACTTGTAAAATATCTTCATAATCAAGTCTTTGATTGTAAGAACTAAAATTAAAAACTGAAGCTTATCTGCATTTTGTGTCTTGTAGCGTTTGGACTTAATAGAGATCATCTACATCAGAGGCTGCACTGATGCTTTCTTTATCTGGCTGATGGACAACTACAAGATTATGGCAGGGCTGCTCCTAGGGATCCTTCTGCCTCAGGTACACACACACACGCGCACACATCCACACACGGGCACATGCGTGCATGCACACACGCACACGCACATACTTGTATGTATGACTTGTATTATATATAATTGATTGTTGACTTTTGGTTCAGTTCTTCATTTGCACCAGTTGCCAGTTGCACCAGAACAACTTTCATAATATAAAAAAGAAATTATGTTATCTATAATAAAATATTTGGCATAACTCACACAGCTGGCATGGAGTTAGAAAATTAAATGTCAACACGCCGACGAATATCTCAGGCTCACTGCAATAAAGCATCTATGCAAGCAACTCAAATGATTGAGTGGGAGAAAATGTAAATTGCTTCACATCAGGTACATCTGACAACTCCGCTCCATCTGCAGCGGTAAGAGAAGCAGGGTAATTTTCACAAAATGCTTTACAGGGTGGTCTGCTTCGTTTCAGTTTGCTCTACATTTAGATCAAACGAGCTGATTGATGCATCAAATGAGTGTTTGATACATCAATCTTCTGTGCAGCTTTTTCAAAATTGTCCAACCATTTTTCTTGTATTAAAAAAATAACGTCTAGAAGGTACTGCGACACAAATCACAAATACACATTATGCACGTTTACGTTGTATACCTGCCATTTTTCCTTCATGTCAGGCTTTTTTCACCAGGTCCATTAGAGGACGCGGACCTGACGGACATGGAAGCAATTTTTTTGTTTCTCTGTAATTTCTACCTTCTTACATCTCATTTGAACTCAAATTATACATTAAAATTACATTTTACATCATCTGTCATACATACTTGAACAGCAATGAATATGTAAATTTAGATTGGCGTGGACTTAAATTGCCTGGGTTCATACCTTTGAATTAACCGAAGAGCTTAGTTAACCAGCTGACAGTTCTGTCTGATAGAAGGCAAGGACTTAAATATACATGCCGGACTTCACTGAGCTTTCAGTCAGTTATCCAATCCATACATAGGCTAGTAGTTATTTTCCTTATTTCATGTCCACTTTCTCCACCTATGACCAAGAAATTGTTCACATCCACTGTCATGAAGGTTTCAGGTCACTAATTTCTGGTCAGACATGTGATGTCTAGGAGCAAGGACTCTGCCTGTAGGACGACACAAGACAGCACCTTTCAAGGACGACTTTTATGGTCGGACACACCCTATAGAAGTTAATTAGTGATCAGTTGCTGCAGTTTATAACCACAGTTTAATAGCGGGACATGCAATATCGAAAGTGCAACTTAAACACCAAATTCATATTTTAATAATATTCACTTTGTGGGTTGTGGTGAGTATAGTATAGTTTTGTATAGTGTATTGTGATCTTGTAGGCAGTAGGTCACATTTTTTGTAGATAAAAACTCTAATAAATACAAAGCTGTAAACACATGCAGACAGGCACATGTGTCACCGTCATCTGACACTGACATCACTTCAGACGTCACTTCAGATGCAAAATGTGTTTACCTGGTTCCTCTCCCTTCACAATTTCACCCTGGAACTCGATGGAGGAACTAAAACAGACGGATTAGATGCAAATGAAGGAAAACAGGAAAATTTCAAGACCAATGAGAAGCATCCTACCTTCCCCTCCTTCTGATAGTCATCCCCTTTGTGTCTCTCTCTGTCTATCTCCAGTTCTTTGGGGTGATAGTCAGCTGGCTGTACATCACTCGCGTTGAGGATGCCATCAGTGAGTACGGACACTACATGGACGGACTACTCAACTCAAACGCACATGAGAGAGCAGCCAAGAGCCAGGGCCGTGTGGCCAAATGGTTCAAGTGTCTGCCAGAGATTGACTGATGAAGCAAGCCAACACTCCCAGCTGGTTGAATCCCTGCAGTTGATCCACAAACTGCTGCAGCCGGCAGCAAACCTTCAGAAGGTTCTTGAGAGTTTGATATTCAGGTGTTAACATACAGTGTAGTAATGGATCAGTGTGAAAGACGATCTACGTTTAATGTGTGTTTTTAGCTGCATTTGTGCCTAAGTCAGTCTCAGGGATAAACACAGATACAAATACTTTAATCGAACCACTTTTGCTTCTGGTTTTGTACGTTGATCTGAAATAAGTTGCATCACAACCACAATCTACAGCACTGACTTCTTTCTCACGTTTATAAATGTGTGTTGTTGTTTTTTTTGTATTCTCCTAAAATATTACTTGAGTCCTTTATACCAGGTCATATCATTCAATCACTACTGTTTCCAAATGCAGGAAAACTGCAATGCAGGAAATTTTAGCCTGATCGGAAGCAGTTTGCCTTATCTGTATATAGAGATGGAGACAGAAGTATGAGACTTAAATTATTTAAAAAGAATTATTTTCAAATAGCCTGTGGATTTTTTAGGTTTCATGCAGCACCACCAACATCCCATTGTGACCTCAAGTGCTCACTGAACCTTCATGTGTTCAGCACAGGAAGTGTTGTATATAATACTAAGATTTATTTCCGACTTTTTTTTTTTTTTTACATTAAAGCCTTAAATCTGACTTCTCATATGAATCTCTCTACTGTTTCTGCATCACATTGTCTCTCCCAACTCGTCACACACTGAAGTTTGTTCAGGACCCCCTCTGTGTAACTTCTAAGTCGGCTTGATGCCCCTTAAGTATCTGTGTGCTTTTCTAACCTTTCTAACCTTCTAACATGTGGTTAATATAGTGAAATAGTTGCACTTTGCTTATGTTTAGGACTCACAAGCACTTTGTCAGGTTTAAATAAAGGATTGTTTACTTTAGTTTTTACTGGTACTCAAGCTGCACTCTCCCTGATGAAGTCTGTTGTGTGTGACCCACCATTCTGACCCAATCTGCTCCTTTTGAGATGTTTTTTGCACCTTCTCCTTCATCAGGCGAAGCCATTGCTATGAATGTAAAATGATGCCTCACATTGGTTCACATTGGCGTATTTTAAAGCCTGGTCCTTCACACACAGACGCTACATTGGACCCCTCTGTTTAAAAAAGGGATGCCAAGGGGTCCTGACCCTGACCAAACTGCTTTTAGTGATGAGCTGGGAGAGAGAACTGTTTGGTTTCTATAAACAGATACATTTCCTTTTTATCCTCAGTAAACTCACGGGGCCATGCAGTGTTGGTTCAGAGAGTCTGCTTTAAAATGATCATTAGTTTTACTTTAATTTAAACGCTGAATGCTACTGCAATGAAACTTTCTCTGTCCTCTGTCCAGTCAGACCACCTCCACAAAATTTGTCCCACATATTAAAAAAATGTTGCCACTTAATATAATCCAGGTGACAACTCTGTTTGCCTCAGGACATTAGCAGTGATTAGTGGTTGGGAATGTGATTTCTTGCAGACAGGACTGCGTATTGTAATAGGCTTGCCAAGATGTACTCCTTATGACATAGGAAAAAGAAAATCTCACACAAAATTCAATATGTTTTTGAGTTTTACAAACACTAACTTAATGTGACATTTATTAGCTTCTGAACTTTGTTTGGTTTAATTTGAAGGTGGGTATTAATACAAAAACCTTATCTTCATCGGGGAACTTTTTTATTCAGATCTCCCTGCCTTTTTCCATTTTTAACTTCACACTGCATTGTAATGATATGGATAGATACTGTTTGCATGCGTTTCACATAGGTTCTTTTCAATCATCGCCTCTATTCAATAGCATGTAAGGCCAAGGAGGACTAACCAAGCTTTACATGTTGGCCTTGTTCACACTGTAAGGTCTGTTAACGATTGCCAAGACCTTGTCCTCATGAGTATGATCATGTAGCAGGTTCAAATTTATTATAATTGAGGTTAAATTAATTCAGCTCATGTTCAGCTCTCTGAAGATTCAGCAAATTTCATTTAAACTTACTCGTTGGGTTGTTGCTCACAGTAATTCTTTCTGTCAGGTCTCGATCAGAAAAAGTGTCTTTTCATGTTTCACCTCAGTTTTTACTTGATTGCAGTGTGCGAAGTTGTTGGCTGGTGGGTTGAAGGTAACAGTTACATGTATATAATCATTCGGTTAAGGGGTTAATTTATTTTGTACTGCAGTTTACTATCTAGTTATTACAGCGCAGTTGCATACGCACAGAATTGGGCTTTTTGACATATCTTTAAATATGAATAAACATATGCCGATAAACAGGAGACATGTCAGGTTAATTAGCTAAACAAAGATGGATGCTGCATGATTTGGAGACAGACAGCTCGTGACAGCAGACAATCAAGATGCTTTGGCTTCCCTGAGCTGTCATGTTGTCCATCTCTATGTACAGTCAAAAATACAGTTAAAATACAGCAGAAGTACAACAGCTCCTCACTTGTACAACAACACTTAGAATAAATAGTCTAAGTCTATGAAATTTAGAAGTAAACACTGTTTCCACTCAGGTCACATAATTTTCTCACTGGTTAGAGCTGACATTTCTAATTGTGATGAGTTGAAAGCTAATTAACGAGTCATCACATATCTGGTAGACTTGCTGATCAGTCCAGGTTATCAGGGGAAAAGGCAGTATGAAACTTCTTCTGTTTCTTTTTTTTTTTAATTCTTAAATTAAAAATGTATTGATCCAGCTCTGAAAGTAAATATATTGTATTCACATTTTATCGTCTATTTTTTTTTTTTAAATTTAAGTCTAAGCAAACTGTGTAACACTTATTACCAAAGAAAGCCCGTGGGTGCTACCCTTGCTGTGCACAGCATTGAGACAGAAAGTGTTTCATCACAGGACCTAAACACCACTAAGTGCCAGTGTTGTGTCTGTAAATAAATAGGATGGTATAAAGATGAACTCCATGTCTGTTGTTATTAGTTTCATGTTTGTAAGGATATTTAACTGGCCTTTCCTGTGTGTGTCTTTGCTTTATCCAGTGAATGTATTCATTCAATATGTGGGTGGCCTCAGTGATAATCGCATCATCTGTCATTGAAATTTTATGTCATTGTCAAGTTGCACAAAACCACACTCACTGAAAGAAGTTTGTTATCGAGTTGTTTTGCCTGGTTGATGGTGATAAATAAAGTGATTTACTGCTGTTTGTCGAGGTCTTTTGTTTCCCTCTGAGTTGACTGTTGCACTGAGTTGATCTTCCTGTCAGCGGATATTTGGGGGTTGGGTGCCTGTTAAATAAATGATGGCTGACACAGCATCACACTGTGTTTTTTTTCCAGGGCAGGCTTCACCCTGAGTCACTAGCAGTGTCTGAATGTTTAATGCAAAAGAATGCAAATATGTACGTGAAAGGTCCAAGTGTGAATACAATGTGGATGGAGGATAGTCAAGACCCTGTCAGAGGACGTCACAAGAGGATGTTAGCTGAATCAGAAGTAGAGACATTAAAATTCCAGTGTTACAGAGGTTAACTATTACTCCAATTTAAAACTGTGAGTTTCCAAGAAGGTGATGCATACAGCGCATTACACAAGCAGTTATCATTGTTATTCTCTTATAATGATCAGCACGTATCATGTAACTAATGAGCACTCAGAGAAAGCTGATGTTGCCTCAGAGATGCTGTTTAGCACAGGATGAACATTCTGTACCTGGAGTTTTAGTGTTTTTCATCATAAGGGCCTTTAGTTTTCATATGTTACATAATCCAGCAATCGACCCATCCTGTAACATGGAGTTTAACTTTTTAAGGTTTTAATTAGTGGTGGGACTCGATTAAAATTTTTAATCGCGTTAATTATAGGGTCTGTAATTAATTAATCGAAATGAATCGCATTTTAATCGAAAACCATATATTGACAAAACAAATTATATTCTCAATAAAAAAGCCTTTTTTTTTTCAAGA
>JAQMCX010000001.1:6816281-6832452 GCA_029814765.1 Acanthurus leucopareius | reverse complement strand
TTCTGTGTGTGTGTGTGGGCCCCTCAGTGGTATGTTATTGTCTGACCACACTGACACGTCCCACTTTAATCCTCACGCCTAAACTAACAATGACATGAATGGTACTCCTGGTATCTTTCAAAAGCCTAACAGGAAGATAAATGTGCCAGCTGCAAAAAAAAAAAAAAAAAAAATCAAATTACAGTTAGCACAGAGTAAAATAAAAATGACAGTAAAAATGATAAAGTAAAGGACAAGTACACATGAAATAATGAATTGTGAATTGTTAATAATAATTATCATAAATTAATTTAATAATGGATTGTTTTGGTAAAATGAATTTTATGAATCATATCAAGAAAACTTAATAAGCGTGAAGCTAAGTGAGATGACATTAGTTAATGACTTTCTATGTCTGATTTTAGAGGAGAATTTGCTTTGTTTAAGTGGGTTAACAGGAATCTGTCCATCTTTCCAATTAGAGGAATAACGAAAAAAGTAAGAAACTATTCAAAATGAAAAGGAAATCTGTTACCAGATCAAAGATCCATTTCCTGGGAGCATCAGTTACCCTATCGTACCTTGTTTCACATCATCTGTCCTGATAAATCAGATGAAGCATCACCACTTTCCGGCTGCAGCTCTGGATGAAGCAAGTATCATTTACAATTTCACAGCTTTAACAGCACTGGCATTTTAAGGTGTCAAATAAAGGTGTTGCTTTCATTTATATCCTTCAGGTGGTCATGTCTGCACTCTAAGCTTTACTCAAATGAATTTTGAGTCACTCATAGACTGTAGGGTTCACCACGATTTCTGCTGCCACCGCGTGGTCAACAACTGCAAACGCAAACTGCATTTGGACATTTGGAGGTTAAAGAAATTTTGCAAAATAAAATTGTCCCAATTTGTTCCTGTTACTTTTAAACATCCCACGTTTGATCTAAACTGTAAGGGGAATATCCAAATAACCTGATATAATCCGGCAAAACAACTGCTGAAATGGCCTTTACAGTAAATGTTTTCATGCCTCTGGTCCTGATTCGGTGTTTTGATGGACAGCCTGTAGGTGGCAGCAAAGCTCCGTGCAGAGAGACTTGGGCTTATTGTGTGCCTTAATTTGTTTAAGCATCCTATGTTGCCATGTCTTTTTGTTATAAACGACTTTGCTTTGCCTGTTATGCCTAATAGGCCGTTATTAATAAATCGATAGGCCTGATAACTAAAACAGATTATTCACATAATAAAATATTAATTGACGACAACCAGTCTGTACTCTCTAAGACTCTACCAGTGCAAAGAAAATAACTCAATCTTTCAGTCCATCTATTACAAAGACAAGGACTTGAATAATTGTCAGCTGATTTGATAAAATAGACCACACAATGGGAACCATTTTCCAGTGATTTATGGTAAATTTGAAAAATATTTGAATATTTTATTTCATCTACATGTGTTTTCACATATCAGTTGCATTTATCTAGAATCTAGAAAATTAAGTAAACAACATTTTGCCAGAGTTTCTTACCCTGTAAAAGATGGACTGCATTTGGGCCATTGTCACTAGTCACATAGTTGTCAACATCCACTCTGGCACATTGAACGGGCCAGTGGCATTGTGATTTTCTAAATATCTTTTACAAATGAAAACTCGGTTTTTTTTAGGGTTTCATACCTGTACTACTCCTGTGAGAGGAGAGTGAGTGAGGGTCTTTCTATCAGACACCAACAATAACCTGATAGTGTATTTTAGGAAATCATTTGACCGTTGATAATACATGTTTCTCTCGCGATATCTGGCAACCCAGCGACCAGCCAGTCATGTGTCAGCCCGTCATGAGAAAGACCGGAGGTCCTTTACTCTCGCAGAAATGTCCGAAACAGAGAAACTAAAAACCTTGGTCAGTGCGCGACTAACGGTCGCTGCAGAGGAAATATTCAGCATATTTGAGCAAACCATTCAAGAATACGAGAAGACCGTTATTCGTTTAAGGCAGGAGATCGACCAACAACAGAGGCTGGCTGGGTGGAAAGGTAAGGGCACGCAGGTTAACTCAAACCTGCGGACAGCACCGACACTGATGGTCCTGACTCCTGGTATTAATCAGAGCAGCGTTTGTTTAGATGCACTGGGTCTTCAGTGTGCCACTCCTTTAATAATCTACATAAGAGACGGCAAGTAGCCATTTTGCATCCCTGAAAGGAGGAGGGGGATGCAAAATGGCTGTCACTGCCTCACAATAGTTTTGTGCTCAACGCTTTTAAAAACAACTGAATAAACTGACGGACTATAGCCAACAGGATGTGACAACCTCTTTTACCCTAAGTCAACTTTTTCCTGTCAGGAACATTGAATAATAACAATGAATCAAATGGGTAAAGGAAGAAAATAAAAAAGTCATTTTAAGAAGATTACTATTTACCTTTTTAATAAACAGAAAATCTATTTTGTATTGAAGTTGACAATATATGGCCTGATGCCTGTTTGTGAATGTTATAGCCTTTCTTCTTGCATCTATCAGAGTACTGTATTATTAAGTTTACCACATAGCAATATTCAGTTTGGTAGCATGTGTCTGTGATGCACTGTGGCCCTTAAAAAAATTTAGATACTAAAATCTATATATATTTTTTTATCTGTGATACTGTGCAGCCCCCCTGCAGCTGTGTGTACAGGAAGCTGAGGCTCCCTGTGTGCAGGAGGATCACTGTGAGAAGAAAACTGACTTGGGTGAGGATGCAGAGAAACCCCCACAGATTAAAGAAGAACAGCAGGAGGAACTCTGGACTGCACAGACTTGTGAAAAACAGGAGGAGGATGATACTAAAGACTCTATGTTCAATATAATTTATGTTCAAAGAAGCGAAGAAGATGGAAGACAAGCCCAACATCAAAACCAAGAAGCTGAAAATAAAGGAGACCATTTACAAAGCAGCTCATCTGAACTGTTGAAATCCGAGCCTGACAAAGAAGCATGTGGAGCATCAGAATCAAACTGTGACTATCACATGAGTGAAGTCAGTGACGAGGAACTGAAAGACAATGAAGACTTACATTCATTAAACAGGAAGAAACCACAGCACGCAGGTGAAACCACAGACAGACCATACACCTGCAGCGTCTGCCACAAGAATTTCAGGATTAAATCCATCCTGACTCGCCACATGAAGACACACACAGGAGAGAAACCTTACAGCTGCAGTTTTTGTGGTAAAAGCTTCATTCAGCGCTCTTATCTGCAGACTCACATGAACTCTCACTCCGGACAGAAACCATACACATGCAGTTTCTGCGGAAGAGGGTTCTCGCAAGTTGGAAACATGAATGCACACATACGTATCCACACAGGGGAGAAACCTCACAGCTGTTCTGACTGTGGTAAAAGCTTCAGAGAGAAAGCAGATCTCATCAAGCACACGATAATTCACACGGGTGAGAAACCATACGTGTGTTCCGAATGTAATATGAAATTCAGTGCTCAGTCAAATCTAACTCGACACATGAAGACTCATTCAGGGGAGAGGCCATACAGTTGCACTGCATGTGAGAAAAGATTCATTCGGCGCTCCCATTTAATCATTCACATGAAGACTCACACAGGAGAGACTTGAGAAATTCTTAGATTTGTGCCATATTGTTTCTCTGATCAGCTCTTAGAGTGGGTAAGGACAGGGACTTTTTTTCTAGACTAGAAATGTACCAAATTTTGTACAAAACTTTTGCTCGAGAGTTTTCTGCTATAGAGTTCTGTCCTTTAAAATGCATTATCAGCAAATAAAGGTGCTCTCATAAATCGCAGACCAACTGTAAGAAGCTGATTTAAATTTTCAGTAGTTCTGTTTGTGGTTTCCATAAAGGACGATCAGATGATGCAAAACAGGTGAAACGGGGCACCTTCAGGGACCAACAGGAGTTTTGTTTGTATAACTTGCACAGCAAATGCCAAGCTAGGCCGTGCTCTTACTACAACAAAGCACATTTTTGCTTGCTGTTATTCAAGTTAATGTCATCACTGGCTGACTACTCAGCCTACAAAAAATTACAAGATTCTGAAATGTTTGACTGTACCTGCCCAGCTCGCCCCTCAGTCACAAACAGCTTGCTGGCTACAAACATGTTGCACTGGTTAAACCAGGAGGGCCCTGCTAATCAGTATTGAAATCAACAGGAGAGCTAGCTAACTACATTTTGATTGCTGATTTACAGTTCTGTTGGATCAATAGTCAGCCCTAAAAATTGTAATCAGAGAACCCTTGTTAACCAGTTGTAATAATTAATGTTTGTTTAAGTACTTTGTTAATGCAGTCATCAGTTATAATTTCTCCAAAGCAAAGAGACATTTTCACCCCCCTTAAAAAATAGTCATTATTTTGTCAGGAATTCTCTCTAAAGATGTAATTTTCTTAGTACTTTCCAGCTTTCCTTCCCTCTCTGTGTCTCTCAGTCCTGAGCAGTATTTTCCTACTAAAGATTAAACATTTGTGGCTTTCTTTTTTTTTAAAGATCCAGAATTTCCTCTATACAGCTTGGTTTAAGTAGTTAGTTTTAGAAAACATTACTCTGATATGAGTAAACAGTTTATTTCCTGGACACAATTTGAAGATATTGAGCTGGGGGTCTAGTGTGTATTTCCAACAACAGGATGGTGATTGTGGGTTCAAAGTAAACTGCAGTGTCTATTTTCAAAGTAATAAAGCTAAAGCAACATCACCCAGTGCAACACTGGGGTTCGTTGATGACTTTTCATAAGTAATTAGTAATAACATCAACAACATAATTAGTTCTTACAGTGGAGCTGCACAGCACAGATTAATATGAATTACCAGACTTTGGCTTTACAGACAGTACTGGGTCTTTTTATTATTCAGTGTTTTCACAGCACAGTATGATGACAGTGATACAGAAAATATGGTTGACCTCGTAATGGCCTCCATTCTGTTAACTGAAATAAAAGTTGCCTTTTGAAGAAATTCTGATTGTTTTATAAAAATTATACCTTGATAATCAATGATCACAGACCCTTGCCAGTAATGTTCAAATAATACTGCCAGTAAAAATACTCCTAGTATAAATGCTCATGCCTTACTCATGACTTTTTGGAGTTTTAATCTGTGAAGAAAATGTATCTGTATGTTATCATGTCTTGTTTTGTTTTCATCTATTTAAGATGTGTTGATTTCAACAATAAAAAAGTTAAATAAGCTGTCTGCTTACTCTCTGTCAAAAAGAAAAGGAGATACATTTATCACAATTTAAGCAGAGATCGATACAATTAAAGATAAACGGTCTGTTCATCAACACCAAATTATAACTCTAAAACTATGCGACAGCACCATCAAATGTTGAATTTAAAGTTACTACAATTACCACCAAAATATGAAACTTGTTAAGTGGCTGTTATGAACTATTATATTTATATTTTTGAGTAATATTTATGACCTGAGCGCCAAGGGTGCAAGGACTCTACAGAAATCGCTCCGTTTATTGTTATTTTTGTCTGCACCAAATGATTTGCTTTTTTGGTGAGTTTAACATGGTCGCACACTCACCAAATTTGGCATGCACGTCAGTGGCGGCTAAATGTCCAACTGCTGTATTTTAACAAACTCCTCATAGAGATTTAATCAAATCGACTTGGAACTTGGTTTATACTCTCTTAAGACCTTATTGATGAAAAGTTATCCAAAGCTTTTTTTTTTAAGTTCAGTGGTGTGGCCATATGTGGCGGCCATTTTTTAACAATTCCCCATGAAACGAAAAAATGCTTACAATTTCATGGTATTGTCCGATACACATCAAACAGCAATTTTTAGATTAGAAAAGTGATATGCTCAATGAAAGTCACAACCATCGCGCCCCCTGGTGGCTATAACTAACTTTTTCAATACAATGCAAAGCTAATATTTTCTTTATGTTTCTTTATGTACAAGTAAACCCTGTATGAAAATCACAAGATGATTTACATCAAAGTCTCCTGAACAGGCGACTCCTTTTCTACAGGAATCTAACACAAGCACTGCATTGTCTGTCTAATATAGTGCAACAGCGACCGTCCCCGACGGGCGCCGGGGTGCTAGGATATTACTGCTTTTCACGATTAAAACTTTGAGATCATAAAACGACAATATTTTTAAAAAAATCGTCCAAGTTATTTAAATCCTTTCACATTAACTGAATATTGGTTATTTACGCGGCTTACATAGAGACAATATTAGCTTTGCATTGTATTGAAAAAGTTAGTTATATTTCAGTCTATATTCATGAGCATTTAATGATCTGCTTTATCGATTATTCACTTGACTTTTTGTCGCAGTTGGTTCTTTAAAATTAAATGTGTTTTAGCGGAAGTTAATATGATGTCACATCCGTTGCGCGAAAACTAAACTGCTTTGGCGCCGTTGAAGGATTCGATCAGTAAGATGACTTCAGACACTAAACTGGTCCTATAGTCTCAACAAAGCTGTAACATTATCCAGCGATTAAGGGGCGGTGATAATCCCCATATTGTGGAGATGCAGAGTCGTTTAAAATCAAGCAAAATAAGCTCTCTTCGGATAGCTAATAGGTTAGCTGATGCTGTTGTGGTCAGCCTTCCGTTGACAACGTCGTTGGTCCGTTAGCTCGAAGGATATCGTTAAACAACAGCCCATTAACCTGTGCTGAACAAGCGACCTGTCGTACATAAATACATACACCTGCCTGCAGTTTAATCAGTCATCATGAACAGGACCAAGCTGAGGAAAACAATGGTGAGTTCAGACGTTTTCGCTTGCTAATGTTTTTGGAACAAAAACGTGCTAAAAGCTTTAAAACAAACTTTAACGACACTGTTCATTATGTTAACAGTCTCTTTTTAACTCAGCTGAGGGTCTGAGTGGTTTGACTGACCAGGAGTTTTATCTCTGACTCATGTTTTTCTGTCAGGCACCAGGCGGGCAGAAGAACATCTCATCGTTCTTTTCCTCTCTAAACCGGGAGGTAAATTGATTGTTTCACTCTTCCCTCCCTTTTCTCGTTTTTTTTCCTTATTACTTGTTTTCAAATGTTAGGAAATTATATGTAAATCTTAATGTTAAAAGTATTCTATGCTGGATTAGTCAGTCACAGACTGAAAACAAACCATTCAAACTTAGCATCCTCTATAAAGCTCAACAATAGTCAGTCTAGCTAGATGGTGAATAAAATGAGAGCTGCACTCTCAAGGACAAAGCAGTGACTCAGAGAAATGAAATATTTTTTTCTGATTGATAATGGTGATAACATTCTAAAACTCAAATAATCACACCTCCACACAGTATGCTTTTATAGTTTGTCTCTTTTCTCACAATTTTAATGTACTTATATCACACTGCTTCTTCTTTGAACTATTTCTGTTATGCTGTAGTGTACTGATTTTCTAAAATGTTGTATTTATAATCAATTTATGCGTCAAAATATTCCTTTGACTGTGTCTTTGTCTGTTTGTAGGACTTAACATCTTCCACTAAATTATCTGTCACTGGCATTGCACTGGCCAAGACGGAACCACAAATTAAAGATGGCAAAACCAATACATTTGGACCCAATTCCCCCTTAAAGAGAAGTATCCTCGGGGGGCTTGAAAACCACCTGCCCCCCTCCCCGGATTTTCTCCTCTCTGTACCTGAGACCCCCAGTAGTCAAATCAGGCATGCTTGGTCTCCTTTCTCCAGAGTTGCAGGGCACCTGAGCCCCCAGCCTAGCAAGGAGAGGACGAGCCTTTCCCCCATCTGCCGTAGTCCCCGATCCAAAGGGCTGAATGTACGGAGGGTTATAAGTGAAGAGGGAGGAAAAACCAAGGGTGAGGAGAGGTGTTCTATCTCCATAAAAAGACTTATCAGCCCTCCTCAAGAGTCTCACATTGCAAAGAGATCAAGAGCTATCAGTCTGCCAGCACAAAGAACTATGCTCAGCCCCAGAGGTAGCAACCTGAAAGTAATGATGCCTGGGATTGGCCCTTTGAAGACATCTCATTTCTCCAGTGACCAGTCGGAGGGAAACAGCAGCAGTACAGAGGCGTTCTTTAATAACATCGAAAACAAAATGTTATCAGTAAAGCCTGTTTTGAAGAAAGACACGGAAGAGAGAGATAAAACCAAGAGAAATTCTGATTCTGGTTTTACCTTGATAACAAAGCAGAGGGCAACCGAGGATAAAGCCAGTGGAAACCCACAGCCTCTTCTAGATAATACTGACACTCCAACTACTCATATGCACAAAGCTATTGCACAAACTATCACACCTGCAATGCAGAGTAGTGCACTTGAGGAAGAGACTGACATATACAAGGAAGAAGCTATAAGAACAGCAATAACATCATCAAATGTAGACAGAAACAATGTGACATCATCGGATCAAGGGCAAGCTGGAGGTAACACCCATACATCGTGATTTTTTCTATATGTTTAGTGTATAACTGTTCTAATTGTTTTTTTTATATAAACCACATGTTGTTACAGGAAAAGCATTGCAACAGTATTTAATTTTAACCGTATTGCAGTTTTCTATCACTGTATTATCACTTTTTCACACTCAAAAAAATACAGGCAGCTCATCAGCATGTCCTGTAGAAGAGAGGCTGGATGAGAGCTGGTTCACAGAACAAATGGATCAAGAGGAAGGTCCTATCACAGATGATAAATCCAGAAAACCCAGGTGAAAAATACAAAAACTTGTCTTGGCAAATTTTGCCACACACTTGAATCTGATATGGTCACAATAAATCTGCACATTCCATTGAGGAGTGTTTGTGCGTTCAAGCGCTGCTGAAACCCCCTAGGTGTAAAAAAATGTACTGCAGGTGGCACTATCTAGCCATTTTACCACACCCATGCTTGAGACTAGAGCTGCATGATTTCAACCGGAATGATGATGATGATGATTGAGATCATGACACTTTTGTATGTTAAAAAAAAAAACAGCACTGCTTTCACCTTCATGTGGTCCTGAATTCCTGCAAGTGTCCAAAGCTCTGTATCAAAATAAAACTAGTCCTGGTTATTCATGGCAGCTGCCTGTCCCCAAAATCATCTGTATTTCTCTTTGGTGGCTCACTTCTAGCTTAGCAAGTGATCGGTTTGATATGTGGCAGAGTTTTCAGTGAGCAGAATGCGCATTTTGAACATTAATTGGCAGCCAGTCATGTAAGGCCTTGCACTGGTTGTTGCTTTGGCCCTTAATTTAATTCAAGTCCTCTCTGTTCCTACAGGAAGGTGCCTGACCATGTGATCCTTTCTGGAGGCTTAAACAACCGCTACTGGGTTTTAGATGTGGAGGAAAGGCCTGGGCAAAAAATCCTCACCATCTCATGCTCCAAATCTTTACTTCCAACCGAGACGTGTCTGCTTAAAGATGGATGGTAATGCTGTTTGTACATCTGGGTGATAGACTCCGTGTTGCAACTTTTTATTTAAATGTGCATTTCAGTTTCCTCTTAAATGCCTAGATGTAGTCCAGAAACATGAGAGAAGAATTGACTTTTTAACTTCATTACATACATTATCATGTGTGTCAGTGTGTGTCTGTTCTTTATATGAGAATAAAACAGTCCTAACTTTGCTGTTTTCAGGGAGACGACGCCTGTTGGTCTTGGTGATGTGGTGCATCTGGAGGGTCACGCTGATGCTGGATCCTGGTTGGTGGACAGTGAGCAGGGCTTCCTGGTTCTACAGCCCGATAGCCTTGTGTCAGGTACCAGCATCTCAAGCTCCATCCGCTGCATGAGGCGTGCAGTACTGGGAGACATGTTTAAGGTAAAAGTTAATACAATTACTATGACTTTCTGTTTCTGATGTTGGTTGATAGCTGTACACTTTACCTTAATTTAATATTTTATGTTGTAATGGACAGACAGCCTTGCACAAAAGGGAAATCTGACAGTTATTTCATGTCAATGATGTCACCCACATGCAACATAAGATGCCCATGCCCATATACTTAAAGATGTTGCAATGTATGTGAAGCAGAAATTGGTAATTGTCTGTACAAGATACAGAATATATGAGAAGTAAAAGATAAAATTCCTGTAAAAACCAACTGACATTAGCACCCATACGCCATGTATATTCAGGTGAACTGCTCACAAACCTTTGTGTTTTGTCAGCTTAAAACCAAAATGTGCAAAAGATGCTGTGCAATAGCCCTTTGTGATTCACTTTTATGTCTCCTGCTCTTTTTTTTGCTGTGATGCAGAGTTTTGATGGTGGCTCCAAGCAAATGCTGAATGGCACCATGGTTCATGAAGTCTTTCAGAGAGCAGCCACACAGAAAGATTTTTCTGTGAAGACACTGTCTAAGCTGGCTGACCAGGCCCTGCACAGTCCTCAGTACCTTGGAGACATGTAAGTTTGATTGCACTCTGCAGAGAGTGGCAGACCCTTCCTGTCTGCAGTGAGGCAGTTCACAGTAGTTCAGATCAGAGCACATGACTGAGAAATGGAGAAACAGGAGAGGTGTGCTGGATGATTATTTATAAAATGATTCCTGCAGATAGCAATATGTTGCATTTAGATGTATCACATTTTTAGTGGATGTTTATGTGCATAGTCTTTGTGTTCTTCAGTTTCATTTGTGCTTTGTCCATGTGTGTCTGTAGGTACAGTTTGGGTGTAAGCCAAGAAGAGATGAAACAGGAACTGCAAGATTATCTGCCCTCACTGGAACACTGGGCAAATGAGTACCTGAACACAACATCACCAAAGCCAATCAGCCTGAAAATGTTAGTACACACACGCACACACACACACACACACACATACACACACACACACACACACACACACACACACACACACTAGTTTGTACATCTGTATTTATGAGGATGCTCTTTGACAAAGTGTGTCCTCCAGCCCCTTACCTTTTACCTTAACCATCAAATATCTAAATTAAACCTTGACTTAAACCAAGTTCTGTCCAACCTCTTTAAACAAAATTTAAACTTACAACAAGCCATTTGAAGGTTTGTCCAAACTTCAGGACTTTAGGACTTTCTGAAAATAGCTTAAATCCAAATAAATAAAACTAAAATTGTTTTTCAAAAAGACAGATATACAAGATCACAGAAACATAAAAAATGTCACCTGTGATGCTGAGAATATTTTGCAAAATTCAGTGCAAATAAGGTTTGATCAACTTATGTATCTGTTTGTGTCTTAATTTCTTCAGTCCTAACAACAGCAGAGCTCCAAGCAGGTGTCAGGACTCGACTACTGTTGTCTCACTTTCAGCGCTGGCAGATATTGAAGAGAATGTGTGGTCACCGAGATTTGGTCTGAAAGGGAAAATCGATGTGACGACACAGGTTCAAATCCACAGACAACCAAACGGGAAGCACAGAGCACCAGAGGAAAGGACCCTCCCACTGGAGCTGAAAACCGGAAGGGAGTCCAACTCGATAGAGCATCGCAGTCAGGTTGGTGGACCACAGCCTGGTGCACTAGATAGACACACACACATAGACTGGTGGAGTCATGTGAGAAAGCAGGTTCACATAAACACAAACACATTTGATGAAGTCATGTTGCTAGACAGCTGTGGTTTCCATGCCCCATTGTGGGTTTTTTTTTTTTTTTATGTAGGTGATTCTTTACACTCTGATGAGCTCAGAGAGATACAACCCTGAAGCCGGTTTGCTGCTTTACCTCAAGACTGGCAACATGCACCCTGTAGTGGCCAGCCACATGGACCGCAGAGGTACAGTACACCCACGTATGCATAACCAGCATGTGAAACACCTGTTGTAAACAATCATACCAAGACATTATTTTTTATCACTAAGTAGAATCTCGGAATGTTTTGCAATGCAACAGCAAAGAAAGTGAAATGTATCAGTAACAACTTTGAGGACTTACTGTCATCACATGATGCAGTGAAACCAAAGAATAGCAGTATTTTTAATTACTAACCTACATGTTTATCTCAGAGCTGCTGAAGCTGAGGAACACCTTGATTCATCACATTCACAACTGCGTGGAGAGAGAGGCAAAGCAGAGCCGCCTGTCCAGACTTCCTGACATCCTGACAAACAGACAAACCTGCCAGTACTGTCCTCAGAGGATAAACTGTGCTTTATATGAGAGGTAAACTTTTAAACTAATCCTATAGTCATAAAAATTTCGTGCATTATAATTTCTAGGTAACATATCAGCCATCATAACCCAGCTTATACAATAAATTATTCATAAATATATTGTGAAATGTTGATTTTAAATACCAGTAGTTATTGGTTGCTCTTTCATCTAACTTGTCCACTTTTCTTACCACGTCTTCTCACATGGTCCCTCTTACCTTTAGGGCAGTTGATGGCAGCTCTGCAGATATCTCTGAGGGTGTGGTGCATGACCTCCTGCAGCAGGAGACGGGTCACTTAACCCCATCACACCTGAGCTATTTTTCCCATTGGCTACTGCTATGCTGTCTTGAGGCCACAACCATGGAGGCCAAAAATGGCCGAAAGCGTGTGTGGCTTCAGACAGCAGAAGAGAGGTGGGCTGGTCTCAGATTTTGATGTTATTTAGTCTATACCATCAATGTATATTCAAGCTTCCATCATGCGCCACAGTAAAACACTGCTAGTTAAGTCAAAATAAGTACTTATCATGTTTTCTTAAAATGTGCAATTGTAATACATTACAGCTGTTAAGCTCAGTATACTCTCACCTCGTGTTTTTAGTGAGAAGAACGGGAGCTGTGTGGGGAACCTGCAGCTCAGTGGCCCAGTGACCATGCAGGCTGAGGGAGTTTTCCTCCATCGTTTCCACAGAAGCAGTACGGTGCCACAAAAGACTCTGGCCAACAGCGGTTTGGCAAGCGGGGATCGCATTGTTGTTAGCGACCAGGAAGGTCGGCTGGTTGGTCTGGCAACAGGATACCTGTGTGAGGTCAGCAGGGCATCAGTCAGCTGCACTCTGGACAGGTTAGAAAAAAATCCACATACACCTGCCGTCTGAAGCGTTAAATCAAAGGACAAGGACTTGTTGGGTCTTTCTTGTTCACTAACTGCCCACTTGAAGTCATTAACCTGTTTAACACCTGTTTGGTTGTTAAATTGCTTTACAGAGATCTGTCTAAGTTCAAAGGTGTGTCGTTCCGATTGGATGGTGATGAAGGTGTGGTGGGCCTCAGCACACACCTCACCAATCTCTCCAGACTAATGGAGAACTGTCAGGACAGGTGGGCACAAGAAACATTATATCATCCTCCAATAAAAACCAGTGTATCCAGGTGACAGTTAAACAGCAGCCCCACACATTTTATGTTTGGTCCTTGTTGTGTGAAGCAACGCTTGATCTTTTCCTTAACAGATGGGGTGTTCATACAGCTTATTTAACATAAAGTATCTGTCTGCAGTGATCGTCTGAGAGAGCTAGTTGTTGACCTGCGTCCTCCAGAGTTTATTTCCAACCTCAGTTCTGTTCTGCCAAGAGAGGCCAAGGACACTGTGGCCAACATCCTCAAAGGTGACAAAGCTGCTCTGTTATTTAATAGTTTGCTCTCTTTTCTTCTCTTCTCTTGCTTCGGGGGACACCGCTACACATCTGCAACACCAACTAGTTTTATATCTATTAATAGAAAAACTATCATTTGAAGAAAATGTCTTTTTCATTAATTTATGCATTTGTGTTTTTGTGTGTGTAGGTCTCAACAAACCTCAGAAGCAGGCCATGAAGAAGGTCTTGTTGTCAAACGACTACACACTGATTGTTGGCATGCCAGGCACAGGCAAAACCACAACTATCTGCACTCTGGTAAACTCCTAAGCATGATCTAAGCACTCTGTTGTACTTGAACAAGTCAGCAACATCTGATACCAAGTGTCCACCTTCCCCATCTCTCTCTCTCACTTCACAACTTTGGCATCCTCAACCATTCTATCTTTCTTTTTTGCTTTTTCTCTTCCTCACTTTTTTATTCAGGTTCGCATCCTTCATGCATGTGGGTTCAGTGTGTTGCTGACCAGCTACACCCACTCTGCTGTTGACAACATCCTGTTGAAGCTGAAGCGGTTCCGGGTTGGGTTTCTGCGTCTTGGGCGGGGGCAGAAGGTGCTCTTTTGTCTGTGATTTAATGATTAAATACAGTCAAGAAGTCTTTTTGTGAGCAGAATTTGTTTTGTAACAGTAAATATAAACTGTTAGCTTTGAAGATGTTAGTTTATTTATTTATTTTTAATTTTTTTAAAAGGCCTCTCCATTCTCTTATTTAAGCAAAAATCACAATCAGAATATTATTAAAGTTACAGTAAAAGTAACTTTAATGTAATTAAATAATTTGTGTATATAAAATATTAAAGAGAGAGTTAACATTTTAAAACTAGCTTTCTTGTTTTGACCCCTTACAGTTTTCTCCCTCTGAATTGCTCTGATTTCTCCTGCTTTTGCCTCCAGGTTCATCCAGATATCCTGCCTTACACAGAGGAGAGTACAAGGAAGGAGGGAGTTCACACGCTGTCAGACCTGGAGAAGCTTTACAACAGAGAAGTGAGGATTTATATTTAAAAAATTTTTTTTTTTTTTTTTACATTTGACATCTTATGTTTGAACTCAGGAAGAGTAGTTGCTACTTTAGTAGTGCCTAATGGGGATGACAGTATTTTTCTTTCAAGTTTCGATAAAATGAGTAAGCCTCCTATGTTTGTTTTCTAGCTGGTAGTTGCAACCACCTGTATGGGCATCAAGCATCCTATTTTCACACGTCGCCGGTTCGATTTCTGCATCGTAGACGAAGCTTCACAGATCAGTCAGCCGATCTGTATGGGACCCCTGTTCTATGCCAAGAGATTTGTCCTGGTCGGAGATCACCAACAACTGCCACCGATAGTACAAAATCAGGAAGCTAGGTAAAGAGTGTGCGTGCCTGCGTGCCTGCGTGCTCGAATGAGATGTACTGTTGCCTTGAATACACATATTGTGACTTGAGATTTAAACATGAGTGAGTTTTATATTCATTTCCAGTTAAGTTAAAGGTTAAACATGTTGGGAACGGGACGGGACGGTTTCAGTTTTCTAGTGAGTGCAAGGTTAAAAGAAAGAGAAATATCAGTCTATGGAAATATCAGTTATCAACTTCTGTCTTTATTTTCTCTCAAGGTCACTTGGGATGGATGAAAGTCTATTCAAACGACTGGAGCTCCATAGTGAAGCAGTGGTCCAACTAAATGTACAGTACCGGATGAATCGGTAAACTTACACACACAGAGACACAGACAACACTGTGCTTCAGTAATTTTGTCTTTTTTTATGACCTTATCCTTTACACTATTTAAATAACCAACAACATGTGAGCACGTTAATGAGCCTAAAACCATTTCTGAGGATAAAAAGAACATAATTCTGTTTACATTAAAACTACAAAGCAGCAGATACATTTGGACAATCAAAAGGTTTCCCACTCCATCACTGACACTGTGCGCTCTGTGTTTGTAGGCAGATAATGTCTCTCAGTAACTCCTTGATGTACGAGGGCCGGCTGGAGTGTGGATCGGAGAGGACGGCCACGGCCCTGCTCACCCTGCCCCTCCTGCACTCTGTCCAGACGGAGCTCCGTTCCTACTCTCAGACTGATCCCCAGCACGATCTGGCTTGGATACAGGCATCATTGCTGCCCAGCAACCCTGTTTGCTTCCTGGATTGCTCAATGGTTGGTATAGTGAAAAATGCACGTCAAGAAGTATTTTTTGTGTGTAGATAGAGAAAAGAGAAAAGATGCTGGCATTTGGTAGGAAATATGAATGAAGGTGCTGATTAGCTTAAAGAAGGGTCTGAAATTAGTGTCCCAAAGCAACAATAATGATGGTGGATTTTCCGTTGGGCAAGTAGAACTATATCTCAGAGGACTTCTGCACTGACGGGTTTGTTCCAAAATAGCCATGGAAAATATGCTGTGAGTCTCTACTGCATTTTGATGCCATTTACAGCATTGTGCCTCTGTTCTCTGCTTTTTGTGTCAGAGTTTTAATGCAGAGGGACTGCTGATGCATTTAAGTGCACCTTGTAAACTCTGAAGTATACTTTGCTCCTAACAGCAAAGTGCATGGGTACCAACAGGGAAAACTTAATATTGCACTCATCTTCTTGCTCCACCGATCTCTCTCCCACCCGGACAGAGGCAGTGGTGCTGTGAGGATTACATTTCTGGACTTCTCCAGCGCCTTTAACACCATCCAGCCTCAGCTCC
>JAQMCX010000001.1:6741353-6816181 GCA_029814765.1 Acanthurus leucopareius | reverse complement strand
CAGATATTTTACATGATATGAGTGATAACACGTGTTATAAAGGCTATTTGACACAATAGGTGTGCCTTGAGATTTTTACTTGTCCTTTGGTGTGCCTTGGGCACAAACAGTTTGGGAACCACTGCCATAGGGCATAGAGCCCCTCTGGAGGAACTAGATGTGACTCTGCCCATTATCCAAACGTTCTCGAGCTCCTGTCCCAGCTTTCAACTCCACGGTTTTCTCGTGTCATGTACTGATGTAATCACAGCAGTTTTTAAAAAGCGGATTTACTTTCCACTCCACACTTCCCACCCCAGCTGACGAGGAATATTTTATTTTAGTTTTTTTTTGTTTAATTAGGGGGGGTTTGCGTGCCTCAGGAACCCTATTAGACTATTAGAGCCATTTAACTTATTTTGTTTGATTATTTTTATCATTAATATTGAGTTATGTCCTAAAACATATTAATAAAATTAAGTTTAGTTTTAAGTAGTGCTCCTCCTCCCAGGAAAGGATATAGCGGAGCGAGCGACAAGTGTGGGGAGTTGCTAATTAGACAGGGCTGCCCATGGAAACGCCGCCACAAACCTTAGGAGTTACACCAGCAGAAGCTTGACCTTCAGGTGGGACACCAAGTTGGACAGATCTTAGGGTAGAGGTCTGACAAAGTGCAATCCAATTACATGACAAAAACAGTTATCCAGAAAAATCAAAGTCGGACAGAGTGTTGGTCATGAATTTATGATATAAGTTGAGCTTTCATGTTTTCTTTTTTCTCCCAAACAACTCACTGTTATAAATTTTGCTTGTCTGTCAAAGTGGAACAAAAAATCCGTCACCCATCAATGGATGAATTAAGTCATACATAAGTAAGTGAAAATATATTTGTCTTTCTTACCCCCCAAAAAGAAGCCAGCAGGAGAAGAAGAAAAGCCACCGATGCCTTCAACATCCCCATGACAGGTGGCTGAATCAAGCTGCTCAAATTTCTCTCACTTTCTCTAAATAGTCTAACTAACTTTCTTTCTCCTCTTCTTTACCACAGTTTCTCTGCTGATGATGAAGCGTCACTTCACTACTTTCGGTCCACTGTGATTTGCTGTGGCTGGAGATTCAACGAAAGCAGTACATGTGCATGTGTTTGTGTGTGCATGTAGCAGTTCTCAACAGCATCTTCTCATTTCTGGTTGTTTGGCAGCATCAACTATCTGGTCTTCGGGAAATTGTTTCGTTGAAGAGCCGTAAAGAGATGAGGTGAGAGAAGAACTTCTGAGAAAACCGTACTCTTCGGATTATCAACGGCCCCAACCAAATGTAACAACTAAAACCACCAAAGTTGTCACCTTCCGCGTCGGAATTTAACAGCCTCAGAATTTTGTCACACAGTTTCTCGTTTATTTTCGTCCTTAAATTAGCCGCATCATAGTTTAAGTATATATGTAAATGAATGAAATATATGTATAAATTCATAAAATGTAGTGATCCAGTTCATAGACAATCCACATCATCCACTGCACAGCGCCATCTCCAGGCAGAGGAGCAGCTTCAGTGACAGACTGAGGAAATCATTTCTCCCCCACACCATACGGCTCTTCAACACTTATCAACTGCCCATTCAATAAGAGATCAATAAAGTATCTATCTATCTATCTATCTATCTATCTATCTATCTATCTATCTATCTATTGCACCAACTGGCCCAGAATCATTTGGAAACTAAAATCCAAAAGATTCAATTCATTTCCAACATAGGCAGATTTTAAATGTTCTCTGAAAACTTCAAAGTCATATCATCAAACTCAACAATATTCTTGTACAGCTGTTCTCCTAGTACCTCTGCAATCATTTTTAAGCTGTTGTACTGCAGCAGTTTTCAAAATATTTAAATAGTAAAGTCATACCCGATAAGTATATGTTTCACACTACTTCTTCTTTTAGGTGCCAGCGCTGGAGTCTGTGGAGCAGGGAGGCATCAGCAATCACACAGAGGCTGCTCTCATACACAAGCTGCTTTCACTGCTGATAAAGGTACATCAGTAGCTCCGTTAATACTCGAGTATTGTGTTGTTGTTTTAAAAGTCCTGGTTTTTAGGTTTGTTATGTGTTTTTGATTCAGAGACAGGCTGTGGAAAAATTTACAAAGAATAGAGAAATAATTGATGTATCATGTTATCATACAGCCCTTCTTATTTTTCTTTTTTCAGGCAGGGTGTAAGCCCAGTGATATAGGTGTCATCGCCCCCTACAGACAGCAGTTGAAGAGTATCTCCGCTCTGCTGCAGTCCACAGTGTTCACCGGTGTAGAGGTGAATACGGTGGACAGATACCAAGGACGGGACAAAAGTCTGATCGTTCTCTCTTTTGTCAGGAGCACTGCAGAAGAAGGAACCGTAAGTGCTCCTCTTCCCCAACTCCCTTTTTTGACTCCCTTTGTCCTCTTTTCTCTGTTCCTCAATCTCTACATGGATAAATGAGCAAATAACAGGTGAGTGGGAACCAGACCTGACTCTGTCCTGCCTCTCCATTCATAGTTAGGAGAGCTGTTGAAGGACTGGCGTCGCCTGAATGTAGCCATCACCCGAGCGAAACACAAGCTGCTCATGGTGGGCTCTGCCACAACGTTACGACGCTACGCACCCGTGGAGAAACTACTCAACCATCTCCAGCAAGAGAACATGATATCCTTTCAGTGCAGGCTGTAACTTGGAGCTACCACTAAGCTCTTCTTCATTTACAACAAAAATCTGCTCTAACTAGCATTCACAGTAGTTACGGTTACTTTTGCAATAAGTCAAAATATCTGTCTATCTATCTTTTTTTAAAAGTATATCCTGAGTCTATTTTTTCCTTAACCTTTACCTCACATCATCCATCTCCCACCAGCTGCCCACAAGGCCTTGCCAAGCATGCCTCTGTGATAGGAGACCGTAAGGCCATGATGGTGTTACAGGTCCTGTCTGTCTCACAGTGGAGCAGCCAGCAGCTCTGACCACATCAGCAGAGTGGTGCTACTGTATGATTTGAATGATCTGTGAAAAGGCTCAGGAATCACTGCTGTTCCGTCCATTATAGAAAAACAAATATTTTTACAAGCAGAGACTGTTTCAGTCATCTGTCGGTACAATATATCATTTCATGCCCCTCTCAACAAGCATTGGTGGAGTTTAACTAGAGATACAGTTTACACTTGAAACATTAGGACTAACATTTTAGGAAACATGAAGGTGTCTGATCTGTACAATATTGGTGAAACATTTTAAGTTTGATAATGAAATAGTCTTGAACATACGACACACTGCAAAAAGAGGCTCATTTGTAGTAAAATTTCAATTTTTGAAAACATGCACCATTCATCACCTTTTCTTATTTTATTTTTTTTGTTTAGGCTCTAAAAGTTCGTACTGGTGGGGTTAAAGTAGCAGAATCTCACCATTTTAATCTTTGAACCTGATTACACTTTGAAGCCAGAACCTTCTTTATCGTCATGAATCAATAGTTAATGTCTATGCTGTGAAACAAGGTACTAAGACACTTAACAGTTTATATAAATGCAAACAACATAGAAGTGCATCTATAAGATTGTCTTGCTGTGAAAATGTGTTGAACTGACAATGTGATGGATTACCATACTGAGCATCAAACCTCAGGCAGGACTGGTCACTATTCAATGACACTGACATTTTTGATGAAATACCTCAATACACTGTGAAAATGCTTTAGACTTGACTTTTGGTGCATTTTCTAACCCTTTACACACAACAGAGAGTCATAATTAATATGAATATAGAGACCAAATGGGTGAAGTTAGTTATAATGCTTGTCGTTTAGCTACAACAGTTGATTGTGTTCAGGAATCTTAGTCAAGCAACTGAATTTTATTTATAAAAATGTTTAACTAAGTTACTCAGTTTGAACCTGTGAAGTGACTATAATGGCCTGTAACAGTAAGTAAAGACAAGCTAGTATGCAAATAACGCTTCTCTATAGAAGCATCAGTTTACAATCTAACACTGTCTAAAAGGCAAAAACTAAAATAAAGCAAAGATTTAAGTCTGCTCCTTTGAGAATGGCAAAAAGGGGACACAGATGTAGAGCTGTTTCAAAGACAGAGTAATTACAAAAGAAAAGCATAGTACTGTAATCGCCAGCAAAAACTTGAAAATTTTTTTGAAAGGCACAAGTTTGAGAGAAATATATTCAGCTCAAACCATTTTGTAAGTGTAACCCATTGCTGATAATTTCTTGTGATCTGTGAATGTCTGATAACCTCAAAGCCACCAGGCTAAATGGGATTCTGCCTTTAATTTATTTTTCTTCCAACACAGCATTTGATTTAACATGTTTATTTTCCTGTATTTTTTTTTTTTTTTTGATTATTAATAGTGGGTTTTTTTGTTTTTTTTTAATTAATGTGAATAAATAATCCAAACACTAACAAAGTATGAGATGTTCTTTTGGCTCTGTGGGAAGTTTGCATCCTCTGTGATATTAAATTTTAGATCAACCAGTCTGGACAATTTTCTGTTTTGCATTTATATTTGAACCAACCAATTTATTCTATGAGATGGCACAAAGCTTGTGTCTGCTTCTCTGTGCAGGTACACGACTGTAGCATCATAAACAGCTCTCTTTGCTTGCATGTGTGTTGTTGCTACAGTGTGATTGTTCCCTCCATTACAGTGACCGTCTGCCCAGAGATGTTGATTCTTCCATCGTCTCTCACTTCAAGTTTCAGCTCTCCGCCTCGACTCGAGCACTGATAAGCTACAACACACACAATAATATGTTTGTGAGAATAGTTCAGTTAAAATAAACTATTATGATGAAAAACAGTATGTCATCAAGTGACTGACACATTGGTTGATGGTTACCAAAAGCCCATGGCTTGGTTGAACAACTTGTTTGGAGTTTTGACAGGTTTCTAATCAAACTGAATATTAGTTGTGTGAGTAGTTAAGTTAATTACCCAGCAATTTCTTCTTTCCCAATTTCTCAGACCAGTAGCTGCCCAGCACGGTGTATGCAGAACCTACAAAGGAAGAAAAGACAAGAATTTACATATGACAAGACACAATGAACATTTACCAGCTTTGCTGCATAAGTACTGCATGTGCGACATGTTTTTTGTTTGTTATTTTTTGCTTGTACAAGTAGCTTGTATGCAAATACGTAATATTACTTATTCATTCAAAAGTACACAATTTTGCAATTAATCTATTTGCAAGAAAATACAATCACATGAAATGTAAACCCTGCAAAGGCAGTCTATAAGTACTGTGGTGTTAGTATGAGTGGTGTACCAGTGACAGGATCCTCAGGGATGCCGTTCCATGGAGCAAAGTATCTGGAATAAAAGTCATATCCTGGCTGACAGTCTGGGGATCCTGTTGATAGATACAGAAAGCATGTTGATTAGCTTGTTACACAGGACAGGAGTTAACACGGTTCTATTATCATGCCGTGTTGGCGAATAGATGAACAGTTTTACCAATAACGATTTAGTTCAGACATTTTTTAGGCAACAAAAAGTTACTTCCACCTTCAAAGACTCCATATCTTCACTTAGATACAACTGTGAACCTAAAGTTTCTACAACCAGTTAAAAGCTGTCCAACAGTATCGTCTCTGTCTGGCTAAAGGATGTCATTTTTAGCTTTGGTTACCTTTCATGGTGAGGATGACTCCTTTGACTTTGCCACTCTTCTCACTGTTCTGAAGAGAAACCGTGTCAACTTTCAGACTGGTTAACACTGATCTGGAGAAGACACACACACATGCGGCACTTAAGCAAAATCACACACCAATGTAGTGAGGTTTGTGTATCAGAGAGACAGAGATTGTAACCTGTTGCAACTGTCAGCCAGTCGAATCAACAGTTTCTTGGTTTCGGGGCTCAAATAAACATCCTGGACTGGATTGTTTCCGACTGCAGCCTGTATCACACATGCAGCAGCAGAGACACGTAAACAAAACTAAACAAAGACACAAAACTGTAATCACCATGCCACATTCTGTACATACAGAGGGGTTTGTGTAGACTTTGAAGTTCAAGTCAACACTGTAAAACATGCATTCATTCAGGTTACTTACCTTGATGACGTCTTTGAACTCACTGGGGTCCTAGGAAAAGATTTTAGAAAAAAATTGTAAGAATAAATAGCATTTTGGAGACCTGTGAAAGATAAAAATACAATTTTATTTGATGTTGTTAACCTTGAATCTAGCAGTGCAAATGCCAATCTACCTCTGGCTGTAAATGTGGCAATCATTGTTGGATGGATGCAGGTTTTACAAAAGCTCTGTGCTTAATTATTATGCTGATTTACATGACTGTGTTGCTAGCAATGCAAAATGAACGACAGGACAGGGAGAAGGGCTGAGAATGTATTATATTGTTTTATTTCCAGCTCAGTTTCATAGATTTGGTTATGTTTTCATTCCTTATAGCACTGCAGATCTACACACGTATCCTTCATTTTCTGACAAAAGTGCACTTCTAGAGACAAATCATTCACACTTTAACAGTAAATGTTGACCAGGATTGCTTGTTCCTGTAACATCGTTCTGATGTGTTTACTTGACCACATACTGTACCTGCTGGATCGGTGGGTTGAGGGGAAAGTCCATGACATATCCTTCCCCCTGCTTGGCGACAGCCAGATCTCCACTCTTGGTCTCAAACACCAGTTTGGGATTTACATTCTCTTTACAGATATAACATACACACAGAATATTAGGGCTGATGGCTAGCTGATTAACTAGGTTCAGTGTGTTTACATGGAACTAATCAACAAGTATTATTACCAACAACGCTTAGTTTTTTCTTGAGTTAAGTTGTGAAGTTTTCTACATGGGAGAGTTCTTTTGTTTTTAAAAATTGCAGCTAAATTTTTAGTGTGTCTCTTGTTGTCTTCCAAAATGTGTAAATACTATAAGTGCTAAGCAACCTTTATGTGCTGTTCTTATCTGTAAGTGTGTGTTTGTTTTATTTTGGAGCTTACTGTGATACTGGAACAGCACTGCTGCAGAGGCCAGAGTGGCATGACCACACAGATTGACTTCGTTAGTGGGTGTGAACCATCGAAGTTGAAACCTTGATCCTGTTAATGAAATTGTATTAACTCACAAGAGCTTTACAACAAGTAGTGTACAAATATCTGTCTACAAAAGTCTGCCTCTCAAAACTAAAATGATCCAAAACAGTAAAAAAAAAAGCTAAAAATTCACTACGACTCTCTCTGTAAAGTTTTTACAAATTCACCATTTTTCACATGAATCTGAAATGCTGATGTGTGAATGGGAACAATGAGTAATTACTAAGCTGCAAGCAAAATACAGAAGGAAAAGACTAAGTTATATTTACTTTATGATATTTAATGTTTATTCTGGAATAACTTCCTTTATAACAACAGATTAGTGTCCATCAAAGTAAGTCTCGTGTATTAAATTCCATGCAGTTTATCCAGATAAATTACTCTTATAACAAATGTATTATTTCTAAATGTATTACTCTAATTATCAAAGCTGACTTGCCTTAGGTTATTAGCAGGATTATTGCATGTCAGAGGTTAGACAGTCCATGACCGTTCTCTGCATTAGGTTAATATGGTGAAAATTAATTTCTTCATTATATAGTGTGAAGTCTGTGGCCTGTTTAAGTTCTGTGGTTATATGCAACAACTTTGGAGGAAATGTTTACATTCTTCAGCTGTGTGTGTAAATGACACTGATATTCCTCTCTGTGCAGTTTCACCATATTTGAAACACTGAGTGACTGAGCACTACATTTTTACCTGTGACAGCTCATTGCTTTGTTTTCCCAACAATGCAAGTCTTAGCTGTGCATTTAAAATAGTTAGCTGCTGGACTGCTGAGGACAGGTGTTTTTTCAGTTTGTGTACACAAGAACACACAAAAGCAAAATGACCTCATTCAAGTAGACAGAGGTTCAGAGGTATGTCTTTTTATCTGCAGCCAAAATGTCTTAAACAATGTCTGCCTTGCTGCAATGACTTGCATTTTGAATATATCAGAACAATTGCTTAAATCTGTGGTGTTTCCTTAATCATTTAATATATTTCTTTCTCAGCAGTGCACCTGGATTTTAAAGATTTTCTTATAGTAAAAGCATTAACGATAAGTGAGAGTTTTGTTGACTTGCAAATATAACCTGCACTTTATTTTGTAGGTAAAATATTACTTTATTATCAGAAAAACCCACAAACCAAAATCTGTCATTGTGCATGTTGCAAAATGTGAGTAAATTACATTAAAATGAACTTTTGAAATCTCACTACTGAAACTTTAAAGTTATTTTATTTATAGCTCTGTTGGGCCATTTTGATGAGGTATTTTTAAATTTTTAAGTTTTACTGTTTGTTACCGTTTAAGCAATGTCCGACTTTCACTGACCACAAGCAGGTGTTAATGTCTTTGCTCTGATATCTTTATAGTTACAAAGATCTACTGAATCGATGGAAACAGTTTGATCCCCATTCAAACAGCATCCAACAGCCAAAAAACTTCATTGGGTTTTACATGTTAAATCTGTTGCGTTTCTTTTGAATCCATCTGACAGCTCTATCAAAACTAATTGCTATGATCAACAATAATTCATGTAATGGTGATTAAGCACATGTGATCTGACCTGTAGTGAAAGTATCAGAGGGGTTGACCCTGGTGATATACGCGGTTTCCGACAGGTTCATCTCTGTTGCTATCTTCTGATACAAGTCATCACTTAGCGCCTGTTAGAAACACATGTTACACAAGCTTTATTCTCGTGTTGCGACATGTAAGCATTGATATAAGTTCCAAATCATTTATATAAAAGATTCAATAAAAAGTATATCAAGGAGTAGCTGTGATCCTTGCAGGAGCAACGAGAAAACAAAATTTAGAAACACCAAATTGAGATGTCTTAATTCTTTCCAATCCTGTTATGTTTTGTTAAGCAACAATTCAGGCTGCCATGCACTTTTACATAATGAATTTTCTATGCTTCAACCTCTAATATTCTTACTTACATTCATAAGTGGACAAATTGCCGCAGGGTTTCCCTTGAACGCTAAATTAGTGAAGGCATCCACCGTATAAACCGGAATCCTCATTTTTGTTAAAAAAGTATGCAAGTGGTTTGTGATCAAAGCTCCAGGAAAGTCGATGGTGACAGTCGTCTCACCGCTGTTTTGTGGACTTTGCACCCTGTCTGTTTTCTTTTTCTTTTTTTTTCTCAGCAAGCGAGTCACAGCGTCGCCTTCGCGAGGTTACCAGCTTTCCAATGAGTTGCATTTCCACAATTTGAGGTCTAACAAAATAGCCAGTAGTGGTGCCTGAACGCATTCATTACTAATAACACAATGCCAGAGTAATCACTGTTTATTACAGTTTTTATACGCAGTGTCTGATTTAGGCTAATAATCTGCATGTTTGTGATCTCAGTTTGTTAACAATTCGCCTTGCACGTTCAGGAAATTCCTTGAGCAGTATAGCCTACGCATAAATCCAGGTGTCCAGTTGATGGGCAATCTTAAATGCAGTTGTTCAATTCAGTGCAGCTGAGTAAAACAGGCTTTGATAAATAAAGTGTTTTCACTCCCCCTCCTGTCACTCCTTGTCTTTTAACGAGTTGAATAATATTGTCGAAATATGTTGACGTTATTTTCAATATTACTGTTACTATTATTATCAGAAAAGATGAGGCGTCAGCGCTAAAACGTCATATTTTTTCGATGTGTCAAAGTCTCGCGACAATTTACCTGAGCGGGTTTGCTGGCAGTGACACCTGAGGCTCGTCACAAGAGCAGGAGACCGGGGACAAGAGGCAACTGCAAGGTAATTCAATCGTTTTTGGACATGTGTCGCCGTGGTCTGACATAGTTTCATCTGGGGACATATTATGAAACAAAGCGACCGTTGGAAATTAAACGAGTTTGTCATATAGGTTTGACCGCTGTCAGTGTCCTACAGTTAGCCTTTGCTGTTAGCCTGCTAACTGCTAATGCTAGTAAGCTAACGTTAGCACGTCGGTCTGACAGCAGAGAAACGTTAGCATCATTTGTCAACCCAGGCTGACAGTGCTGTCCTGTGAAGAGCTACATAGGAGAAACTTATCTGTAACTACTGAAGAAATCTTTAAATCTTGCTATGATATCCTATGAAAGGTCTAGGGAGTTGAAAGAAACTGTTGTTACGTTAACTTGCAAACGTCTTGGTTGAACTAACACTTTGACACAGTTGGAAGGAGGAAGCAACGAACGTTAGCTTATTTAACTGTTGTGACAGCTGCAATAACTTGCATTATAGTGCTAAATTGTTAGATATTTCCTTTTTTTATTGCATAATGGGTATGACAGTTTCGTCTCTTAGAATTGTTCGTTTTTCTGCAGGTTACAAAGGTGCAATCAGTTAACCAATGTAAAGTTCTTGCAGAAATTTTGCTGTGCAATGTATTTTTACACTCATGGTGTCTTTGAGTGTTGTGCATATTTTGTAACTGACATTTCCCTATCGTTCTTATATTATTGTTGATTATCATTTGTATTCAAGGAATACTTAAATAAAAGTGGCACTTAAGATACAATATACAAGAAAGGTATCAGCTAATGCCCACAATTGTTTTGTCCTTAACTTAGACATTGATCCCAGGAACTCCACACAGTAGGAGTGCTGAGAGGACAGGGGATACATGGAACCGCAGTGCACATTATCAGGATTGATGATAGGTCTTTTGGCAAAATGTCTATTACATTGACCCAACACAGTAATTAAATGTCTTGCTACTGTGTATTGCTCTCTGAGGCAGTGAGGATGTCTTTGAATGATGAGGGTTATGTGGTTCGCATCAGAGGACTGCCCTGGTCCTGCACACAGGAGGAGGTTGCCAGTTTCTTCTCTGGTGAGAATACACACGTATACCTTTACAGCTTAAGACTAAAATTAAATCCAAATGATTAAATAAATAAATAAATAAAACAAAAAATTTAAGCACAAATTATCAGGATCACACATGAGTTATTTTCATTGTGGAAGTTAAATATTATTTTAAAATCGAAAGGGTTAGGGTTAGGGTTAGTTGCATTTCAGTCCTTACTAGCAGGGCTATGCTGCACCACCATTCTTATCAGCTATTGCGGTAGAAATCTAACAAAAAAAATGTTAGTTGTATGCATGTTAAAAGAATCTTGCTGACCTCATTGACAATTTGTGATTATGTCAAGGAGTCGTCTCTCCCTCCCACAACTTGACCCTTTTACACAGAAACAATCTGGACTTTCTAACCTTTTTAAGCTGTGTCTTCATTTTTATATTTTAAATTTTACTTGACTCTAGCCATTATAGAGTTATAGGATAACAGGTAAATTAGATATTGATATAAAGTTTTATTTTAATTTCAGGAACTTTAACCAGTTCAAATTACATTACATACATCCAGTGATACCCTTTGAATTTTTCTCTCCTGCTAGAAAATGTCACTCTCAATCAATCCTACTTAATTACAGACTGTGACATCGTTGGGAAAGTAAATGGAGTGTGTTTCACATACTCTAAAGAAGGCCGTCCCAGTGGAGAGGCATTCATTGAACTGAAAATGGCTGAGGATTTCAAGAATGCCCTTGCCAAAGACCGTAAATACATGGGACACCGATACATAGAGGGTAAGCAAACTAAACCGCCATACCCGACTGATGAAACATTGAGTGCTTAATCTGTGTCGTCTTTCCCTTTGAATAATCACTTTACAACTTTATTTTTGAGATGTTGTTTCACCTGTATTGATTTCTTTGTACAATGCTAATGATAATAAACACTAATGAAAAATGTATGTTGTTCTAAATGTAATTGTCCTTTCAGATCTTGACATATGCTGTGTGTGTCCATCTGTCTTTGTCTCTAAATCAGTGTTCAAGTCAAACCGTAGTGAAATGGACTGGGTGCTGAAACGTAGTGGTCCTGCTGACTATGACAGCTGCAGTGGCTGCATGCTAAGACTTAGAGGCCTTCCCTTTGGCTGCAGCAAGGAGGAGATTGTCCAGTTCTTCTCAGGTACATGAACATTTAAACTTTTGTCATATTACCTAATTAAACTGTAGTAATATTATACCATTTATGGTCATCTGGGGGATAGATTTAGAGACACACTGCTCACCAATTATTGTAGGCTGTTAAATAATGTCAAATAACAGTTTTAGGGTGTTGACAGAACTGCAGTTAACTTTTAAATGGGCAAAAAGACCATTTCAGCTTGCAGTGCAAGGCAGTTAATCCAGACAGCTAAAACCACTAAAACAGTGTCACATGCAAGAAGGCTCTTAATACTTTTCACTCATCTTTTGCTTATTGTTAACGCATAACCCTGTATTACACATAATGTTTCCATAGGCTTTATCAGGCCAGCAAATACTTTCAATGATACATTTTTTAGAAAGAAACTACCAACAGTTTCTTCAGTTGTTTGGATATTAAAAGGCCCAGTTAGAACTTAAAAGTTACAGTAATTTTTGTCTGATTATAATATCCATAATATTATCTTTGTGATAAGTATGTTTGTACAAAAGTAGAACAGTGGTCAACTTTGCATTTACAGCTTTTTCAGTGACTTTAATTTTGTCATGAAAAGTCCAATGCACTGCCAACTGCACTTTGAACATTTCTTTCCACTTCGCTAAACAACCCAACAACATAGGCATACACTATGATTTGCCAAAATTTAATACTGCGGTTTTAGGTTTTGGAGTACTTTCATATCATAAAGTGGTGTTACTGACTTTTAATCAGTTGACATGTCTGTGTGTCATGGCCCAAAGGCATAATGTATGCTTGTTTTTTTGCTGTATAGTCACACTGTGTTGACTACAATGTCCTTGTTCCTAGCTGTTAGTGGGCTTCTTGCCATGTTAGTGTATATAAAAACACATTATTGTAAATGCATATGCAACATGACCTTGATATTATGCCTTCTAAAAAGGATAAAAAGTTAGCAGGAGCTGGGCTAGTTTGGCTTGGGAAACTGATCTGGGGTCATTACTGTGATTCTGCTAAAGGGCAGCATTTATCCATCAATTATCACTAATGAATTATAATCGGCCAGTGTCACACAACACTTAATAAATATTAACTTTGCTAGTGAACTACATCAGAAAACATTTTGTCCATGTTAACTTGAATTTTATAACTGCTGACTCCAGGTCAGTATTTGTGTCATTCTGCTGCTGTGCACCCTACAGGTATAAATTCAGTCCTCTGAGATGCCCCTTTTTAAATGCAGTCTTACCAGGTACTACAGCTGTTATTATTTGCTGTCATGAACATATATTAATCTGAAAGCTCCAGTGATGCAGTGGGTTTTGTTTCTTTATATCTATCAGTCTACCTACCGACCTATGTATTTATGTGTGCTTGGGTTAAAGGGTTGAGAATCGTGCCAAATGGGATTACTCTGCCAGTGGACTACCAGGGGAGGAGCACAGGGGAAGCCTTCGTGCAGTTTGCTTCAAAGGAGATAGCAGAAAAGGCTCTGGGGAAACACAAGGAAAGAATAGGGCACAGGTGGGACAGACGGGAAAGGGACGGGCTGGACTGGGTTGGGCTTATACTGTAGTATTTAATGGATGGTCTTATTGGAGTATTGTGGTATAATCGGATGGGTTCTGTCATGGTTTACTGATAAGCATGGGTTGGTGTGCAAGAATAATTACTACAAAACAAATATTAAGTGGGTTACAAAAATAAAAATTAATGGGTGGGTCACGTAATTTTTGCTAAAATACTAATGGGAAGGGTTTAAATGGGTTTATTCATTGTAATTATGGTGACCTGTTGAATAATGGGATAACGTGATGCATCTAATCTACAGCATAAACTGAAGGAGGTTGTGAGTATTTTAGACAGTTTTGGTGTTGGTCATTTAAGACTTGGAGCTCAGTTCAATTATTTTAGAGCAATAATTGGCACTTCTTTTATCTGCTTTTATAGATGTATCTTATAGATAATTTACATTGGAAGTGGGGATTAAGTGTAGAAGCAGAGGACAGTTGTATCATTAAAGCATCAAACTTATTTTGGCATCTGTAAATCACTTAAATGCGACACCCAAAGGGATTTCCTTAGTGAAAGTAACAAGGGGAAGCTGGCGTAAAAGTCCCTTACTACAGCTATAAGCTCAGCTAATGATTAAGGGTGAGTAAAAAAAACTCAATTTTACAAGAATCTTGATTCTTGTGTCCTACAGTTTGGAATTAATTCACAAATATCAAATATATTTTTTAAAAGAAAGGAATGTGATGTTGATTAAAAAGGTGTAACCAAAATACTAGTTATTATTACTCTCAATATTTTCAAATTCAAAAAAGTAGCAGATACAAGCATTTCTGATTTAATAACTAAGTCTTTCTTTTGCCAGTGAAATGTAAGGTAAAGTGTCCAAACTCTACGCCGTCTCTTTGAAACTAATGCTAGCAGAGTAGAGCAGCAATCGGCTTTAACAAACAAGAACAGCTGATCAATATGCAGTGCACAATTGAAAAACTCAAACTCTGTGGTTAAGAAAATAACCCCGGCACTCAATCAGTTTTACCTTAAAAACCCTGAATTCGCTCAGCGTCTTATGTAACAATGGTTTTCCCCAGAGCTCAAAGTGCAGCAGAAAGGCTGCTCCCAACTGGGAGACACAAAATTAATAATGCAGTGAGCATTTTGCCTTCCTGTCATTTCATTGTTCACATATAGGCAGGATACTGTAATAATTCGTTAGGTAATGGTATAAATGTTTAAAATGAAAAGCCTGTGGATCATTTATCTTGGTTAAACGTTTCATTTTGCATAACTTAAAATAGTGCTCCCTTCCCTCTTCCTTACATATTCATTTAAAATTCTTATTGATTTGATTTGGAATTGAATTGTGCGGTAAAGAATCAAAAATCGAATCGGGAGAATGCCAAAAAAAAATAGCAGCTTGACGAATCACAGGACTTAAATGTTCAGTTAATAAGATACGCAGCTTCAGGAAAAAATTACTTTTTAGGAATAAAATATACCACTATTTAGAATATTTGTGTTTTGTGTGTTTATCTTCTCTCTGTAATTCATTTGTGTATGTAACCCAAGCTAAGCCATTTCTGCGCCTAAACCCTCTCCTCTGCCCCCCACCATCACATGGGCCTTAAATATTACAGGTATATAGAGATTTTTAAGAGCAGCCGTAATGAGATCAGAGCCTATTATGAACTGCCTCGGCGGGGGATGGGAGGCCAGAGACCAGGGCCGTATGACAGACCCATGATGAGGGGCCCCAGAGGAGGGTTTTTTGGGCCTGGGCCTGGCCGCGGTGGGGCCCTGATGGACACCATGAGGAGTGGGGGAGGCTATGGAGGAGGTACGCAGAGTTTTGTTTTTCACATGTGTTCACATTATGTTGAATAAATCATGGGACCTTAACAAGCAGTAATGCAGCAACATCACCTCAAACTCAGACTATTGGCCACATTTCAATAGCTAACTTAATTATTTGCCAAAGTAGTTGACTGTTAAATGTCCAGCAAGATCTGCAATCCATGTCTGTTTTAGCGCTCTCATGCTGAGGTGAACAATTCTACCATAAATTTTAAATTTTCTTATGATTGAGTTAAAGTACTGTATAAATTAAGTTGATAAGTTTGTTTTAAAGTACAATCATGCTTTACTATCCAGTTGGCTTTTTCTTCAGTCCTGTTACCTGTGTGGCAACTTTGATGCGAAAGAATGAGTCAACTATGTTTTGCTATCTGTTTGTAAGATTACATTTTGAGTCCTCCACTTCTGATCTGTGTTGGTGTCTGTGTCCAGGTTACAGTGGCTTTGACGGCTACAATGGTTTCAACAACTACTGTTTTGGCAATGGCATGTTTGATGACCGAGTGAGAGGAGAGAGAGGAGGGAGAGGTGAGGTTTTTAGAAGAAATTCATATAGCCTATGGCATGTAGATTGACTAAATTTAAGCTTTAGCATACTTGCTGAAAAGCTCAAATTTTTTCCAGTAATTAATTTGATTTTAACCAGTGTTCAATATGTATTTTCTCTCTGACAAATATTTGGTGCAAATATAAAAATTTCTGCATCTTAACACTTAAACTTTTTATTGAAGATCTGACCAGATAGAGTAAGCACTGGAGATTTTTACAATCTTCGTTTATAGTCTCAAAAATAAAGCCAAGATTTTTAATAGGAAAGTATGAAAAGATTACACATATTTAATTAGAAACAATAATAACAAAAAACACTTATCTACTTTACGTTTTAGTACTTGTCTATTTGTGTCATTTAGTAATGAAAAATGTGTGTATCAGATTACTTTTCCCTTCTGCAAAAAGTTGAATTGCTGTTAATATGTGGATGTGTTTGTGTGTTTCTGCGCAGGGATGGGAGGCCATAGTTACAGTAGTCAGAGTGATAGTTGTTCAGGCTTCCACAGCGGACATTTTGTCCACATGAGGGGTTTACCTTTCCGTGCCACAGAGGGAGACATTGCTAAAGTAAGAAAATAGACACACACAAACACACTATGACCACTTTATTATTTCTCTTTAAGACTTCCATACAATGGACTTAAATGCAGAACATCTGTAGGTGCTCTGTTTCTGTTGATCAGGAAGCCCAGTAACCTTCTGCAATTGCATTAATACTAAATGTTAATATTACTAATAACACACATGGACAGGTTGACATAGTCTGCTTATTAGTCTGCCCTTTCATGTGTATTTTTCTCTCTGTATATATCTTTTGTGTGTTTGTGTAGTTCTTCTCTCCTTTGAATCCACTGAGGGTTCACATCGACGTGGCTCCAAACGGCAAATCAACTGGAGAAGCAGATGTCGAGTTTCGTTCTCATGAAGACGCCGTAGCAGCCATGTCCAAAGACAAGAACCACATGCGTAAGTCTTTTGTCCTTGTGTCAGTTTGTGCAACTAAAATTTCATACTTCTTAACACCATGTTGACTAACAGCAAAGGAGTGTCTGACCTGCATTAGGATTGACTGATTATGGCATAAATGGTACTCAGGAGTATTTTGGTTAATACTGGAATCACAATTATTTACACAATTTATTTTAGTTCATTCTTTTTGACAATTAATAGTTGTAGTGTTATGCAATAAATAAATCCTTTTAATGAGCTCTAAGCTCAGGGGAAAAAAAACTTTTTTTAAAGCAAATCACAACACTGTCAACTTTTTAAAAAAAAATTACATGACAGCATTTAAGATGTTTCAGATTATACTGTAGCTAGCTGGCTAGTAAAGAAACAGAGTTGAATTTATTTACATCAAACAGCAGAGTAAACCCAGATTTGTCATCATAAATGATGGATTAATATTTTCTTCACAGAACATCGCTATATTGAGCTGTTTCTTAACTCAACAGCCAGTGGAGCAGCGGAAATGAGTAAGTTTTCATTCACTATAGTGATGAGTTAAAGTTCAATAGCTCATTTGTTTTGGCTCATGTAATAATTTGCACAAAAAAATTTATTGAGGTTTTGACAGATGACGGTGAAATAGAAAAAAGTGCAGTTATTGTTATTTTGAATATTTTGTTCTCAGAGCTGAGTGCCACTTCTTTATCTAATAGTTTACTCACATTCTTATTAATTTGAAGAGCAAAAACTTTATCAATTTTTACACTGACATTTTTTCAAAATCATGTCAGGTCGTGGTGGCGGCGGCGGTTACTACGGTAACTCAGGAGGAGGTGGAGGCTCACGGAGCAGCGGGCTACGAGGTGCATACTGATGATGTCATCCCACTCTACCAATCCATCCTGATGTGTGTCTCTTGTCTATGTAGGCCACATTTACTTGATTTGTTTCTAAGCGGGGGAGCCAATCTGAAGTCTCTACTAAAAAAGAAGTATGGACTTACCACTCAAACATCACTAATGTCTCACTAAAATGTGAGACTGTGCATTTATGAGCTGAGACCCTGTAAGCTCCCAGCCAATAACAGCACCAGGTTAGGACTCTAACTGTCTAAGCTCTTCTCTCTATTCCATCTGTGTACACAAACACACACACAGTAGCGACGCAAACAGCAGAGTGGATTAAGAGCATCCTTCGTCTGAGTTCACACAATGTCCATCACCTTTTTGCAGGGTTTTGCAGAAGTATGGGCCTGTTTATTTGTGCTTTAGATCTGCTGTGAAACAATTACAAAATAGTTTGAGTGTTGTTTTTGCAAACAGTAACAGAAAATTGCTGCATATTAATGCCTTTAACAAGTACCATTAAAGCACCTTTCCTTAAGGCATATGAAGAAAAAAACCTTTTTATTCTTATTTTGGAGATTCGTGCTGATCTTATACTTTTAAAATAATTGGATTTTGTATTATAGTTTTTCATGGCTCAAAAAAAAGTACATTCTCTCTGATCTGATAAAGAGGAACCAAACATTTTATTTTTCTAAAGTTATGAGTGCCTTGAAAAGGGTGTTAACTGATTATGTCGAGCCTTTAGTGATTTTATTTGGATGCACTTGAAATTGTCTTAATTTCAGATTTCACCGATGGCAGGAGATACAAGTCACTGCAAAAACAGCGTGCAGACATTTCATACGAGTTATCTGGATTGGCACTGAGCAGGGTCACTCTGAATCATTTAAATAACTGCTTTAATTCAGTTTAGTTAAGAAATGATGCTCTATTGAGCAGTGACATTAGCGTCAAAATTTCTATTTAAAAATTACACACACAAACACATGTATAATTATAAAATTCTTTAGTTTTTAAAATTTTTTTCATTTTTGTATGAGCTTGAAACGAGATTAAAACTAGATTTCTGATTAGCTCCCCTGCTTTGAAAAATTTGCTAAATGTGAGCCACTGTGTTTTTTTATGAATGTTTTCACAGTTCACTGCAGAATTTAAAAACTAAGTTGAATATTATATTCTACTCTCAAAGAGTTGAAGTAAAATAAAGCCTCTATATTTGAGCTGTAAAATAGCTTATGCAGCTGTTGTACATTTTTGCCTAATAAATTTTATATTTAATTCTCTCTCTGTCTCTCTGATATTACTTTCGATGAGATATTTGGGTGTGAATACATCAGAGTGATAATAAATGAAAACAATGATAATTATAAATGATTGCTTTGCTTTGAGGTGTGTAATCAAGAGAAAACAAAAAAGTTATCTGATTTCAGCAGAATATGGGAAATAGACACACTAGCACAATAAATGTTAACAGGACCTACATTAAAACGAGAGAAAACATGGAGGATTCTGTCTGTAACCTTTAATCAGAAACTGCTACACAGTCAAGGTGACATATTGTTGGCAACAGAGTTTATATCAACCTGGCTGGATTAAGCTAAAGAACCACAGTGCTTATCAACAACATGTATTTACAACATACGGTGGTATCAACACTGTACAAGTCCCAATGAAAGCTGGGAATTTACAAGAATGACACAGTACAAAAACATTTAAGGCCTGGGTGCAATTCAGAAGTATTTGCTTTTAGTGCCAACTGGATACTGTAATGAATTGGTGAGTTTAAATATTTGTAATGTGAAAAACACTTCTTAAACTAAACCCAGGCCTGACTTATCTCTTCAAGGGAATGAATACTTCCAGTTCTTGGAAAGTCACAGGTTGTAAACATTATATTTAAGTACAAACCAGACTGTGCTGTGGAATTTTTACCTTAACCCGTCTGAGGACTGTGACTGTGACTTTACAACCAGTTATCAGCAATAGTTTGAAAATGCAAACAACACATGTCTCAAACCTGACTTAAAGAAGGAACAAGTTATATGGCATAGAGTTTCAAACCTTCCCTCTGAGGAAGGAGCAGCGGTAAAATGTGGCTCTTTAATGTCTTGATCTCCATCAAATTACAACTAACTTCAAGTTAAAACAAAAATAAGTTCCCTGGACTTCTGAAAGCAAAAGTTATTGTGCAGAACACAAAAATGAAATATAAATACTCAAATCTGTGTCACAGGCAACAGGGATAGGCAGTTGTTAAAAATATACCTTGTGGCTATGTTGTAAGAAGTGTGTAACACGAGTCTGTTTCTAACAATAACCAACTGGTCAGTAAAGTGGTCCTTTTGTCAGCTAACCATCAGTTTTTCATCAACAAAAGCCAGTTAGACTGTCAGTGAGTATAATCAGTTACCAGAGATGACCATTCTGTCCCAGCAGCATCCTCTGCATTATTGTCTCCTCAAAAAAAAATGAAATGTGCCTTTAATCTGGGCTGCCTGCTTTGCTGAAATAGGCTAGTGTTACTACTTTGAAATACTTTATTTCAGATTCTTCCTAATCTTTCATAAGAAATCCTCTCTGGGGATATATATGGCCCATTTTGGCAACATGAGAAGCACAATTGTGTAATATTCATTGCATTTACACAGGCACAAATGGCACCAACGCTGATTAATAAAAAACAGATTTTCAGTTCCTCTGAAAGCCACAGAACCCCGAGGAACAAGTCTAGTGTCGTTGTCTCAGCACAGCAAAATCTGCTTGGAGCAGCGTATGTTACTTAAATTAGTTTACAAAGTCTGTCCGTCTCATTTCACATCAAATATGGAGTGAACAGATTTGACCAGCAGGCCCCCTTCTGTCTGCACTGAGTCCTGCCTGAACAGATAACTGTGGGTGCAACACAGAGTATATTTAAGTTGCTTCTTTGAAACCACTGAAATCACCAGTGACAGAGAGAGATGGGACTAGTTTCCCTAGTGGCACACTGTCCTCACAGAAAACTGAACAGAAATATATCCAGGTTATTCTAGTTAAGTTGGATTTGATCTGTCAAGCTGACTCTTGTGCCTGTGTAAATGTGTGAGATCTGCCTTAGACTGTGTGGTCAATTCACTCCACCTCAAAGGAAGTTGCTTTGGAGTCAGAAACACCAACAGTAAATAAGGCCACCGTACTATATGAATAAATAAATCATAAAAGCTCATCTGTTTGGCTAAACACTCATTGTATACAGTTTGAAAATTGATGCATGACAGTATAATAATCCAGTACTACATTAGACTGAAGGTTTACTTCAGGAAAACAACTGCATCTAGCAGTAGCAGTGCTCGTTACAGTGCAGTTTCACTCTCAGTTCACTGTAAAGTTGTTCCTCCTTTCACAACAAAACTCTCTCCTCCCCCCCTAACTTTGCAGGGGGAAATCAAACAGAACCTGAACTGTCAATCAGCAGCCGAGTGTGCAGGCAACGCAGTAGATATCATTACACCTGTTGTGCCTTTTAGAGGTTGGTGCTCTCTGAGCCTTGCCAGTGCAACACTTGGATCAACCCAAAGGGAAAGGCAGGTCCACTCTACATAACTTCCTCTTTCAAGGTTACTGATACTAACTTCACTGTAAATAAATGACTTTATGTGTACAACTGGTGTATATTTAGGATAGATAATTCAACTCCCCACAGTACTGAGTGTTGATGATATTACAGCATACTAAGGATTCTCAGTCCTCCATTTTGACCCATGACATGGTGGATTGATTGCCTTCTCCCATGTGTTTGATTTCAAGGTAAAGTGTTTGAATGTTTTATACTGCAGAGCATTTACAAAAAACAAAGTGACATTAAACAAAGCCATATCACAAAGATGCAAATATCCCTCATTTATCTGTGAGGGCTTTTCAAAACAAAATCATACTAAAATCAACTGTACTAAAGGTTCATGCATATGGTCCATTTGTAGCAGCAAACACTGTTGAGAAAAGTTGAGATGGATCTTACAGAACTACTGGAGGATGACGATTAATGAATCTGCGCTCAGATTGTTTAAAGCAGTCGTGGCAGCATTGAGTTGCTCCTTCATGTTGGATTGGAGGAGCACCGTTGGAGGAGGAGGGCGTGGCAGGTGTCACAGACTCTGACTGGTTTTGGTGAGGCAGGCAGAGGGAGCTCATTGTCAGAGCAGTTGTTACAGAAAATCTCCCCACAGTTCCTGCAGTGGTGCTGGACAGACAGAGGCAGAAAAAGTAGAACCTTAATGTTGTATTTGGTTTGCAGGTGCAAATTAGCTGCTTCATAGTCCTCTTTCTAATTTTTATCATTTGAGAACTGACCTTTCGTCTCGAGATAGAGAATTCCTTCTCACACAGCTTGCAATGGCTGGCCTCTTTGTCCTTCAACCAAACCTGACCCCCCTGCAACAGCGTGACACAATCTCTGTTTCTTCCTGACTTTACATTATAGATATTACAGAAACACACAACACAGTTCACCAAGATACAAGCCCTATCTCTGAAGCTCTTATACCAATATCCTAACTAACCATCTTAGTGACGGAGATGATTTAGTTGCCTATTTATCTCTAACACACTTTAACTCTACCTGGAGAGCTTTGTTGGCTTCTTTGATGTCTTCAATTTTCATTTTGGATCTGATGAAAAAAAACACAATCAGTCAATTCTGGGTAAAGGAAATAAATAAAATTAACCACTGCAAATCATTGGGGTGTTTTTAAAGCTCATCTGGTTTTCTCATATTTGTGTGCAAAAATGTGAATTAAGACCAGTTGTAAATGAGCTAAACATGTAAAGCCACCAGTATGGGCATCCATGATCTCAGGATATTTATTTATTCTACCTGTGCTCTTATTTGAGCATGTTTTTAAAAGGGATGTTTCTGCTTCACAAAAACACATGCAATCTAATATTTTAAACTGAATTGAGCTTTCAAGTGTCAGGGCAGGCGTTTTTAATGAAAGTGTACATACTCGCTTAATTTGGACCCTAGTTCCCCAAGAGCTTGCTCTTGGTCCTCACAAATGGTCTTCAGCTGAATGTTTTCATCCTGGAGACGATGAAACTCCTGAAAAAATGATAAAAACACACACAATAAGGGACATGCATAAGATCAAATTAGATAATATTCTGCAAATGCTAGTTCACATACACACAGCTTTCACATATGATAAAAATAAATATATCATACACATAGTATGTTTATCTCTGGATCTGTTCACCTTTTTAAGTCCGTTGATCTGCAGAGCCTCTGTGCTGAGCTGAGACACAGTATCCCTCTCTTTGTCTAGATCATTTTGTAACGTCTGCCTCCACTCCCTTTCTATCTTGAGGTCCATCTCCAGCTGCTGGCTAAAGACGTGTACACACAACACCAATAACAGAACAAAGACAAGAAACAGAGAAAGGACTTAACAGCAACAGATTACACTGAAGCACACTAGTTTGTCCATGTTTTAAATGTATGTCTTGTGTCTTCCATCAACAAGAACTCTGTACTGAAGTCTGGTGTTTCCTATTGTTAAGAAAACTTCTGCTAAGAGTGGATTTACAATGCTATACATTTTTTTTAAATGTGTATATTGGTCCTGTGTTCATGAATTAGGGCTACAACAGTTTCAGGGGTAGAGAAGCATTACCACTAACAGCTGGGTTACAATGCAACACAGCTTAGGTTGTATATACAATACTGTGTCTCTTTTCTGAGCTCCACAGCTTTTCTCAGATTAAGTGTTGGTGTTTTGAGTGTGCGAGAGTCTACCAATCAATCTGTCTCTGGAGGGGTTTTGCTTACAGCTGCCTTTCTCTGTTCTCGATCTGCCGCTGCAGGCTGTCGGCCTTGTTGGCAAAGTCCAACTTGAAGCGTCTGGATCCTTCCTCGGCTGAAGTGCGGTGCCTCTCTGCATCCTGTAATCTGCACCATTACAACCAGGGACAAACTCAGGACCATGGAGAGAAAAAATGGGGCTGGAAGGGTTGGAGGGGGAGGACAGGAAGGATGGTGGTGGGCAGGAGGGATGGTAGGGACTGAGGTTTTTGGGTGGGAACATGGAGGACAGATGGTGGCTGAAGATGAATGAAGAAGGTTGGAGCGAAGGATGGCATAATTTGTACTCTTACAACACCAAAGTAAAAGTGAAAAAGCGTGCAAGAGAATTCAGTTGTGGGGGTTCAAAAGAGAGCAATGAAGAATAAAAACAAGTGATGAGTCAAAATAAAGATGCATGGTGAAACAATGAGGGCAAACCACCCTGAAACATCCTAATGAACAAGAAATAAAAAAGGACGGCTAACTGAACGCAACGCAATAACTTACATGTCCACAGCATTTTGGGTGTACCAAATTAACCAATTTCATTTTTTTTATTAACATTATTGACTGTGAGAAAACTTTCAGAGCATGATTTCAGGATAACAGTATTTTAATAAAGTTTTGGGACCTGTGAGCCATCTCAGATACTTTACAATTAGCAGGATAAAACATCAACTAGACTTATAGCAACTGTTGACTTAGAGCTTTATTGCACCTTAAAATTACATAATAAATGTTCTATCATTTCACAGCACTCTGAACATGACCAAAAAGTCAAACTACACCCAACAATTTCAAAACATCTAACTTTATTGATCACGGTGGTAAAAGACAGTAGTTGTGAGTTTCCAACAGCTTTACTGAGTGATTATTCTTTTACAAATTGAGAGGAGTTACAGTACTATGAACATAGAGTTAGAATAGGTAGAATGTTTACTTCCTGATCTATCACAAAAGTCAATAAATATGCCAAGACGAGATACAACAACGATAACATTCCCTTGGCAGAAGCCCCAGAGGTTTACAGCTGTGTAACTACACTTGGCTCAGTTCTGTTCCTTGTGCAGAAGCTTAGTGCATGAATTGAGCTAAAGCTGCTGGTCCCACTGAGCTGTTTACATCTGCTAAAACTTAACACTCTTACAATTTTTAGCTTAGATGAAGAGCAATAAGGAAAAATTTTGTCTAAAATCACCCCCTTTTTATTGTATAATGCACCATGTTTACCCTAAGCCATTTTGTCTAAGTGTCTTAATTCTGGTTATGTAATTTTATCTACTATATAGTGCTGTCAAGAATTTAAACAATGGAATTTAAAAATTGATGTGTATCTACACTTCACTCTGCTCTTCCTACAAACTGCGTCAAAAGATTTTACAATATCACCATGGTTCCTTGGTGTCTTAAATCTTGGTGAGCTGTTCCCCACAAACGACTGAGTGTCTATTGTAAGGACATCGGTGAGTAAGTGGTGAAAAAAGGGACTGATTTTAGACACAACAAGGGTCATCACAGCCAGTCAGGCAAGGTGGTGCAGCACATGCAGAGCAAACTGGCATCAAATTAAAAGCAGGAAGCTGCACAAGCAAACTGCTGACTGATCAAACATCTGTAGTGACCGCTGCTGACTGACTGTGATGAAATGCAAACAGTTTGTTTAGGTTGTATGATAGTTCTAATGTTTCTGCGCATGCTTTACACCAGAACAGTGCAATAAAGCTAAAGAAACAGCCAAGCACAGAATCACAATTTGCTTATCAATCTCTGCAGAGTCAGTATGGATGCCACTCAGGGACTGTAAGAAAATTACTGACTAAATTTTATCTTTCCAGATAGTAATTTTATGTGTCCAGAATAGTTTAGTTTAATAGTTAGCTGGAACATTTGGTAAAGGACCCGGCATTTTTTGTAAGTTTCCCATAGTTTTAGTAGTTGCTAGCTCCATTTCTATTGTGCAATATGGTCGCTATGTGAAAATGATTTTTCCCATTAACATAATTAAGCTTAATTTGGAGTACATATCCTACACTCATGCACTTTTGGTAATAGAAAAATGCACTGCATTAATTAAATAATACTAGATACTATGAAGAGGGTGTTTTTGTCTCTTAATCAACATAAGTGTCCAAAAAAACCTTAACATTGCTGGAGGGGCAAGCAACCATCTCCCCACACCAGTAATTTCCATACAGCCCCTCAATGTCCTTTCGACTCTTAAAATAGTTAGTGGCCGTTAAAACACAAAACCACTCTGAGTCATGATTCGAGCGGGAAAGCCCAATATACTCATTCTAACTCAATGTGAACAATAACAACAGCCCTATGATAAGATCTGAAAGCCCAAACAGTCAACTACCTTACTGTCAGTATACTCCATTAAAACTGACTACTGGAGGAAAGTGGTAGAAGCATATGTATATTTGCGTGTGTGTGTGTGTGTGCACAGCTGAGCATGTGAGTGAAAAGATAAAGTAGTTTATGATTAATTCAAAATGTTTTTTTTTTTCAGTGTCTATTAAAGTATAACTCATGTAATATTCAGACAGCTTTCTGACCAACTAAACTAGGACAACCAGAGGAAATGAATCTGCGCTCCTTAGCACAAACCCAGCAAAGTTGTCTGAGGAGAATTCAACTAAATGTCATGAAACATGTTGAAGTGGTCTCTATGAACACCAGCAGTCTGCTGATGATGATCATGTTTCAGTAACTAAAGCACCAAACCACACAGTCCTGTTTCACCTGAATCTGTGGCTGTTCTCAGGCTGTGAAAATCATCTAAATATTGTGTTCAAATAACGGGAATGTTCTGTTAAGTCCATTTATTAATTTAGGTTTGAGTAATCATGTGTCCATGTGTGCGTGCATATGTGCATGTTTGTCCTCAGAAGGAGATGTCCTTGACTAGCTTGTACTGGTGCTCTGTGTCTGTGCTGGCACACTTAACAAATGACATAGCAAGCGTTCTGGTCTGACTTAGCAGATCCTTATCACTGTTAAAAAGGAACAGGGACAAAATCAGTGAGAAAAAAAATGAAATATGGAAATTTCAAGGGAGCAAAAAAGATGGATGAATGGATGGTAAAAGGAGACAAACAGAAGGGAGGAAAGGAGGAGGAAAGAAAGGAAGGAAGAAAGGGAGGAAGAAAGGATGTCAATACATCAATAGTCTAGGTGGCCCTGGTTACACTGAACACTTAGGGTGACTTCAAACATCACAAGCACAGCAGTAAGTGTAAATTCAAGGCATCAAAACACAGAAATCTGATTTCAGGCAGCCAGGCTCACACTGTCATCAGTTTTCATCGATCTGGACATTTTCCCTCCGCATTAAGCACATGAGTAATGAAAAGAGGCAGGGAGGAGAAGCAGGGAAAGGTAGTGAGGACAGATAGATGAATACAACTACAGAAGACAACAACTGGAATTTCAGGTTAAGTGTGCACAGAACTATACTATCAACAAAAGACATTTGGAAAGCCTGGAAAACAAGCTCAGTTTACCTACTTACACCCTCAGTAGTTATCACTATTTTGATCTCTTTACGGTTGGCATCACGCTACATTTTGAAGGGGTGCTTTATCTCTACACAGCTGGTAAATAGTTTGACTTAAAACATTGGCTCTGACTAGAATATTTCAAACTTCATTTGATTTTTTAGCTACAACAACACTTAAACTTCCTCTGAAAATAACAAGTGTAACTGGGTCTGTAACTTAATAGCCTACAAAAACCTTTAGAGAAGCAAAAACATTCATGACCAATCACAAATAGGAAGGAACAGATTTAAACCAATGGGAGAGCAGAGGGTAGGGATGGACCGTGCTGACTGGTAAACAATGAGGTGAGGAGGGATCATAAGGTATCAACGAACCAGCAGGTCTTATAATGACTAATGCAGCTATGAAGCAGTATACACCCAATGTGGCACAGTAATAAACAAGAACTTGGCATGCATGAAAATACCTGCTGTGTCATTTACTAGACATGAAAAATTAAGGACTGCAGGGTTTCCCCAAGGAAAATGTTTTACAACTCCTGACATATATTATATTTTTATTAATTTTTTCAATAGGTTGATTTCCTCAAAATTCAGTAGCATTCAATATACAGTATGTCATCTACTGCGTGAAAAATTTGCTCTCTTCTTTTTCTTGAAGATTAGTCTGTTATTTTTTTGTAATATATATCATTAGATAGGAAGATGAGAAAAAAATTTCCTAGGACTCTGAAACACTAATGACAAAAGAGGATAAAATCATTTTTCGTAATTTTTTTCTCTCCAGGTCTCTTCTGTAAAACTTCAAACTAAAGCAATGTGGAATTTAATTAAATATGCACTTTTAAGTATTAAAAAATTTAATTGCATCAATTTTTACAGAACATCTGACCAAAAAAGGTGTAATGATGTCAATCCTAATTTGTTTAATGTAAATTGCATATGTTCAAGCAAATCTAAAACAGGACTCAAGTTCAGAGGTTTAAACAGAGGAACAGAGACTCTGGTTTAGAATAAAGAGGAGAATGAGGAGACACAAGGGACAGAGGGATTTTCCTCTTTTGGTTAGTGTGTGCTGTGCCTTCACAAGCAGTGCATCTCACCTTTGCTCCAGCTGCTTCATGGTGGCAGTGATCTGATTGGTCTTCTCCTCCAGACGACTGATCATGTTGTTCTTTTTCTTCATCTCCTCATCAGACGCCTGACAAGTGAGAATCACAGTCATACGTAGTCATGATGATATGAAGTAGTTACAGCATATGAGAACAACTGCAACCAGGTAACGATGCTTGTGTCTGTACCTGCATCTTCTGGTACATTTCTACATTGATGGCTTTTACTTCATCCAGTTGATGTCTCAGTCCGATCAGTGTGTCCTGTTGGTAAACAACAAATATTGATCCTGTATTGACTGTCATGTGATTGCTCCTTGTTTCCTAAAAGACTAAATGCAAAGTGCATAATAGAAATATTTCCATATCACACACCCTGTGGTCCTGACTGATGCTAACATTACACTCTCAGCATCACCTGATGTTGTTCGTGATAATCCCAGCAGCCTTCTAACAATGCAATGATGCTGTACCTCACCGACTGGCAACAGCTGTCAGCTGCTGGTGTTTTTGTGGCTTGTGGAGTTCACATAGCAGCCTGACATTCACAAGCCTGCCATGGAGATTGGCCCCCAGAGGTGGCAAGGTATTTCTGCTCTATGTGAGCAAGTACAGGCTGGTGCTTAATTTTTGGTTTGTGCCCTCCAACAAGCCCTCAAAAAGGCTTGTTATCATGCAGATTTTATTGTAACAGTTAACGTCTGAATATATCTTTTCATAAATATTGTAACTGGGCGTTTTTTAACAATGTCTAGTGTTTGCACTGATTAAAACTCATCATTAACATTTTCCATTATATGTAAATCATCAACTAAGCCATGCTTCTCTGTGCATTGTTGAAAAATCACATTTTGGATTTCAGCTTTTGAATTCTTTAATGAAAAAATCAGCGGTCAAAGAGAAAGAGAGTGAAAACACATGCTGACCTGTTTTTCATGAATGTCTTTCTCCAGAAGTTTCATGGCCAATTCCATTTCCTGCTTCATCGAAACCTGGACAACCAACTCGTTCTCCACATCCTAAAAATAAAACCATATTAGTGTGTATAAAATATAGGACACCAGGACATTACATATAGAGACACAAGCCATTTCAGTCTGACCTGTCTGAGCTGACACTCCTCCTTCAGTTGCCTTCGAGCCTCATTGTACATCTCATCCAAACCCTGACGCGACTGTTTGTACGTATCTCGCTCCACTGTCACATCGCTTTGGGTTACCTAGATGAAGAACAGGAACAACATGTCAGCCATATCCAGTTTCATCGGTTTGTAGACAGAGTAAGTGATAATTGTGTGTCTATTAAGGCAAAATTTACAGTTTTGGTTTCAGTTGTAACTGCAGTGAAAACTTTCCTAAACCAGCAAATATAAAGAAACTTGTCCATATTTTTGCAGTGTCTGTTGTATGACTGTGTACCTCTAAATGTTGTTGTGCCTTCAGCAGAATAAGGCTGTTTTCACTCCTCAGCTGCTGGTTTTCTTCCTGCAGTTTGATGATGTTGTTCTTGGCTATGGCCAACTGCACACACACACACACACACACACACACACACAATAATTCAGCTAACCTGAAGAACAATTTGACAATAATGCTTACATAAATATTGTGACATCAAAATATATTGGCCAAATTTTCATATCAAATTCTACATCTACTTATAATGTTACAGACATTTGATTCTCAATAAACCAGACAAAGCAGGAGGATCCGAATCAGTTTAAATCCTTTTAATGCTGATTTTGAATCAGTCTCTCACCTCCTCAATGAGTTTAGAGTTGGACTTCTCTAAAGAATCCACTCTGCCCTGAAGACCATGAACTGTGGAGCTAGACATTGAAACAGACACAAACACAGACATTATAATCAGTTTTTTTGGCGCAGCAAATCATTTGCAAATGATTTGTTGTGCTTTAAATGTGTAGCTTTATGTGAAGTTTTCCATCTTTGGATCAGATGCTCTTCAATGAGGCACACATGTGACTTGTAAGAGCTGTTATCATCTCTATACACAAGTTTAGAGGTCTGAGCTGTTTCATCACATAATGACAGATCTGATTCTGGTATTAAATAGCCATACCACCACTGCAGTATTGCCATGATCAGACAAAACTATGCTCAGAGACAGCCTATCAAGAATGGTAATGTCACGTTGCTCTTTAGAGCCTTGTTCACAATAACCATTCTTAATTATGAGCAAGTTGGTTTAAGCCTCGCTGGAACTGCACATTTAAAAGACAGATTCCCTCAAATGAACTCAACAAGACACCAAGTTTGTGAGAGAAACAAAAACCGAGAGAGAAAATGTGACTCATAGTCTGTCCTCTAATGACTGCAGGGACAGATGGAACAAAGTCCACTTCTGAAACAACCTTTCAAAAAAACTGACTGAACACCAGATCTTTTTGGACATGCCATCAGGCCATCAAACATTTGTATTACACTATTACACTTTAATAGTGTGTGATGCTTTTAATATAAGGCATCATACACTACCCAAACGTCAGATAGTCAAAGTATAGTCAAGCAAAATGTGAGGTGTGAAACAGTCAGCTACAGTACAATACAATTCAATAAATAAATACAAACTATTAAACACATTCACACCACCATCATCTCCAAGAATTTGGGGAAAATCCCTGCAGACAGGTCTGTTTCAGATTAAAAACAAATATCTTACTTGAGTTGTCTGTTCAGTTCCTCTACGTAGTTTTTCTGATCCAAGATGGATGCTATCTGGCTGTTCCTGTTGCCATGGAAAACAGCTTTGCATGAGATTTAGGGCACTTAACAGATGCAGTTTATTAAATCAAGTGAAGAGATAATAAAAGGATCGTACCTCTCTTCACTCCTGTAATCATCTATGTCATTCTTCAAGTACATGGAGAAGTCAATCACCCCAACCTCAAATAAAAAAATACAGAAGCTTAGTTAATATCGTTCAAAAGGCAGCACATACTTAAAAGCAGCTGCTGCAAAATCATTCATTTGATGAAATGAGTCCTGCTTTCAGTAGCTATGAAAAAGGCTTGAGCGTTTGCAAGATTTAGAGATGTTGACAGTTATGTTTTGCCTTGGTTACACCTGCTTGTTTAAAAACTCAAAGACACTCAAAACACAAAACTCTTACTGTAAAATGGATCATGTACAAAGTAATATTGGATGCCATGTGGGTCTGCACTTACTGCCTGTTAAACCCTCACATGCATGGAAACTAATAGAAACCACTACAGACACCTTAGAGTTACATTCTAAAGAGACCTTTAAGAGTTCATGCGTCATTAAAAAGTAGCAGTGCAACTATTTTTATCATCAAAATGTGAGGATTTCCTGCTTTTCTGTTTTTTGTTACACTGTAAACTGTTCATTACATTGTAAACTAAACTAAAATTGTACCTGTCTTTGGGTTTCAGATGTTTGGTAGAAATGACATGAGAACCGATACTTCTGAGCTAAGTTGATGCCAAAATTCTAGCATCTCAATTACACTTGGTCAGGTGTTAAAGTCTGTAAAGGGTGTTTGCATTCATGAGGAAATGTGTTTGCACCCATGCATTTGGGACAGTCTCCACCTATTGAGTGTCTGCTCTCTAGCTGCCTGATGCAAAGATAATAAAATCAGATAATCACTGTGTGCATTTCTGCTGCTCCAATTAAGAGTAACTGAAGAGAAACTGGTTCATACCAGTCAACCTCTAGGCATAGATCATGGAGATATCAAGTCTATATTGAGACTACATTTTAAGCTCTGGTGTAACAGCATTGGTTACCTGAGAGTCCAGGTCCTCGCCTTTGACACACAGGTTAGCATCGATGACGTTTAGGCCCACCAGCAGGCCCACAATCACTGCTCCCTCCTCCTCCAACATCAGTGCTGAATTCTCATAGAAATCACTGTGAAAGAAGGAACAACACATTTTCAAACACTGAAGGTCACCACGGTAAAGCAGAGCTCAGATTTGAAATGTGGTTGTATCACGCATCAAAAGAGAATCTTCACAGATTTTCTTCTCTATTACATCAAATATTCACAGAAAACTGGATTTTAAAACGATGGCCTATCAAACAATACAGGATATTATTAAAATAATCATGCCAAAGGCTACAATGCACCACATTACTTGATCTCTCTCTCATGATCTCATGGGGAAGCACGTGTAAACATGGGGAATCAACTTGTTGGTTTCCAGTAATAAAATACAAAAGCAGAACACAAAAAAGTCTGGTTGAAAAATAGTTGATGTTATGTGATCAAAATTGGTTTTTCAGCGAGGACTGAGTTAGGGTTGGGTGATATTTTGACTGTTAGAGTTATTCTGTCAACAGAAGAATGCTTCCTAACATTTACCACAAGATCTGGGATATCTACACTGAAACACAGTCACCTGTTCCAGGATGTATCTTTCAATAGCTATTGATGATTGATTCCAATTAGAAAATAAATGTCTAATATGTTTGATATCATCAGGGTGACCCTTACAAATCTGCAAGGAGATTGGGAGATCTAAGACCACAAATTATTTTGTGTGTACCTACCATGATCATAGCTTAGATTTCTCCTCCTTTTTCAGGAGGGGCAAATCAGAATTATTCTTGTATAGTTTTGTTAATGGTTACATTCGTTGTCATAACTTACATTTTAAGGGTATACTTGTCTATGTGTACATATCTGTGTGCACCTGAGTAGGTCTTTTCTGGTGATAAGGAGTCGCAGGTAGTCGGCCAGCCGTTTCTGCATGAGAGCCAGACGCAGCCAAGCTCTGGCCCTGCCTAATGGAGTCCTGAAAAACACACACACAAACAGACACACAGTGATTAGATTATATTTTCAGGAGGTTTTGAGGGTCTAAGGCTGGTGGTGCTGGGAAATCCTCAAATTGTTTGTAATTCTATTGTGTGGGTCTAATTAGGTTCTTCTCTTGTTCCTGAATGTTTCTTGCATTCCACAGTTACATGTCATCTAATTATCTGTTCCTTCTTTCAAGACTTAAACCCGACTACACACCATATTTCCTTTGTCTGTGTCATTTATAATGCACAACATTATTCTAGAGAGAAAACCTTTTCACTGTCCTATATCTGTCCTTTCGGTCTGTCCTTGGTGTTGCAAAAATTCTACTCTGCCACATGTCCGTTGGTCTGACTCAGCACTACAAAAGGAAACTAAGTCTGTTCTCCATCGAAAACAACACACGTCTTCCCTATTTTGCTGTATCAGACAAGACCTCTGTATTACTCAATTGGCTCCCAGCCCGGAAGCTGTGCTATGTGGTGATAATAGAGCAACAAAGTAAAGCATGACATGGAAACGGTGTGCATGAGTGAGATAGGAGCTGGCTATAGCCACTTGAGGACACTATTTGAATATTAAAAGTAGGTTTCTGACATTGATATTCACCAGATGTGTCCATATTGACTCCAAAAGGTAGACAGAGACAAAATAATAATAAAGCAGGAGAGAAATAATGATAAGGGAGAGGTGAGGCAGTAGTGAGAGGAGAGGTGAAGTGAAGTGAAAGTAAGTCACACTCAGGTGTTTCCCTGCTCTGGCTTAGGTCACAGTCTCATGTTACTGAAGAAAGTGAGTGTGTGTGTGTGTGTCTGGTTTTGTTGTGTCTCATGCTCCTCCTGCATGACTCCTTACTTAAGCCCAGGGAGGTCTCGAACAGAGGCTGAGATCTCTGCTGCTTCAGGACACAGTTTCTCCACCAGCTCCAGAGGACCCCACAGAGACTTATTAAAACCCAGAAAGGACTTCTTGGCTGGACAGAGAAGAGAGTAAGAGGAAGGGAGACTTAAACCGTGCACATAGAAATCTTGGAATAATATTTGCTATGAGGGAAGCATCACATAAACACAGGTGTGCAGCTCAGACATCTTATTTTAGTAATTTGGGACATGGCCACAATGACACAACACCCAAACCTAACCCCATTTAAATCGTCCCTCTCCCTCTTACCTCTGAGGCCGTGTTTGAGGCAGTGCTCCATGACAACAAAAAACTGCTGAAGAGGTGGGTAGTCTGAGTCCAGAGTACGTCCAAAGCTAAGAGCCGACTCGATCAGCCCTTTAATACTCAGCTTGGCCATGTTCAGCAGGTTGGCTCTTTCCATAGCCATAGGATCCCGCAGGGCTGCAGGCGAAAGCCAAACAGAAAATGGTGATTTAGAGATGTGTAATAAATTTGTCATTTTAAGAACACTATGTTAAGTTTAATCAGGGTACTTTGACAGTTCAATACCCATAAGTTGTAGACAGCCAATGTAAGAACTACAATTCAAATGATTTAATGTAAAAATAGACATACACAGATTTTTGAAATTTACATACAGAATTCAGAGATGCTCTCAGAACTACTGAGGACTTAATTTAAGGAATAATCATATTCAGTTCAGTCATAAAACACACTGAGAAACCTGAATATGTTTGTATGGTTTCTATCTGAGATGATAGAAGACTGAGGCAGGAAGGCTACAACTGATCATCATAAGAAACATACTTACTATAGGAACTATGGTTACAGTAAATGTAATGAAAATACTCAGAAGGAAAGAAAGAGAAAGAATAGCCCACTCTTATTTATCAGAATTTATATTATAAATCGCAGTACTTATGAAATTACTCTTTGAAACCTGAAATAATTAGCTTAAAAATAATAAATTAGACATTTACCCAAAATTGTTGTAACAAATTTTTGTAAGATATATAATTGAAATTTAGTGAGAAAATTAGTATAACTGCTTTTTAACAGACAAAATACATATGTGACATTTTTATTACAGAAATACTACAAGGCCTGAGCTTGTTGCCGCCTATAAAGGTCTGTTATTAAATGCTCTGCACATGGACCATTGGGTTAATATGTAGCCAAACACCAGAGCAGTCCAGGGCAATGTCAGGTGAAAAACACACAGAGATGTTGCCTTGCAATGTTGAAGAGCTTTAATTGCCCCAGTGGGTTGGCCTTAAGGCAGAGACAGAACGGCTGATTTCTTGAGAAGAGCATGAATGGTGGGTGCCCTTTGGCAGTGAGCCCTGAGGATAGTGATGAATAAACAGCAACTCTTCGGGGCTGTCTTTGTCTCCATGTGTCTTCTACAGTGCATTTAACACTGAGGGTTGTAACTTAAGCTTTAATGCAATTATAAGATATTTTAAATTGTCCTATTGGTTGATGGTCACACTGACAGACATAACAACTAATTAAGAGTGAGATTCATTTGTCAAGCAAAAATGCCAGTGTTGGTTCCAGCTCCTTAAATGTAAGTATCTGCTGCTTTGCTCTGTTTTACATACTCATGAAGATGAATATATTTGTGTTCTGGATTCTACATTGATTTTCAATTGAGTAAAATATTGATGGATTTTTTGTTTTATAATTTCTGACATTTCACAGAAAAAGAGATTGGTCAATGAATTTCAAAAACAATCAACAGATTAATCAATAATGGAAAAAAAACAACTTGTAACTGCAGCCCCACTTGAACATATAACAAAGTTTCTGAATTAGGAGTATCACTAAGCCAGCAAACAAACAGACAACAAAGAATGAATGCAGTGTACAAAACACATGGATACCCCCCCAAGGAAACAAGGGAGACAGAATAATTTTTTCCAGTTACATCAGTGCAGCTTGTTTTGCTTCAGTCAGTTCAGTTATGTGGCGGTTGAAAACAACAACATCACAGCTACAGCACCACTGCTCACGTTAACGGAGGAGGATGTGCCATCAAAGAGAAACAGCAGCATGGATCTATGAAAAATCAATTGACCACACACAGAGGATGGTGAGGTAATGTTAGATGTGGAAGACAGAGAAGCAGATGTATCAGCGAGGTTTGTCAAACTGATGCATCTTCACACACCAGATGAAATTACCAACTGTGCTTCAGTTAGCAGCTGACTGAAAGATTAATTGTCCCTGATGATCTCATGTCAAAGGGCTAAGTCACATAACCTGACGAGTCTCTGCAACAGTCCATGATTTCCTGTTATTGGGTGTCATCAGAGCTGTTATTCTTATTAAGTAACACTGGAGAGCAGATAAAAACTTACACTCCCTTCATGAACCTCACACAACAATAACGTTACCTTGGACAGCCCAGTCCCCGGGCAGAGACGTCCTGTGCTCCGACACTTTGGGCAGGACGTGGATGCTCCCTGAAATGGTTTCGGATGCTTTCCTAGCTAAAGCAAAGATAGGCGCCTGCCATCGCCCGTCGCCTCCGCCACCGCCACCCCCTCCTCCTCTCACCGTGCTGCTGCTGCTGTTAGCCTTATCGGCAACACCAGATTTCTCTTCCTGCAGCCTCAAAATCCCAAACACCTGAGCTTTCTCCTTGCTGCTGTCCGCTTCAGACAGAGCCAGGTCGTGCTCTGCGGGCGATGCCATGTTCATTTAGCAATCACTAATGGGTGAAGCTAACTGGTGCTGGTCCGCGCGAAAACAGCCAGATTCATTCGGTTTTGCTGACCGTTAGCGAGCGTTAGCTTGATGCACTGTTCAGCCGGCGACCATTATGACAACCGTAGCATAAAAATACCTGTGATACCACCGGCCAACGCACTGACAGGTCTAGCTAGAGTACAAAATTCCTCAAAACGATCACCCGGTCCGTGAAACGTAGGCGTCGGTCTACATGATGCACGTTAGCTGCGAACGCGCAGAAAGCTGCTCGTGAGGATAACCGTCTTTTTCGTACATCGCGGTGTTGTGGAAATTTGTCTATTTGTCTAGACGCAGCCAACAGTCGGCCCCTGACGGTCCCGCTGCACCCTGCGGAGGGGCGGTGTCAGAAACATGGATGTGGTCAAAAGGCTCACAAGACACACAAAAGGCAGGACTACGTAATGATTTCAGTAGAAGCTGTGTTGTGGACGTGCTGCCCCCTGCTGCTTGAAGCGAGAACTGCACTGTGGCATGATAAACACTTAAACACGTGTTGGTTTTCTTGAGGATAAGAGAAATAATTTGAGCAATATATACTGACTTTAGAATAACTTTTATTTTTGCAGCTTTTTTTGTAAGAAATACTAAGAGGGAACTAGTAATGTTTGCAACAACTATGTGCAATTTCCTACTTTATATTTAAATATTAGTAGATTGCTCCATAATTTATTAGATGGGTGGGGTTTCCTGGGGGGAATATGGACTCATGACCTCAGTATTTTCAGTCTTGACTACAGAACCCACTCTGAATGTTATATGTTGGATAGAGGGATTTTTTAAAATAGCAATGAAAAAGAAAATTTGGTTCTATTATGAAGTGTAACAGTGGAAACAATACACCCACCAAGGCCCCATTAGAGAGGAAGGAAGAAGTAGTAAATGTGAAACCAAGGCTGCGTTGGCTGTGGAAAATAACTGCTGATTATATCCCTCAACATTTTTCCCATTATATAGTCTATAAAATGTCAAAATTTTAAAAAGTGTCCTGAGACCAAAGCGATTTAAAGCCCAAATATTCAGTTTACTAGTACGGAAGATAAAGAAAACCAGTCAATGTTTGTATTTGTCAAAGCTGAAACCAGTGTGTTTGTGACTTTTTTTTCTTTAAAATAACTTACATTACTAATCCATTGTCCAGATTTTCAGGAGTATTGTGAACTATAATTTTTTTAAACTGAGTTTTAGAAACACCTGAATAATTTATAGCCTTAAATGACGTTATGGATTATGCTAAAGCTTTCCAGACTTAGTTAACCTCACTGTCTAGATTGATTGATAACTTGCTTAAATGTGATTGTTCATTATATGAGTCAGTTTCATTAATTTTGAGCACACTAAATTAACTTTCACTGACATTAGTTCTAAAGGAAACACATAAATTACTGTTAATCTGTAAATGTTAGCATTAGAGTTGAACTAATTGTATTACAACGGACAGGAGTGAACTGTAGACAGGAAAAAATGCTTATGGCTGCTTATGGATGCATGTACATATGCATGTCTCTGGTGACTCTTGAGGCTTATTCTTGACTTTAGGACATTTTATCTTTTGTGAAGTTTGTTGCCATTCTAAATTAATGTTTTTTCTTCACCTAGGCAAGTTTTTTATTCTACTCTTTCAGTACTTCATTAGTCTTATTCTCAACCTAATTAATTTAGAAATTGATATGAATCCACTGGTTGGTATGTAACATTTATAAATCCTCAGAAGAACATTGTGTTGCATCAGGAGTTATTGACTTTTAATAGAAAGTGTTATTAATTCAAATAGCACATGCATACCTACCTTGACTGTAAGCTAACCGCTCCATACTCTCACTGTGAGTAATGCCCCAGCGGTGGAGACTCTGAGAGGAATACATGGTGGATGACTCTCCTCGTCCCACTGCTTTGTTGCAAAGTGGATAAAATTAGGCTGATCCCTGAGTCCTGGAGTGGTGTGCTCTCTTCTGGTTTCTGTTTAATTTCTGATTCCCTCGCACCAGATGTCTCTCTCTCCTGAACTGTAGACTGTCTAGGTTTTTCCTCATAAGGTGTATTAATTCCAGTTTGGACAGGTTCTGTCACAGTTTCAAGGTGTGCTGGGCTTCTGCTGAGCTGAGCATGACAGCCTTGGACAAAATAGACAGAAGAGACAGACCTGATTAGATCTTAGAGTGAGGAGATGGGCAAAAGACTAAAAACAAAATTTGCTCTCATGCACATAAAACTAAGATGTAATCAAGGATTACACTGTTACACTGCCTATCTATCCCTGGCTGGACACAAAACAGGCAAACAATTGTGCCTTGAAGAATGCCTGTGTACCCAAAATTTTGAGATGGACAAGAATTTAATTGGCCATTATCATTAATCCTAGTCCTAATAGTATTCATGAATCTCAAAAAACAAAATATCTTTTATCAGGATGCTTAATTGCCTCAAAAAGTAGATGTGTAGTATAGAGTTAAAGTTCCTGTGTATAGTTTCTGACCCAAGTCATTACATCTTTTCGAACCATTCCTACTCAGTGATTCAATCAAACACCACTTACAAATACTCCATAGAATCAGACCTTTAACTGTAATGAATAATACAGTCTATGCCAAAAGGTTCTTTCACGAGATATCATACTACATTGTAAATGTATACTATGTTGTTTACCAGATAGAAGTTTATCTTGCCTTCATGTAGCAGCTTATGAGGAATGCATCAGTGGGCCTATTCCTCACAATCTTATGGAAAAAAGTAAAAGCCTTCAATCGAACAAACGGAAGATCGTCAGATCCATTAAAACACAGCCAGAGAAACTGTAGTGTCCTGGAGGTTACAGTACACTGCATTTCAAGCACCACTTCTCTTGGTCCAATTCTTTTCCCCTGTTTGTCATTCTCTCTCTTTCTAATAGCTTAAGGCTGACCAGGGATCATATGACCAGTTTCTTGCAGATCCGTTCACTCTTAAGTGGATTGTAAACTGCCCGTGTTAATTCTTTGACTGGCTGCCTCTCAGTCCTCTGAGCAGAGCATTCATGGTTCAGGCAGCCACTGCCTTGATGTTGATGTATATTTCAGCCTGTTTTTTGACGGCTGAATTTAATGTAAATAAGTCAAAATTCCCCAAAAAAAGGATTTTTTTATCTCCAACATTTGCAAATTTCACTGTGGAAATGTATGGACACTGAAACAAAAAAATATGTTAAAATAAAGTAATAGAAGCACAAATGTATATAACTTCTTTTTTTGTGTAAGTAATGATGAGAAGGCTGCTCTCTTTTATACGCTTGAACATCCATCTCCTAAAACACTGGTGCACGGCCCTGACCTGCGATATGTATTGTGATGTGAGTCTGTCATTCTGGCTGGCATTACTGCAATTGGGTGCCACTTGTACTTAGAGCTTGGACGCCATTACTATATGTCTTTATATCTACTTTGACTCATTGTTTGACTTGACTTCTTGTTTCCTCGCCTACATGTTTGCTTCCCTGTTAGTATAGCAAGTCACTTTGTCTTTCTGCTGTTTTGTTTGCGTGTCCTTTTGTGAAGCTGTTAATACATTTTCTGCCTATTTGTCTGTTGGTCTATTTGTTAAATACCTTTAACACTGTGGCACATTTCACTAATGATAATTACAACTATGTGTCAGCATTTGGCATTAAATATACATAAAATATAAGATAAAGAAACAAATTTTAATTCAATGTGATTGATTTAGTAATAATATCCTAATACAAAAAAAAATGCATTAGCATGACAATATATGATATAAGCAGCCCTCATAAGACTTTATTCCAATTTTATTCAACACAGGCTCTTTGTCAGTTCATCTTGGTGTTATTCTGCTTCTCCCCTCCTGACATCCACCCACTGACCTTCTCCATTCTGTCTTATTTCTCTGCTCTCCCTTCCTCTCCGAACCACACCTAAACAAACACACTACTGAGCACTACTTCCAGGGTGGTATGTTTGTATCATTTTCCCATGTTATCACTGTAGGAACACGCCCTTCCAAACAACAGACAGTCAAAGCAACCAATCAATAATCTTCAGTTAGACCTCTTCCCACCAATAGGGCTGTGATGCTGTTTCATCGTAGTAGCCAGCCTTTAATTCTGCAGCAGGGCTGAAAGTAGAGTGATGCTATGCTCACAGATTCTGATAGTAATTTATTAATATCATTTTGATCAGCAGTAGAAAAGAAACAGTGCCAATATTGTCCTATAAAAGCAGAAAGATGATTAAGATGATAGCAGGATAAAATTCTATAAAGGACATAAAACATAAATGAACATAGAACATAGATGAACATAAAAGTATCATCTGAAATGTGCGGCAATGACCGTACGATATCAAGTGTGTTTTCCATCATTATACCTTACTAACATGTTCAGTATGTTATCATGTGAATATTGTATCTCACCACAGGCAGTAGAAAGAAGAGAGTAGATCCTTATATGCAGCTCTCAGCAGTCTGGTCCCAAAAAGGACAAGTTAATACTGTGATTCGGCATGCAGAGTCTTAAAGCAATAACTCGGTGGTAGCTCCTACAGTTCCGAAGCAGTAAAGCCGGTACATGCTCTGGAGATATCCCCGACAGAAACCACAACCATCACCCCACACACCACCCAATGACAAGAGAGCAGGAAGCCAGGCAGAGGGGGGAGGGGTTTAGGGGCAACACAGAAAAGAGAGGACAGGAAAGAGGGAGGAGGCTCGCAGGGGGATCAATACAGTGAGGAGACTAGAGAAGAGGAGATGATGGGTGGGGGAGCAAAGTGTTGACAAAACACAAGCAGAAGCAGAAAGACAGTACTGCAAGAATGGCACTCACTCACAGTAACTCCTGACACATCGGCACACACTGTTCACATGAATGAAATATATGAAAATGTGAATGAAAGCACACACATGTTGGTGGACTGTGCTTTCACCAACAGAGGAGGGTCAAGGCTGTCGTCTCCAACCAATCCCTGACTCTGGATTGAACAGAAGGGAGGTCCTTCCTGAGACAGGCCAGAGATTGGTATATTTGTTTATGTTTGTGAGTACATGTCTTTGCAGCTAAGAAAATGAGACAGCACCACTGCAGCCACCTCAATAAAACATCAAAAGGAATGAATTCTGTCTATATATTTCTATGAATTACCAAGGCACAAAGGATGCATCACAGAAGGCAAACAGATTCTTGTTCACTTTGGTGGATGACAACAACAGATACTTGTTGGCAGTATCAGCTCATTTAAACAGAAAATGTATCCAGTCTTATCATTTGTACGACTGTAGGGTTTGCACTTATCATGAAGAGAACAAAGAGGTGTGTTTCTCAACAGAAATTCTCACTAGTTACGACCAGTAACAGCTATGTGAGTTATGTGAAAATTTGATTACTTATGGATAACAGACCTTGTCACTAATGAAGAGTATAAACTCATTTTAGAAGCAGTTGCTGTTAGTTTTAAATATACTGGGTTTATTTATGTACTCAAGCAAAAATGACAGGAGGCAAAGCTGTTTTCCAGGCACAAAAGATGTATTTATAAAAAAATATATGAGAGAAAGAACTTCTTTCAGAAAGATAAAGTAGAGGTATTTATGTACAGTCTCTGATCAAAAAATCATTTGAAATGAAACACGTAGCATTAATACTCCTTTCCATTTTAACTTGAATGAACTATTTGACATCAAATTCATTTTAAAAATGACCACATTGATAATGTTAATGTGGTTAATCTGGTAACAAAAACACCATGAACGAGGACAGACCAAGAATTTAAATGTTAGGAAATTAGAGTAATGAGTGATTGGCGGGGTTCTGACAGTAAATAAAAAAAGGCCTTTCATACAAAAGAATTTAACTAACAGATCAAATACATTCTCTGTTTGTTTTCAGTCATGTTAATTAACAGGTTACACATACATTTGTTTTGTCCAGCCCAGCCTGAGAACAAATTTTTCATTCATTTGGTTAAAGGCACCTTTAGATTTAACACAGACTAATACAACACAGCTATAACATAAAGCCTAAAAGATGAGTTGAATGAACAGTGTGTGCTTTCACAGGGAGGAAGTTATTATGGGGCAGTGGGTTTTTCTATTTGGCTGCACACATACCTAACTAATAACATTATGTGTATTCTAACTTTATAAATTAGTAAAGGAGGGAGGGCTACATCACCTATATTAAAAGTTAGAGACACTTTTCTGTTTTCAAGATAAGTGGATAAAGCTCCAAACACATGGGAAGCTCTGAAGTTACTGAATTCTAGAGCTTAACATTTTGATATCTTAATAGCAGTGGTGATTCAAAGACAAATACTAACATGTTGTAATGGATAAAAAAAAATTACAGGTTTAAATACCTGAAGCATTGTTATCATACAATAACAAGCTGTATCATTGACCAGTTTTTATTGCCTTTTGATGTGCACTTTAATCCTCAAACTCTGCAGCGTAAAGCACTTGCTGAAATTTCATCCGCACTTCCATTCTTTTTTTTATTGTAAGCCTCTTCAGTGAAGGCAAGAGGCTGAGTAGAAACAGTTCATCTTCATCTCTGAGGTTGGAGAGGGCATCTGCAGAACTTATCTCAGTTTCTGTGGTGGTTTGCCTTTTACGTTTAAGAGACACTCCCATCTCCTGATGGCTGTTTGGACAGGACTCCACAATAGAAAAGCTAGTACTGACAACAGGCAGAGGGCCATGCTTCTCATCTTTATCTCGCTCTCTCTCCAAGTCATCACCACTTCCAGCTCCCTGTGTGGCATGAAAGCATGATATGTTATTAAACAGATACTGGCTAACACAGACCACAATGCCGATTACATGTTTAAATTTTTTGGTGATCACAGTAAAGGATATTAAGAGTCCATTTCACAACTTAAACCCCCTGCAAAATGTTTATTTTGTGCATGTACCTATGTTTATACAGATTACCAGACGACATATTTTTTATAAAACAATGAATGACTACCGTGCCTATGCTTTATCACGTTTTGCTTGCTGTGTCTCACAGTAAATTTGTTGACTGCCGGGTTGTGACCAAGATCTTTTATTTTGAAAACTACTCCCGGATGTTCGCAGCAGCGGTCGTCAGTTCTTCTGTGACCGAAGATGTGTTCATGCGCGTAGCTTTTTATGGTGATAGCATTACGGGTTTTTTTTGCTATTTAGGCTTTGCTCTGTATAAAGCTGTACCTGGTATGGCTGTATAGAGATCCATCAGCCCGTTGTAAGAAGTGGCTGCAATTTCTTAGGTTAAGATAAAAACTGTTAAAACATGCTGAATCAGGTAACCTAGCTAAAACTTTTAATACCAAGACGTTAAAATTGTTTAGCTCGATCAACGCCTGTCAAATAGAGTGTATACACACCTCGTCGGTCTCTCCCATGCCAGATCCTGGTCTGGGTTTGACATAAGCACTGAGCCAGGCCAGCTGCTTGTAAAGCACCGGGACGGGCCTCTCCGCCGGGTTCTCGTCGTCTGCTAGCAGGGGGAAGTTTCTCTTGGCCATTCGCTTCTTCGCTTTGCAGAACTTGTCGCGCAGATTTTTCCACTTCAGCTTCACCTCTTCCTCCGACTTTCCCATGCTGTCTGCGATTTCCTTCCAGGACAAATGTCCTTTCAGGTTGTCTTTGTAGTCCCGCCGTGATTGATCATATAGATTCGGGTGTTCACGTATTAAGTCCGCTAGCTTCTTTTCGACACTGTTCATTTTGTTTTGTGTTTCTTTTACCTCATCGCGAAGTCCTTTCGTCCGCAAACAACGGTCGAGGTTCGGCTTCCTCGTCCGAAGGAAGTGCGAAGTTTCATCAATACAAAATAAAAGTTTTGTCATGGAGCTTTTATGTAATTCTGTTTTGTTTTGTTTTAACAATAAAACCTCGGCGCCTAGTTTAGCAAAGAAATGTAAATGAAAAAGACATTTAGATTTTACATGGACATTCACATTTTCATTAAAATAGATAGCACATATTGTATGATAAGCAGTTAATACAAATGGATAACTCATGCATTGAAACAGAAGGAAAAAAAAAAATTAATGTCTGAAATCAGCACAGAAAACAAATTATTCTAGAGCCAGTGCCACAGTCAAACAAATAAACCTTCCATATGGCTCCATATGGACACAGCCCACCAAAACACAATAATCCTACAAATGAAGTTTAAAAAAACGTGAAAGGTTGTCTTTTACATGCATATGAACTCATATAATTAACAGTGAAGTTTAATCTTTCTACTTGTTCCGTAAGAATTGATTTATTCTTGTGTTTAACAAATATTTTTTCCTGTGTGGTTACCACATCTCTAATTAAAAATTTATTTCAACAAAGTATCAGAATCTGTTTTTGCTCCAACCAACTTGCAGATTATGGACTGATGAGTTGTAACCTTTTGAGTTTACTTCAGCAGTGTTCTGTGCTTCCTGACTACATACACTAGATGGCGCATTTGCTCTTTTTTCAAATCTACTTAATTTTTTTTGTTGATGCTCTGAGATGTGAATACTTGAAGTAGTTCATTTAAACAAGATCCCTTGGTTCTAGGGTAGCTTTGAGGACACGCCATACTGTCCGAGACATAAAAATAATTTTAATGTGCTTCCCTTTTGAAGACAATAAAGGGACTAAAATGATGAGTGTGGCCGAGTGTGCAGGGTTATCATTGTCCACAATGTTTTGGGATTATAGTATTTTATTCTGTCTTTTTCTTCCTACGTCTTTTGGATTTAAAAATACTTTTTATCTATGCTACTGAAACATAGTAGTGGTAAGCACACACCAGAAGTGCTGGTTATGGTACAAACTTCATAATTAACATAATTGCTATCAGATGCTGGATGGCTTTTTAAGTGCATGTTTTGTGTATGTAAAGAGAATATCTTTGAAAAATTCAATTGTGTGCCAAAAACATCATAATAAATCAGTAGAGTATGGTGTGCAGTTTTATGGTTTGTTCTCTGTGTAAGCTGCTGTCACAGTGTGTCCCTCTAGATATGAATGGGCTTGATTTGATCTCATTACCTATTTTTCATAGACTTAAATTGTTGTTAAAGAAATTGTCTTAACACTTACTACAGGCCCACTAATCCATAGTTTAATATATGTTTTACATTTTTTGCAATCCATTAGATGAGGAAGGTCAAATTTGAATTTACATAAGATTATCAAAGGCTAGAATTTGCATGAAGGCTAATTTGAATAGTTTTTCAATGGTAACCACATGGAGACTCCAGGGGGGGTGTGACTATTACATTTCATTTGCAAGTGAAGGCCAAGATGCTGTGTTGTGACGGATCAAACGTCGTCTCAGTTGGAAGCAGTTTAAGTGTCACCTGGCAGACTCCTAATGTGGGCTTGTCCAGATTACAGGGGAAGCAAAATGCATAACACCAATTATGAGGGCATCAGCTATTATCTTAGGGGTGTCACAAGCGATGGCACACCCAGTTAAAGTGACAGTTTCAATTCAATCGACTAGACTACTTACATAGCGTCTACGAGAGGTGGAAACCTGTTACTATTGGGATCTAGAAAGCAATGACATGTTCATTTAATGGGAAAACATAAATTACAAAGAAGACACAAGTGACAGTAGTTTACTCCGTTTTTACTGGTAAACATGGAGGGTTATCATTCTGGTTTTTTGACAGAGAAATTAAATTTAGACAAACATTCGCTGCCATTTTTAAAATAATGTTGAGAAGGGGCTGCAGATCAGATACACTTTATTGCTTACTCTTCACAAGCTTTCTGTATAGACAGCATCGTGGGAAATCTATATATGTAATTATGATTTGCTTGAAACCAGTATATGACACAGTACATGTGTAGATTATCCTTGTTCACTCAGATGGGATAATAATGCAGAAAGGAGAATCTTGAATTAAAACTTGCTAACCTCTATTAGAAAGTTGGAAAAGCACAAGGATGAAAATGTGAAACTTCTGCTAAAAGAGAGGAACAGTGAAACCTTATGAGACACCAGAGGCCACTTTGTTCCAGACAAAGGAAAAGCCGATTTTTATAGGGAAATCCTTCCATATTGGCCTCTATTAAAGTCTACGTTCAGATATTACATTAAAAAACGCATGCAAAGGGAGATGATATCCCTTCCCTGAGAGAACATAAAATGTGATTTAGACTTCTGGCATATTTAACAACTAAACCCACTAATACATGAACATTTTCAGCAGATCAGCATGTCAGTCCTGCAGAGTTTGTGGCAGACAGGCTGTCAGCAGACAGTGAGGAACCACAAGAGAGCAGCGAAGCCTTTATCTTCTTTTGTGAGCTGCAGCAACAAGATTTCCAATTCTGTGTGACTTGCGAGCCCATTTGAAATAAACATTTGGTAGCATTGTCTAAAGAAAGCTGCATGACCTGTGATTGCCATTTGAACAGAAACAAATCATGTGTGAAATATCAGTTTGGGAAAACAAATTGCTGTGCAACTTTGAAAATGATCACAGCAGGTAGTGACAGAGCACCCAGGTTGAGACACAGTACAATATATTCAAATATTGTTCAACTTGCAAAAGATTCAATGATATTTTGTGATATCATACTTATGATTGTTTGGGATGTCTAATGGAAAAGCATTACTTTAGAAACGGTTTTATTAATACAGGATACAGCTTGCAGTCAGGCTGGCAGTTCACTCTAAAACAATCTCTGAGCAACAAGCTTTGATGTACCAGATGAACTGATCATGCACATTTTGCTAACATGCTAGCTCCAGGGACTCAACCAGACAGTCTGGCACACCAAAACAATGAGCAGAAATCTGCAGCAGTGCACAACAGCAGAGCTATCAGTAGCATTGACATTAATAGAAACATATTTACATCATAGGGCTCATATATATCTATGTGTGTGTGTGTGTGTGTGTGTGTGTGTGTTCATTTTGCAGACTCTATTTTACATACCCCCCCCCCCCAAAAAAAAAAAATTGTACTGTGAGAATAAAGTCATCAATTTAATAAAGAAGATTTCCACTGACTGACACTTTAAGCAAATGCTGTAATGGGGAAAGCGTTTTGTTGTCTGTAGCATCTGACAAATACAACTAATGTATAAACTACAGCCTGCTATTGGTGTTACCACACAGGTCCAATGCAGTGACTGAGCCCTGAGTACCTCGCCTTACAGTGTCTTGATGGCAGTTGTTGTGTCTCAGTCACTTTCCCTACCTGGCAGTCCGGGAATTTGAACCACTGACCCTCTGGTCACAAGGTCACTACTGCAACCATTTGGCTACTGTCCTCCACAAATGTTTATATTCTGTACTTGTGTTTGTCCTGCTGAAGTATTCTGTTACACAGTGAACCCACACAACTCAAACAAATGCTGCTATTTAGTTTGTAATACCAACTATGACTAGACATGTTAAGTGCATTCTGTAAATTTGCCAAAAGTAGACATAATGAATGCTTTTGGGGTTCTTGATGCTGATATGTTTGTCTGCTCTGGTTTCTGCACTAACGGGTGACTCAACATCCCAAATCGTCTCCACAAACACATCCTCTACAGTGTGAGTGACATATTTATCTTCAGAGGAAAGGAGGAGGGAGAACAGAGCAAGATACATGACCCAAAAACAGACACCAGGCAGGTAGTCCCAGATAAATCTGTTAGTGAGTTTGTCTGTGTTAGTTTTCAAGATGAGGCCCAAAATGCTGAGCCAGCCAGTGAGCCAGATAATGCAGATCAGGGAAAAGTAGTGAAGTCAAAATCTTTGAATGGGCATTTTACTGGACAGATGTAGGACAGTTGACTTAAATACTTAAAAGCTTATCTCAAAACCAGTGCTGCCTTCTCCCTCATCAAAAAAACATGGCTATTTTATCGTTATTGTCTAGACCTGATAATCTATAGACCTTAATATCTGGTGAGAAGAGGAGAAATTTTCCAACTCCAGTCTTCCTCTGCTATCTTTGTGTCTTTGTGTGTGTGTGTGTTGTTGCGGAGCAGTGCTTTCCCAGACCAGTGATAAGTGTCACCTCAGTGGGGGCTTTGACACCTGGGCTGGTGTAAAGGTGGGGGGTGAGGGGACGTGAGAAGTCTGGGGTTCACACCTCATTGATGGTAGGAGATGATCCTGTAACTAAGCACCTAATACACACCCACACACACTCATACCAGAATATATATGGTGTATGTTAAAGGAACAAACCAAGTTTTTGTCCGTCATTGTGAGATTATGTCTGCCAACCGCTTTTCAGAGCACATTATAAGTTTTAAGATTTAAGCACCAAGTTCCCACTCACTGCTGTAGTAAGAACTGTTGGCATGGACTGTTTCCATGATAAAAGCCTTCATGAAGGCTCCAGCATCTGAAATCCGACTGCCAAAAAGATTGCACAAGCTATGTTTACAACAAGTCAAACACTCAGGATAAACAAAAACAAACATTTATCATGTTCATGTTGTTGTTTTCAAGGACATTGTAAATTGAACCTTTTTTTTTTTTGACAGTGCAATCACTTATCTTGGGAGTCAGTGTCCCTAAATGCACCAGCAAAGAAATGATGCCATGATTACATAACATTAGAATTCAGGAACACAATGTATGGAACAAAATACTTGCTGTGTTGTGGCAACAGGTTTCAAATGTGTCATTTTGAGTGAACTAACTAAAAGTAATGGCTGAAATCAGTCAGAAACTTATGGTATGCTTTGAATAATGTTCATACCCAAATTCTACGAGAGTCATAGTATAAAGAATAAAACAGTGAAAACTAAAGGTATGATCAATTCAGTTATGTCAATTATTATTTTGGCAAACTGGATACCAATTGTGGAAATGTGACCTTTTCTCACAAACATGCCCACATGTTTCATGGATTTTTGGTGTTACTTTGATGTAAAAAATGTGTGTAAGTAAATTTAATAAAATGATTTACTGTCACAATGTTTCATTGCTGTTTGAGTCATCTTTCTGTTCCAATGAAATGTTTCTGTTTTCAATGTTTTCTAAAGCCAAATGCACACTAGACAGGGTCTCTTTGTGGAACATCTTTCTTTATTCTGTTGTGATTTCTGGCTACATCCAGACTACTACGCCTTTGTTTTGAAGTAGCATTTTAAAGCTAAAACAATCTCTGTCGATGCAAGTATTTTAGCACCATTTCAGAAAAATCCCAGCCCAGAAAACACGAAAAACAAAAAATATGAATATTCCAGGCATGTGCTAGCTGATGTGAACAGGGAGCAGAGGTGGTGAAAAGTAAGATTTTACCTGGATATGTTACTAAGCAGAACAAATAAGGTGGTCATTGCAACAAAATGCATTGACTGTGAATCATATGTGGACGGATCCATCATAACTGATGAGACCCAATCAAGAGGAGAATGGGGATATCTTTGACATCATTTCCAAGAGTCTATTTTTGTGCTTCCAAAGTTCAATGCAAACACAGAAATTTAAAACTATGAGGGAGTCAGCAGGAGGTTCAAGAGTCTCTATTTAAGGAGTTCTAACATGTCAGAGTAATGTCGAGAAAAACCTTTTTAAACCATGAACATAGTGTTGTGGATGTATCTCCGATCTTAAAAATTGGCTAAAGTGAGAAGTGGCTAGTGAAACACTGTCATGACCACCACTGCTTAATATTAGACCTGCACAATAATGACGTGAACATCTTGGATGGGCAGAAGATTGGGATGCTCTCTCAGGCAACATACAAAAAAACTTATCACTGCCAATGTCTCTCTCTCTCTCTCTCTCTCTCTCTCTCTCTGTCTCTCTCTCTCTCTCTCTCTGTCTCTCTCTGTCTCTCTCTCTCTCACACACACACATCCTCTTCCTTTTAACGAATACATGCTAATGAGTGACTGGGACTCATTTGTACTATTTAAAGGTACTGTGAGAGTTCTTTCTTCCTTTTTCGTGTCTTGTTAAGCATCTTGGGTCTCATTCAGATCAAATCAGGAGGTGTGGCAAAAATGCAGGCTCTCCAGTTCATTTTAATGTGAGTAGTAATGTGTTTAAGCTGTGGCAGTGCTGACTGCAGAGAGTTCGGGAAAAAAAAATTCCTTATGCAATTAGTTGAAATATAGTCAACTTTTGGAGAAACCCAAGCTGATGTCATGCTGTGGTTGCCAATCAGCTGATGACCCAGTTAGACTAGGCTGAAAAACCCTGCCATGACGGAGTGCAAAGACGCACAAACCTGCAGTGATCGCTACAACACCTGGTTTGGCCTGAAATGATCCAAACTAATCTTCTTTGTGCAAACATGACGTGTCACATTCCCTATTTCATTGACTTTAGATCTTTTTCTTGCTTTCACATGATGTCTCTTTTGCAAACACATGCACAATCATATATAGATAAATCAGAGACATAAGGGATGCTGGGCTAAGGGAGATAAATCTGAAAACACTGTTCAAGTGTGAAAATGACTTGCATCCATGATGGTATCCTCAGGCAGTGTTTTAAAAGGTTGCAATCCATATAAAAAGATCTTCAAAAAAATAATATTAACAGGAAATAGAAAAAAAAACTATTTATCTTTCCTCTCTTTCAATGGGCAAGCAACAAAATAGTGCATCACAGTTAGCATCTGTGCAAACATCTTTACTGTAGAAAGCTGAACCACACCTAATGCACATCTATTTGTGGAAAAAAGTTCTTGCTAACTGTAGACTGAAGACCGAAAAGATGTAATTTTTCAAAACTTCCAGCTTGGTTCGACAACGGCCACAAAGAATCCCATGTGACAGGGCTAAAAGAGGGGTGGTCTACAGTGTTTGCGTATTTGTCAGTCCCATGTTAAAGGGAAGTGTTTGTGCTTATCAAAGTACAGGATGAGGTGGCAGGTATCTGCTGAAGAGCTATAAGCTTTTTTACTGTGCTGTTCCCCCCAGCCACACAGAGACACAATATGTGTGTTTGTGTGCCCAAGGAAGTTATTAAACCCTTCAGAAATAGTTCTCCACATATAAAATCAGTTTGAAAATCAGTTTTCCTACCAAAAACAGGCTCTTTTGCTGTGCTTATCCACAGCTTTTCAACAAAACTATTAAATTTCACATCATCATTTGTCACTTCAGTTGCTCTTCATGGGATTTCTTTCCCTTTTTCCTCACTGAGGCTGTTTTGCTGTCGTACACTGCAGCCTGTGGATTGAAAAAATATCTTTTCCTTTGTATTGTACTTGGTTTTCTGTAGTTTTGATTTATGTCCATCAAGTTACTTTAAGTAGGAGTATATCTCCATGTTTGCTTTTTTTACGGAAACTTACAGTCTGGCTCCTTCACCTGACATGGAAGCCACTAAATAATTTAAAGAGTTGTAGTACAACCCACAGTGAAGTATTTACTCCGCAGGGTCAGTTCATTGTTGTTGTAACTTAAAGGTTCCCATGTGGTCAGATGGAAAAGGATGACCTGGCAACACCTGGGGAGCACCTCACCAGTGAAAGGACATTCTCCTCTCTTTCTCCCTCTCCCTCTTGTGTTTTCGCTGTGATCAAAGAGTTTCCAGTCAGGTATTTACAGCCATGACTGTGATTTACAAAGAGGAAGACGCCACAGTGGTGTGACAGACTTTTAAAGGCCTGTTAAACTGCTGCCTTTCCATTTTTTTTTCCAACAATCACACTTTTTTTATTCGTGCTCATGTTGTTTCATTGAGTCCGATGTTCACCCAGCAACCCAGCTGGCTTTGATTAGTGCAGTGGGGACAGACTAGCAACCAAAATTAGACAACACTTTAATCACATAATGAATTTCTTTTAAGCAAATGATAAAAACACCTTCAACCTTCTTTGGAAACCAAGATGATAAGAAATGAAATGTGGGCTTTTGTGATCTTCAGAAAATCTGGTTGTAAAACAAAAAACTATAATTTAAGTCTAGTCTTAATTATGTGGGTTTGTGCAATGGATCCAATTATGTGTTATCAAGTTCATAAACTTGATTGTGTAATAAAAGCATTGTACATCTTTACATTTCTGTTGTAAAAAAAATCCCTGGTTAGTCAAAGTTTGGGTAAGGATGTAAACAGGTTATATGATGCAAAGATAATAGTTGCAAATACTGAATGCATAAGTTAAAAAAAATCCTCATTTGCAGAAAATCCTGTGTCACCTGTTGAAGAAGAACCAGAGTGATCGAACTGCAGAACAAAGCAGATTGCAGGAGTAATCATCCCGCAGGAGCACGAGTGGTCCCGCGTTGAGCTGTGGGATTTCCCTGTTATCCTGACCTTTGACCATGACCCCATATCCCCTCCCCCCACACCTGCCTGCCTGTTAACCTGGTCGTCATGCGTATGACCCATCAGCACTTCAGAGGAAGTCCCCATGCAAAGTCATCTGTGGAGGGTTAAACCGTTAAAGAGGGAAAGAGAGTGAGGGAGAGCGATATGAATGAGAGCAAAGGAAAGGAAGAAAGAGCAACACAGAGTCAAAGTGTCATGATTCATGCATTAACACAGGAATGCCATGGAGGGGTGAAACAGGCACGGAGGTTTCCAGCAGCAGGAGGGGACAGCAGAAGCATGCAACTGATGATCTAGTTAAAGGGAGAATCTGCAGCAAAACAAAGCTGTTGTTCCTATGATCTTGTATGAGCACAGGTCAGAAAATAAAAACATAAAATCCATGTTAATGAACTATTCTAGCTATTCTAAGATATGGGTGCTTATGGTTATTTACATTTATAAAACTGAATATTTTGTGATATTTTAAAATATGGTAAATTCTGTTTTATTTAATTTCTCTGAAAGCTGTGAGTTACTTTGCAGGATAATGATTTACATGCAAACCTTACAACAAGATCAAATTATTGCAGTATTACAATGGCAGTTATGTGTATACGACAAATCTATTTGGACACTGGACATAAACATTCTTTTTCTGTGAACGTATCAATTATTCTGAAATACAACAATTTATTTTGTCCTCCCGCATACATAAAGCGATTTGATCAACTGTTTGCATAAAATAATGATAAAGCACCTTGGACAATCTCTAAGAAAATATTTTTTAATAGATACTTATTCTGATATTTAAAAATATCTTCTACTGTACTCCTATTTGTTGTTATTAAAAAGATAATTTTGGGACATGATTTGTTAAATTACAGTTATTTTTCATAAATAGTCAAAAGACACTACACACCACGCTCATTTACTCATCCGCATATATTGTGGATCACAAGTGGATCACAAAAGTGGGACTAAAAATCAACAGACATCTTTGGAGATGATTGTCTAACCATCAGAGACAAAACAAAGCAAGTTTTTTTTCATCATTAGGATGGACACAAAATAGCTGCAGATGGAAGTAGTCACTGTGTACACACAGCACACACACACACACACACACACACACACACACACACACACACACACACACACACACGCACACACACACTGTGGCTCCCTGTTGAAGAAATTTCACAAAAATAGAGAAAACACAGATATGACTTCTGACCTAATAGTGTGTGTAAAGAATCAGACTACACTGTGTGTGTGCTTGTGTGCAGGGTTTAAAATGTTTTAACACATGTCTTTGAAGGTTTTTTTTTTTGGTGATGTCGAACCAATACTATACCAACAGACGTACAGATGGACAGGTACACACAGACAAACATTCCTTTCTTGACCCAGTGGAGAATAAATTATCTAAACCTCTTTGCTTTAAGCAGAACGAAAGACTCATGTTGTAGTGAGGAAGGACAGATGTCTCTGCAAAGTTGCTAGGACTGTACAAATGCACTGAATTCCACAAAAAAACACACAGACTGGCTTAATAAAGAGAGGAGAGAAAAAAGTAGAGTGAAGATTTAAAAGGAAGAAAGTGGTGAGACTGATCTCAGAGGAGAGCAAACAAAACAAAAGAAGACCTCAAGACAGAAAGAAAGAAATAAACAAAGTTGGAAAGTGATCTGAGGCGACCAGAGTCTGCTGCTAAAACGCTCACGAACACACACAACCAGACGTGCAACGCAACAATAGTCTGCATGCTTCCATGCAGAATGCTGAGAGACTTCTTGGTTTACCAGAACTAGCTGTCAATACTGTGGTCAGTGATGCTGTGTTTGCTAAATATTTTCTATGATTCAATAATTGTATATTACACCCCCCAGATACACAGAGATACATTGTGTTCATCACTGTCATCTGTCAGCAGAGATGACTTTATAACTGCTGAAACCAGAGCCAAAAAACAAAAAGCAGAAGCATTAGAATCAGACCTACAAGACAAAAATGAATTTGTGTTCTCTGAGGAAAGAGGTGGTGGCCCTTTGGTGGCACAGTGTGGATTAAAAAAATACTTATTAATATTAGTAAGTTTTTTCTTTTAAACACCTTTAGCTAATGTAGAAATTGAAATATATATATAAGTGTCTGACCTCTCTTTCTTGTCCTGGCCGACTATTTTTGAGTCGCAACCTATTTGCCATTTCAACAATTAGCATCTTGGTGTTATGGGTGTTTTTTTTTATTATTTATAGGATGGATGCCAAAATTATAGAACTACGAACAAAAAAAATAGCTTACACAAAGTGCAGATCATCTTCACTGAGATCGGTGGTTCTTAAACAAGACCAAGTGTTGTGAGTTTGAGTGTTTTTGTTTATTGCTCAACATCAATGTTTTATGAAAGAAAAAAATCCCTAATAAAACGGTAAACAGTGAGGTCTGTTATCCAGATAACTGCCACATTGTCTCTGTAAAGCAATGTTTCAAATGAGTTTTTGAAATCAAAATTTTCATGGCTTTAATTTGATATAAAGTTGAACCTCTTTAATTTTACTCTTTTCAGATCTTGACACTTGGTATGTGAGAAGGTTGTATAAAGTTCAGAGCGTGAGGAGCAATGTCTGATAAATTGTCTCAAATGATGATATTCGAGTCACTGAGGATGATGAAAATAAAGGTGTGGAGCTCCTACACCTCTATAGCTCAACTCTCATGCCTGCTTAAAGTTTATTATTTCAGGCTAGAGCCACCATCTCTGTATGAGTTGCATTGTGGGTCATGTAAGTGTTGGGTTTTTACAAGGGAGAGAAATTTGTGGAATAAAATAAAGAAAGTATCTCTGGTTCTGCTGCATCTTTTTTTGTTTGTGTTATTGTTTTTTAATCTTCCATTTCAAAATCAGATTTTTAACTGTCGAGGTTAAATGTTTCTGATTTACAAAGGAAAAGGAAAGAAGGCCAAAGTTTCTCACACTGTTTTGTAAAGCGTTAGTATTTTATTTATAGCAATTTTTTGGTAACTTTGAGAAGTGACCCTCTTATGTTTAACACTAAATTTTGTCTTTTTTATTATCATCTGAATGCAACTTATTTTTGGTGATCGCATGGATGGTTACAGGTTAAGTTGGAGCTTCTCATACACACACACACACACGCACACACACACATCAAAAACACATGCTTTTGGAAGCTGAACAGAGGTTTTACTGTTGCCTCCTTCAGGTCTTTTTCATCCAGTAACACACACTTAAATTCCGTCATATTCCCACAAAACCAGCACACGATCGTAAAACAGTCTGACTAAAGCACACAGATATTAAACATATCTTGTAGATTTTAAACATCTATTTGTTTTTCTCTGTCTGACAAAGTCCCGTAAATCAGAAAACAACTGTCTCTTGTCTTGTGGGATGAGCACGGCACGACTCTTCACAATGACAACCAAGCAGCATTATTACTATCAACAACAAAAGCACTCATGGAAACTGTAACTATATATTTAAGGCATGTCTGATAGTGGAGACAGTGGTGAGAGACCAACAAAATGGGAAAGAATTTAGGTGGTTGACATCAAACCAAGATCATAATTTGGGCTCAAACACAAAACACCACAACATGGAATGAATCTCAGCTGCCAAACAACCAGGACACTGCAGTTAGACCCATGCTGTTATAATAGAGGGGTTCCCTGTGTGTGATTTCTAATGCTATACTTCCCAGACATTAACTACATAAAATATGTCTTTACACTTTTTTCATGCTTTTATGTTTGTATAACATCAACTTACAGCATTAAAAATTACTTACAGGTGTTTCTGAAGTCAGCCTGTAACATCTAATAAGACTCCTCTGATCTTTGTACTGTCTCCATGATCCATGATCATCTTGCCATTAATATGTGTTTATCTACTGAGCTGATGTATGTGTCATCCATCCACTGACTGCATGGTCTTACTGCTCAAATGTGGGTCCCAGTGGCAGCAAACCCAGCTAGTTAGCCCAGATGGCCTTCTCTTTAGCCGCAGTCTGCAGCTTTTGTAAAGGATGCAGAGGAGTTCCCAAGCCAGATGGGATATGTAATCCTTCTAATGTGTTCTGGGTGAGCCTCTCCTTCCACATACACAAAATAACTTCACATGGAGGCATCCTACTTAGATGCCTGCACCACCTCTGCTGACCCTGTTTGACATGAAGAAACAGTGCCAAGCATCCAGATGTCTGTGTTCCCAAGCATACTTCTAACACCACACACTTAGACAGAGACGTAGCATTGACAGCAGCTGCAGTGCTCAGTCTGTGTCTACACAGGATGCTCTGAGGCTCAGTGCTGAGAAGATCACCAGCGTTTGGCAGCATTTGCATATAAACATGCAGTGACTGAAGTTACACACTGAAGATACAACAGAAGAAAGTAGAGTTAGATAGTGTAAATACACTTTGTGAGATGACCATACAAACAGATTGCCATTCATTTACACCTCTTCTGAAAAAAAAAAGTTATTAACTGACCTGGATAAATGTTTTTTTCCTTCATATAATGGGCCTGCCTGGATAAGGAAGGCAATATTGCAGCTCCCAAAAAATATGGGGGTCTTGCACTCTTTAACTTCACACGATGTTACTCAACTTGTAAGATTCAAAAAATTTTATTGTTGTTAAAAAAATCCATATGATGAGGCTTTTCTTTGGGCTTCTATGGAACAATTATCTGCATGTTTCTCATTATGATCCTTCCCTACTGCCTTAGCCCATAACTTTTAGTGCTTATTCAGTAATTACACAGTCTATAAAAATCTGGGCCCAGTTTGAAAACACTTTGGTGAGCACAACCTTTATTCATGCACCAGTGTCTAATACCCATACGTTTAGACCATTGTTGACTGACTATACATTCTGTCTATGGTTAAAAAGAGGCGTGAAGAACACTGATGATCTCTATAGATGGCCTATTTATGTCTTTCACTGCGCTTTCAGAATGCTGCAGTCTACCCTCTTCCCACATGTTTTGCTTAAAATCAGACATTTCATTCAAAAGCAATTTTCCTCGACTTTATTGTTTATGGCCTGATTGACTCTTTCGACACAGGCCTTGTTGCTCAACTGAAAAGTTAATGGCAGGAGGACTGAGGGATTGAGCTTTCTGAAGAAAAACTGAATCCTATTCTTGGCAAAGTGTGAACATCAGCATACTACATGACAATGCTAACATGCGAATGCTAAGCCAGTATAATGTTGAACATGAACAAAGAAAAGCTGATGCAAATGTCTTGGTGCTGCGTTAAATTTGAAACAACTCACCCTCACATTTACAGTAATTAAATGCTGCTTATTAACTCTTTTATTGATGTGTGCTAGCGTTTTCATTAATTACAAAGAAAACAACAACCTGTATAAAATCAGACTCATGGACTTCATAATTGTCTCCCTGTGCAAGTATATAAAAGGACTTTGCCTACGTTTTCACACAATGGTCACAGCTCCAGCGCTTTCAGATATTTATCGATGAAATTTAGAATTAAGACAAACCGTCCACATATTTAAGAGGAGATTATTTGAAACAGACCACACTGCTCTTAAAAACTTTGTGAGTAATGGTGGGACTATTTTTTCACTTTCCTGTGTTGTTTTTTAACTTTGTGTTCGCATTAATGTGTCTACAGTCAGACAGACGGACGCCACTGTGGCAACTCACTGAAACTCAAATTCTGAGTTTACTATTAGGTCTCAGGGAAACTATGTCAGTGATGCCTTGCAGGCTAACAGCTGCAGGGGCCTGCTGGTTTCAGTAAATCCACACGAAAACACATCTACTGTTAATGTTTCTGTAACTGAAAGCAGAAAATAATTTGCCTGTTTACCACAAAAACTAGAATAAAAAAATCTATTAGCATGAGATGTGCTGGAAAGGTTCACATCAGGCTGCTTTAATTCAGAAGCAGAGCATGCACAGCAACAAAGGCTAACAATCATGAAGCATTCTTTGCTAATCAATGATTTGACAACAAAGCAAGAAAGTGAAAAATTGCTGCTACTTAAAAGACAAAAAGAACTGCTTAAAACTACCTAAACTTAGGATGTTACACTTCACTATGTGTGTCCAGATGAGGCAATAATACACATGCAAAATCTAAGCTTGCCATGCCTCACTGTGCTGCATGTCTTGCTGCATGCTGTTGCACTTATACAACAGTGTTAGAGTTATCCATACTTCCTGTGTTTTCACTGACGCTCTGGGCAGTGAGCCATCCCATATTTCCAGACTCATCTTTACGTTTCTATCTGATGAGATGACAGCAGATTTTCCAGGGGGGTTTTTTGGCACCACAACCAGGTGTTTTTAACAATGATGCATCAGGTCATTTAGCAGCTGTGTTTCTGGTTATCAAATCAGGTACGTTAACTCTAACCTTAGCCCTGACGTTAAGGTTTCTTACCCTACCAAATATCATTTGTGCTAACTCTTACCAGACCTCAATCACTAAATGTAAAGTTTCAATGTAGATTGTAAAGAAATCTAAAGTTTTAAGATAACTGTACTTTTCACAAAGCAAATAATGACAACATTAATTCCTGATGATTGGTGTGAAATACATTTTGTTATTAGTTTGGTGTCTTCTGTGAAGTGGATCTTTGAAGGGAGCAGCATGTTAAGTTTGCAATCCATTTTGTTTGGGATTAATGTTATATGATTGGGAGTAGCGATCCTTTTCGGATTTTAATTTCATGCATCCATGTTTTACGGTGAATTGGTTCATCTCAACCGGAAACCAGTTTGTTGTTTTCACTTCAATGTGGCACATGAATGAGGACAATATCTTCATTGAACATTGTTTCTTTCTCTGTTGAGTTGCCAGTTTTTGGGTTGCCATGTCCAAAAACTAGTCTCAGGACTAGTCCTCAAACATGGTTTGCCCTAAAGTCCTTAGATTATGGAAGAGTTTGGTGAGTAGTGGATTAACATAACAGCAGTGAGGAAGTTGTTAACCTTTCATTAGTACTTTAATGATGTGTTTTGTGTCTGCAACACGGCAGATCAGTTGAAGTATTCACCACAGCTCATGCTTCATTTGATTTTGTTTGTGTGAGCTTTGTTTTTTTCTTTGTGTTTTGTGTTTCCAGACACTTTGGTTGACAAGTGAACCTTTGTTAAGAGGAACTGGTTGGTGTGCTACTTTGGTTTGGTGCTTATGTGGCAACTTTAGTTTTTATGGTCTCTGGGACTCAGTGAAGGCAGAGGTTTGTGAATATGTTGCTTTGTCCAGCTGAAGGTCACTTTGTTGTACAGGAAAACATTTTAACCTGCTACTGATTTACTCTTAATCCTCACCTTTCTGTAACACTGGATATTGTTTTTGCTCATCTGCACATAAATCACAGGGACTTAGAAACTGTCGAATGACACTAATGAACTAGTTTCAATACCAACCAATTCACCTGCTTATGATGCTTCTTCCTACTTGTCAAATTACTGAGAGGGGAGAGATAGAGAGTGAGGATGGCGAACACATCACAAAACACACACACGCACACACACACACACACACATGTATACAAAAGAAGTGGGGGTCTCAGAAGAGGTGTCTCAGAGGCTGACATATGGCCAGCAGACCACTGCACTGGGTGGAGCAGGGTGTGTGCATAGTGGGTAGGTGGGGCCAGTATGTGTGTGTGTGTGTGTGTGTGTGTGTGCGTGTGTGTGTGAGAATGAGGGTGGGGCTGCTGAATGGTCTGACTGAGGGTGCAGATGAATAGATCAGTGGTTAGAGACAGTTGAAACTCAGTATTCATTTTCACTGTTTCCCTGCTGCCGTCTGTTGTGTGTTAGTGTGTGTGTGTGTGTGTGTGTGTGTGTGTGTGTGTGTGATGTGTGAGTGTGTGTGTGGTGTGTGTCTGTGAAAGCACAGAGTATACCTGTTTTTGTGAATTATTAGAAAAAAAAATTCTCAATTTCCAACATCGAAGTATCCAAAAGAATCCTACAACAAAATACTTTTAATTATTTTGATGCAATTAAAGTGAAGGAAAACCAATTAGAAGTCAGCCACAGCCACAACAATTTTTTTAGCTTTTTTCAGAAAATATTGGAAACACTTCTATGTTTGACCAAATTAAAAACACAAAGTTTCTGTGAGGGCTACAGGAGACACGATTCAAAGAAAAGAAAAGAAAATACTTTGTTATTTATTACTGCATTTAGTCCAAATTTAAACTAATATGACTATAATAGAACAGAATTTCACAAATTTTATGTTTTGTCTCCTCACCTTTCTCCCTTGAAAGCTTAAAAAACTACTTTTATATTTTCATCTTTGTTGAATGATTGAAAGATGCAGTGTTTTCTTCTCAGTTGGCTGGGTTAGTAGGTCTCATGGACACAATGTTGTCATTCAGCTACAGTAAACCAATCATTCACCAGAATCTGTTTGGTGGAGACCAAAGGAGAGAAATAGGATAATTTAGGAGCAGGTCGCCTCGCAGGGTCAACCTCATTTAATCAACATGTGGGAATTCCTTCACTCTGCCACTCAATTCCTAAACATAAACACATATAAACACACACACAAACACACACGCACACACACACACACGCACACACACACAGAGCCAGGGGTTGTTTGACGGGCTATTTGACTGAATGGCCTATCGCCATGGTTACAGCAGCACTCCATCAGTCCATTCAAGGAACAGATGGCCGATGTGCAACAGGAGGCATATGTTTGAATGAACACACACACACACACACACTCTCACACACACACACACACACATATAGACACACACACACATGGATGCGCCCCAGCTCAGAGGGAGGGTATTGAACAACCAGCAGCATATGTTCCACTAGTCAGAGAGCATTCATTCAAGGACAGACAGAGAGGGGAGAGGAGGAAGGGGGAGGAAGAGGAGGGGAGAGAAATGGACATAGGTGAAAGGCAAAAGAGCGAGGGAGAGATGGGTGGATGTGGAGAGAGAAAAAGGGGGATGAGAGAAGAGAGGGATGGAGCTGATTTGAGAAGAAGGGAGGGAGTGACACAGAACTCTGAGCCACCACTGGACCCACACACACACACACACACACACACACACACACACACACTGGCTGTGTGCTGATGTTGACATGGTGGTGAAGAGAAAGGCCACACCTTTTTCTCCTTGCTGTTGACTAAAGCTCAAAGTGTGCAGTCAGTTATGATCTCTGAAATGTGACTGGTTGTGAAATTAAACTTCAGATTTGGTGAGTTAAGTTTCTAAAAATAAATAAATGATGAACTAATATTTATGTGGGCTGAGCTTTTCTTCTCTAACGGCATTTCTATAGTCTATTAAATTAGTGCAAAGTTGTGTAGTTATTTCCAGGAAACTTCCAGAAATATTGTTGGGACAATAATGTGATAATATGCTAATCCTTTCAGACATACACTCAATTTAAAGCTGTAGAAACACAAAATACATAGTGTTTTACCAAATCGGCTTCACCGATTACCATTAAATATGCTTATTCTGAATTTGATGCCAGCAACCAATGTCTAAAATTTTGTGGGAAAGGAGCAACAAAAGACAGTTTGTTGTTTAACACTCAAAAAATACCTCACAAACATAGATCACAAACAAGGGAGATGTGAGGTTCACCACTTTGTGAAACACATGACTGTATAAGTGATATTACTACATGGGCTCAAGAAAACTGTGTAAAACTGTTGACTGTAAACACAGTTTGTTCACGATTGATTGTGTTCTGTTTTGATTTATGCTCTACATAGTGTCCAAGCCCTTTTTGGAATCTAAAATTCTTTCAACATACATAAAATGTTAGTCCAATATTAAAATGGACTGTAGTTTGCCTCTGAGAACAAGTCAAGTTGCAGATTACATTCAAATTGACCTTGCATGAGCCAATTCTGAGTCAAAGTTCCCTCAAGGTGCTTCTGAGATATCACAGTCAGCTGAAGGGGACAGAAATGAGGTCACAGTGCCCTTGACTTTTGAGCATAAAAAACTGTAAAGCTGATCCCTGTGTCCAAGTGAACATTTGTGCCAAATATACAAAATTCTTTCAAGGTGTTTTTGGAATATTGTGTTCACATGGACAGACGAACAAATGGAAAACAGTGATTGGCCACAGCTGTCCCAACTGTGGAGGCACTGAAAATCTCAGCCAGTCCTTCAGCGAGATGGTGGTAGAGACTGTGGAGACTAGCATTTCAAAAATAAAACAAACAAGTTATTTAAAGTTGAGTTTTAAAGTTGCATTTTTATTTGCGCCTAATAAAATGTGATTAGAAACTCCAAAAACGAAGTGTTTGAAAGCTAAGCCTTTACTATCACTTTCAGTTTTGGCTGGAGGTTCATTATTAGAAGGGGGAGAAGATAAGGGATCAATTAAGAGGAAGACACATTTTAGTTGATGGCAAAAAAAAGTATGTCAGTAGTTGTAGTTGTAGTTTGTAAAAGTATGTAAAAGAATGTCAGTCTAGTTCATTTTATCAGCTCTCTGCTCTTCTTTTTTCATAATTATCGTTCTTCTTGAATTACCTCCATTCTCTCTCTCTCTCTGTCTTCATTTCCTCTAACCACTACATTAGGAAGGAGTCTGGAGCACACTAGGGCTGATTATACACACACGCACAGACGCACACACACACACACACGCAGTGCAGTCTGGGAGTTGTTCCCTCTGTGCCTCAGCTAAATAAAGGAGTTTATATTTGCAGACTCTGCTGTAAATACAGAAGAGTTATATTTGGTCACTATGGCTCTGTGTATTTTTGGAGGCCTGTGTCACTTTAGTGCGTGCCTCAGTAAAATTGACTAAAAACAACAACAAAATAACAGAGCCATTTCTGTCGCTGAGATTTCTTGTGTGTGTATACAGACATGCACACACACACAAACTACAATTACTGCTTCATGGCTGTTGCCTCCACCAACTAGTGAGGTTACAGTTTACATCAACGTCTGTTCAAACTCATACATATAATCATGGAGTACAAGTGAAACAATGAACTTGAAGGAATTTAATATAAGGTATTAAGTTTTTTGGAGGGGTTGACATTATTGACGTGTGACTCTTAGAGATTATTTTTTACAAAGGAGTACACAGGACTTATAGAGAGCTTTGTCACATGGTACAAAGCATCACTGTGTCCTGAATATCAGCAAAAACAATGAGCCTGTGCTGGACTAAAATGCTTCAAACATGGTTGCTGATGCTGAGAAGCTGCAAATCCTATGACATGGAAGATTCACACACATCTTCAATTCGGAAGCACAGAAGCTCTGAACAATCAGCACAGTTTCAAGGTGCAAATTTAACCGCATGTGAAACATTGCATAATCTCCACTTTCAGTTCAGAGTCGCTGAATAAACGACAGAAAAGTACTTTTGCAGAACATTATAAAGTCATGGTGAAGTTGACCTTTTGACCATGAAGATAAAAAATGTTATGGCCAGAGACATGTCTTCTGGTATCACAGCAACCTTGACCTTGACTCCTACTCATTTCATCCATGAGTTAGAGTGGACATTGCAACAGACATGATGAAATTCCCCTCTGGCGTTCCTGAGTTTGTGTTCACGAGACTGAAACAAACGGATGTACAGACAAACAGATTTACAAATGGAAGGACAGAAAAACCACAATATGAGGCCTTGGCGACGTAACATGCATTCTTCTTTGCATGTCTATGCAACAACAATTTGGATGAACAAAGAGACATTATTGCATAAATACAGTTGTTCATTTAGACATAACGGCCCTCCAAGAAGAGTTTGCAGTAAACTGTATCGCTAAATAGGTTTCCCCCTGTAGCTCACCCTGTGCGTAAGCAAGTGAAAACACCAATTGGGAGTTTTTTCCATAACAACACTTTAATCTTAAGGTGCTTGTTAACTTACAAGAACATATGTTATTCACCATGTAATAATAACAATTATCATGTATAACAGCTGGTTTGATGGCAGTTTGCTCATGTGTTAACAAGCGGTGTTGTGGTTGAGGTAAATTCATGTCTCCCTTCACATTTGCTGTAATTGCTGTAATTGGATGCTGCTCAGAATTTGAACAAACAAGGGGGCATCATCCACCTCACACACCACCTCTTTTCTATGTCTCAGCACTTGAACTCTGTGCAATGGCAATAAAGTTAAATGTAATGTAATGTAATCTAATAGATCACTTACTGGCAAACCTCCTTTAATTACAACTAAGAGTCTACAGTCATGCTAGCCTCTCTGTAAACCTCTACTTAGACAAAGTGGTGCTTTCAGTTAAATGCTAAATACACTGAAAATGCTAAGAGGCCAATGCTCAGCAGGTAATGTTTACCATGATCATCATCCTGGTTCAACGTGTCAGCTAATTAGCACAAAGCACCAAGTACAACTGAGACAGTTGTAAATGTTGGTTTAGCAAGTATCAGACAAATATAATTATTTTGGCCTTCAGTGTGATATTTACTGCCAATCCACGTAGTAGACTTTGATCTCAAGGCAAAAGTCAGGGGATCACTCAAGTCAGTGGGCTCCTCCCTCTGAAGAAAACACGTGTCTGTGCTTCATTTCATTAACGTCTTTACAATAGATGTTATAGATCAACAAACAAGACATTAAAGCTATTATCTCATGTCATGACATATTAATTGTAAATTTTCATTTTTAATCTCTATCAGTACTGTCCCTCACTCAAATAGGAGTTAGTATGTAAATAACAAACGGTCTGTGCAGTGTGTTTGTTGTCTGACTGTGTTGAACAAACTGACTGGGCTATGGGGTACATACATATTAATAAAACAAAGAAAAAAATTCCATAACTTCAGTCATAAACTTTATTACATAATCCAACTGAGGATAGAGTAAACAATAACAATTAATAACATGTGTCAAATACAATACAGTACATTACAATGAGACCACATCACACCTGTCCCAAAGTATACATGCAAAATCATAAAGTGTAATTTTGTCTTACATGGACTATTTGCTTCAGGTGAAGTTTGCTGAAGTGGTTTTATGACCATGATGGGACACATTTAGGTGAGCCCACATTGTGGCCACCACTGGAAACCACAGTGGTTCAAATCAAATCCCTTTGGTCCAGCTAAGTTACACAAATCAGTGCCTCGTTTGATGACTTTCTCAGGACAAAAGCCTCAGAGAGTTCAGATAAGACAGGGACATGAGAAGGAAAATAGCATATGTGCTCTGTTGAATGACTGCCATCAGAGAGGGAAAAGGCCTGAGCCAATCACGGGTAGGAGGCCCGAAAACAGGGGGGTTTGACTGTTTGTCTCCCTGCTGCTGGAGGGACCACGCCCAGACCTCCACCACACACACACACACACACACACACACACACATACACACACAGAAAGGAAGCTGATCTGTCGACCAGCCAACAGGGTTTCCTGTGGTTGAGGCAAGACTACCGACTCAAATTGCTTGTTTTAACTCTTCATCTTACCCTTTTCCTCTCCTCTAAATTCAACTCCTCTCTTTTCTCCCCTCTTATCCTGTTTTCTGTCATTTTTTATCTATTTTTAGTCTTCCACCTCTCACTCGCCTACCCCTCCAGTGTTTCCTCCACTCCTCATGTTCTTCATTTCCCTCTTCTTAATGTTTACTTGTCCTCTCTCCTTTACACTCCTTCATATCCGTCTTCCATTTTGTTCTTTTCCCTCTTCCTCTCTTTTTAACCTTCCATCTCTCACTTCCTCTTCACCACAGAAAACATCCCTCCTCCTGTTATTGTTATTATGTAGAAGGTGCAACTGGACTCAAGACATGGATGTGTGTTGTGTGCCCCACCCTTGTCGCCCCTCCTCACATACACACCCACACCCACTCCTTTCACCACAGTTAGTAACTCAAAACACACACACACACACACACACACACTCACTGTTGTTTCTTCTGAGGATCTTCTGCCTCTGGACAACTCTGATCAACACTGTTGTCCTAAAAGATGTAGATTATTATGTAGACTATAGATTATCATGGACCCCACTGCTCTAACTGGCAAGACCTGGCCTATGCAAGCTCTCTTGTTGGTTGCCTTCTTTGGTTAGGCTGGTTTGGTTTAGAGTGAGGAGTGGGATTGGCGAACATAGGAATATCAGCAAATTGAAGGCAGACTGGGGTGGGCCTTGCAAAGACAGGCAGTTGAGTCTGTAGTAACGCTGCTATTACAGCGTGCTACTTACTGTTTGCATTCGACATCAATCATGTAAAATTTACCTGGACAGCTATATGATTGCTGCTGGAGTTCTCTCTATCTGAACAATTTAACCAAAAGACATTGTTTGCTGATGCAGTGAAACAACTTGGGATCATGGGATTTGAATTTTTCTTTAAACAGCCTCCATTGCAGACAAATATAAACAATAACCTTTTATTCATGATACATTTAGTTACGTTTGCCATCTCTTTCCTCATTCCCAGACCACTGTTGCCTCAGAAGTTAGCAAGAGGGGACAAAATAAATTGCATCTTAACTGTCTAATGTTTAATGACCTTTTTTTTAATGTGCAGTGTGCTGTGAAAGGTTAAATTAAATAAACTTTACTTACTTACTTACTAACTTTAAATTTAATTACTGATTTCTCTTTGAAAACTTCCATGATAATGTAAGTAAACAACATCATAAATATAAATATAAATACATGAGCTGTTTAGACATTTTAAAGTAGAAATGTTAAACTCCATAATTTCAAGTTTCTAGGATCATTTTCTACAGCATTGTTGGTGTTCATTTGTTGTAGGAACCACTCTCACTCTCAAACCACCCTCACTGCATTAAATGATTATGTTTAGCATGAATCTTTAGGAAACGCCTGTACACTGATGTAACTCTGAGTTCTGGCACACCACACACAGTCTCACAACCACTGTATGTCAACACTATGATTTTCCCTCATTTGTTTCCATTTGTTGAAAAATGCACTCTCACATATCTTTTCTGTTCTTCATATAGGCAAACACACACACACACACACACACACAAGAATGAGAGCACTCTGGCTGTGGAACTTTCTCTCTGCATCCTTTTCCTCTCTGGTGGTTTTTACGACGTTCACTGTGCTACAGGAAGACAGTCAGCACGACACTAAAGGCTATACATACATTCCTTATCAACCTACGTACAGTATAGAGTGGCTCTTCAAATAAAGACGGATGTACCAACATCAAGAGTCTTAACATTTACTGACAAGAACTGAAACCAGATTAGTGTGATATAAATGTATTGATCCACATTATTGGAATTCACAGTGATATTTATGATGTGCTTGGGGATTGTTGCAAGTTTTTCCCAGGTTGTAATAAACAAAAGGAAAAAAACACTACAGATTTCAGATGCACTTGAAAAATTAAAACATCCGATTAAAAATGTGGATTCTGAAAGAATTTTAAATACGGTTTTCACGTTACCAAATCATCAAATCAGTCATTTAAATTTAAATGTCTGCAACTTGAAGGCCCTGTGAGCAGGATAAAGGATGTTCATTAATAAAGAAGGTCTCAGCATCAAGACAATTTATTTTAAGACACAGTATAAAACACTTCAAAAAATAAATCCATTACAATTCACAGTCTTCTCTGTATGGAAAAACAGTAACTCAAGTTGCCTCACAATGTTTTTGACATGTGACAATGGCTCTTGTCATCAGTTTAATAACAGTGAGCACATGTTGAGTACTGATGCCTTCTTTCAGCTGATATTTGAGACCGGCGTTTCAGTTTCTCAAGTCCCTTAAAAGGATTTAAAAGGATTATGCCATCTTAGTTGTTTTATTGTCACAGATAAGAGGCAAAAACAGGCTTGAAGATTAACTGTTAATCCACCTTTCAGTGCATGTCTGAAATGGTCCATTTCTGTGTTTGCTCAGCAAGTTCATTTTCTGTTACAGCAGGACAGTTAAGTTGCCCTGAGATAACAAAGAGGCTTTAAAATTATGGACTGTGAAAGCATGGACACAAATAGACAGATTCCGATTAAACCGGCAGATTTCATGATGTCCTTCTAATCTTCTCAATCTGCCTCCTCTTGATCCTCATCTCTCTGCCCTCTGCATCCTTTGGACAAACATTCCTGATAGGTAATTTACTAATCAGTTTGTTCAGAGAAATTTGATGCCTTCACTCCTTTTATCATGTCCTCCTCATCCTCTTAACTCAAATGCTGTCCTCTAATCCCCCTCTTCTCTCCTCTGTCATCGGGGTTGAGTTATGTTCCTGATGCAGGAGGTTGTGACCATCTGGAAGGAGGAGAGAATATACCATATAACCATACAATATACCATTATAAAGCTAACAAGACAAGAAGAAACACTTGACACAGCACTAGTGTTACCTCGGAGCTAGCTGGTATCTCCCTCTGCTGCTGTGTGGATGATGTCCAGATGGTTTTTGGCTCATGTTCGGGGATCCTCCATCATGGAAGTTATGATAAGAATGAGTTTGAGGGTGAAACTGTCTTCCTCTTCGCCACTGTCCCTCTCTGTTTGCATGCTCACTCCAGTCTTCACTTGCCCCCCCTCTCTCCCTCCATCCTCCTCCATGTCGATGGTCTCCTGTTGTCTGTTCTTCTCTCCTCCAGCTCTCACCACCCTGTGGTGGTCGACCTGAAAGTGAAAAAAAATGTGTTTACAGGATTTTTTTTTTTTGTATTTGTGTTCTGTCTCACTGGTTTGACGTATGCTGGCCTCTAAGGTGTCACACAAGGCATTTCTGTGCTACAATCAAAAGTGGTCACCAGCAATCAAGTCTGATTTAATGACACCAGAGACAGTACAGGAATGAATAGAACAGAAAATAGAAAACTTCATAACACCTGAGATAACAATTATACGACATACATCCTGCTTCTTCACCTCATAAGCCAGTAGTCCACTTACAACAGCAGGGAAACATCTAGCCAGTCGCTGGCTCTCTGGATTGAGCCACAAAAGAAGTTGGTGTTGTGAAACCTTGTGTGTAACATGTAAGAAAAGAGGTCCTTTACACCTTAATTAGTATCAGATTTGTACACCGACTACACACATACAGGTTTGAAGTCCTGGTGACCGTTGAAAGCATAGCTCTCTCCTCATTCATTTAGACAGTAGCCTGGTCTTGTTAAATAACTGCCCAAGGGTGTTGCCACAATGGCAAATGAGTGGTAGAACTTGCCTAGAAGGACTTTGACACCCCCCAAATAGACAGTTGCTATTCATCCCAAAGTGTTATGTTGCATGAAAACACTCAATTTAAAATGTTTGATGCTTTGAACGGCAACACAGGCAAGTTGTAAAAACAACATTAACACATTATCACATTTTAGATTGATATGGCAAAAACTGTTCACTAATTATACAACAAACAGTCACAGAGTAACCTTAGCATCTTTTAAAAATGTTGTGTCTGTTCAAAATATCAAACTCTCTCTGACTCTTAAGCTGCTAAATGCTCCACTATGTCCACCAGCCAGGCATTAACTGTATGCGTTTGGTGCTGAACTGTTCAGTGGGCTCATCAGGGCCAAAACCAATGCTAATGAGAGCAACAAGAGTGAACTAAAACAGTGAAGCTGTAGGACAGAAAGCCAAAACAGTGAGCTAAAAGACGAGATAAAACTGTGTGGAGTTTAATGATACTTCTCTGGAGGTTTATCTCTATCACTGACTTCTTCACATATGGAATAATCTCTGTTATTACACACATATTGAATTCCATTACCTCATTAGTTAATATTTTGTCTTAAAATTCAAACAACATTGAGAGCACATCCAATATGAACAAAGTGTTCGAATGTTTAATAGATTTGAAAGAACTTTCACTTCAATTCACACTGTTGTCTCTCACATTGTGGACCGACTGCTCAGTGGTCATCCATTAGATTTTTTTCATTTTTTCATTAGATCTACTTTTGTCAGAACTTATCAACTATCTTAGTAGATCTTTGTTGAATGTCTGACTCTGTGCAAAAAGTATTAAAAATTGTTCCACACTTCCTCTCTAAAACACACACATATACACATACACATGCACACAGACAATTTGCCTTTAAATGTCTGTACACAATTATTTCAAGGCTACCCACAGAACAGAAAAAAACAGTTCATCAAGCCTGAAAAATGCTGCCAGTTCCAGTTGCATTAATTTAAAGAAAGAAAAAGTTTTATGAAGTTGAAGCTTTCAGATCATAGTGTCACTGTTATTTAACACATAAAAAACATACTTTTGGTATTAACAGAAGTCTGCGACTTTTGTTCTTGTACTGCTTTTATAATTGATTAACTGACATGAAGAGTTAGATGTTTCCCTCCTCCTGTTTTGCGGCCATTAAATTTTGAGCTTGTATTCAGAAAAGCTAGTGACATACTTTTTACTTAATGAACTTTGACAGATGTGGCTGACTGTAGGCCAATTACAAACTTTAAACCTTGCCAAAGGGGAGCTACAGCCTACTCAGCCAAATCAGGGCGCCATCCTACCATCAGTCCACTTACTGAGTGTGAAAGTGCAGGAAAAAAGAGAACATGAAGGCTTGCAACGTGTAGGCGGATGTATCAGTCAGGCCACAAGCACCGACATTTTTTAAAGGTCTATTTCTGTGGCCAGTATGGCTTTTGGAAAGGTTTCAGTTTCTAAGATTAAGATTCAGACTAAAACCAAAAGATGGAGACAAATGAAATTAAAGCTCAGGGATAATATGTTCTTAAATCTGAGGAAACAATAACGATATTGGGCGACAGACTGGAGGAGAGGCGCAGGCGCAGATGCGAGGCAGCATGCAATGTGGGTTTGTTTTGTGTTAATGAAAAGATGGCTGGAGGCAGTGACAGTTCTTTTGAGATTTTTCAGCCTTGTAAGAGTCGGAGGTGTGGTCATATTTTCTACAAAACAAACTCTCAGAACTTATACTGCAAGCCAAATTTACGTTAAGCTCAATGCATGTTGTGGGGACTGTGACGTAAAGAAAAATGTCATGTTTTTTTCATTTAACTTCCTTATCAATAATAACTGATGATTTTGGTGTTACCTGCTCTTATAAATCAAGACACACTGTTTTTCTCATGTTTCATTGTGTATTTACAGCCTCTACTGGCCACTGCACAAAGCAACATGTTTCATGCGCTAGTCAATAACCAACACATTTTTTTTCATGTTAAATTTGTCAGTTATCAAACTGGTTGCAAATGTGTTTCAATGAGAGAGGCTCTGTTAAGTTTATGGCTATTGTGGGTTCATTGCATACACTTAAATGCAACACAGAACAGAGTGAAAATGGGAATTAGAATGAGAAAATCAGACAATAATAATAATAATAATAATAATAATAATAATAATAATAATAATGACTATTATTTTTTTTATTTTTTTTACTATCATTATCCTAATCAGTATGTGTTTCAGTAACATTGCAATAAAACTGATTATCACAACAATTTCTTACGATGTAATCATAATATGAAATATTCAATTTGTTTCATCTCTTGAAAAATGTTTCACAACCAGTCTAAAAATTATGATGTTTTTATTTACATTTGGTCTCATTTGGGTAGGAAAAAAACTAATGAGACATGAGAGAACAGCTATACTGGATTTACTGATGGAGTGTAATTGCGAGGGCAGGCGGGCAGGGGAGATATTTGCTGAGGAGACTAAACATCAGGCCTGATTCCAAACAAAAACCAAACTAGGCCCTCAACGATACCACATAGCGCCACCACTACTCTCACGCACACACATACTCTCTGTCTCCCTCTCTCTCTCTCACTTACACACACGCTCTGTATCCCCACAGTTCTGTAGTAATGATTGGTGTCTGCGTCTGGCAGAAATGAAACACTGAGGTATAAAGAGTGTATAGCCTTCCATCTATAAAACCAGAAACATCCTCATGAGACCCACAAGGGTTGACTTGGGCAAAAAGCAGACAGCTTGGCGCAAGTCAGAGACTCTGCGCCAACATGGCACGCAGAGAGACGGCACCAAAAGGTTTATAAGTCACAGGGTTGAATAGCAACGACGGGTTCACATTTCATAAGCTACTGCTAAACTGTCTTCTGAGACTGACCACTGAGCAGGACAGAGTAAACTACGGATGAGTCTTTTCCAAACAGGGTACTCTACAGTGACGAGCATCATATGCAAACAGACCACATAAACACTTATGCAAGTGTATAAGAGAGGAAACATGTTTGAAAATGTGTGTAAAATGAGCTGGAAAGGCGTCTGGAGTGTGTAAAGGCTCTGCATGCAGCACCTCTCTGCCTATCTGTATGTCCCACAGAGAGAGAAATAAAAAGATGAAGAGGTAGACAGAGGGGAACGACTGTGGGGAAGGGGAGTAAACTAGGGGAGAGACAGAAGAGAGAAGTCTGTAATCAGTAAGTCCTGTTGTGTATCTTAAAATAGAGCTCTTGCAGCCTATAAACAGAAACCTACTATTACTAGCGCACTGACAAAGCAAGTCTTGGATTTGAAGCGTGCGTGTATGCACGTGTGTGCGTGAACGCACCCAGTGGTATTTCTGAAGGCCACAGCACACATGGAGCTCGTTACAGCATGGCCCTCTGGGTAATGTGGTACTGTGAAGGGCACCAGAGAACTACAACCACAGATGAACTGTCAGATTAAAATGGTGGTTCTCTGTTTGGCTCCAGGAGTAATTTCATCAGTTTTTTGTTTTTTTTATGTGACCTACAGTGTGTTTCTACTGCTCACATTACTGGGGTCCTGTTAAGTTCTCTCTGCTTTGGACAGTGATTAAAAACAAGACTTCCCAACATAAAAACTTAACTACTGGAGCCTTAAAAATAATACAGACATCATAACATCACTCTTTCAATGTTTGTTTTTGGCATTTTTGTCTATTTATTGGAAAGTACACAGCATAAATGCAGACAGGAAACATGGGAAGAGAAAGAAGGACATGACATGCGACAAAGCTTCCCAGCCAGATTTGCACCAGGACATTGCGGTTCCATGGTATGCATCCTAACCACTAGGCCACCAGGGCGCCCTAGAAACAGCATAACATTTCTTAATTCAGGTCAAAACGTTTTTCTCCCTCTGACCTTTGTTTAACCAGGATGGTCTCAAGATCAAAAACTCTTTTTTTCCAATGAGTCCTGGCCAAAATGGCAGCATAATTATGTATGTTAAATGAAACAACACAGAACCAACATTCACAGACAGACTGACTGTTGGGTATGAGTAAGGAAGGAGAAAATATAAAAAGAAATTAAGTGACATGAAGAACACACAGTTTCCCCAACGGGCATAAAGCTCTTAATCAAAAAACTTATCTGGCTGATTTCAGTGCTTAAAATACTCAAAGATATCAAAGATTGAATTATCTGAGTGGAATATTTGACAAATTTAAAGAGACATTTTACCATTTGTTTATCAAGCTGTGTGAACCTTGCTATTGTTTTGTAACTCTGTGAGTAGATGTCTTACTTCAGGTAGTTTTAGATGTATATAGAAACATTTTACCACCAACTCTGGTCAAAAGGGAAAAGAAAGTGGTCATTTGCACTAAAAAAACTATCACGTTGTATGTAGATGCGGTGTGCGTTTATGCAGTCATGTCTCACCTGAGTGTCTTTCTCTGTATCTGGGTCCTGGTGTGGTTTTGTGACTTCGTTCTGGTAAATTGGGTCTGGACTGCAGAACTCTGCCTTGCTTCCTGCAGGTTTCTGTTAGTCTCTCTTTCAGGCGAAGAAACAGAGATAAACAGGTCGGCTACAGAGAGAGACACACGATAACCCACACTGGATTACACTTTCACATAATGTATGTTTATGTCTACATGTGTCAAAATCATGCTCTTCATTCCGGGTGAAAATAATGCTGTAAAACATTCAAGGATTTGCCACTGAAGACAATTTAGCCACTTCTTTTCTCCCCTCAAAATCTTACCACATAGTACAAACACACACAAAAAAACACACACACACACACACACACACACACACACACACGCACACACACATACACACACACACACACAATGGAAACAAAAGACCTACTGTGGGAAATGTGGAATGGG
>JAQMCX010000001.1:6725111-6741271 GCA_029814765.1 Acanthurus leucopareius | reverse complement strand
GTTTCCGATCATTGTCCTGCTGCATAACCCAAGTGCGCTTGAGCTTGAGGTCACAAACTGATGGCGGGACATTCTCCCTCAGGATTTAATGGTAGAGAGCCGAATTCATGGTTCCATCAATTACAGCAAGTCGCCCAGGTCAACTCTCAAACATAGTTGTCTCAACCAAATGTGACGATAAATTCCTTTAGCTTAAAGTTTCACAAAGCAAAAAACAGATCCTCATACCCCCCAAAGTGGTTGACCACACAGCTGATCACTGACCTCACTGCTCCATGAAGTGATATTTTATTTAATCAAATCACATTGTAACATCCAACAGTCTGTCCCAGCAGTATGTCCTTACTACTGTTTATTATTATGTATCTTTTTGGTTTGCCATACCTTACAATTATTGTTATTTTTACCATAACATTTATTCAAACAACGCCTGTCAACATAATCGAGCAGTAGAGGTTGAGGCATCCACAAGTTTAGCTTCAATCAACACACCTCAAATATCTTCACAAATATCTGCTGCAGCATCATTTGAACAGTCCTGTTGTAAAGAGCTGCATGTTTTTTCTATATGCTCGTTGCCACCACTCGAAACACACTTTTTTTTTACTTTAACTCACAGCTGCTGAAATCATTGGTGTTTCCAAAACCCAATTTGAGCAACCTTATCTGCTCAACACAGACACATAAATCACAAGTACAACTATTTAGACCCCCCACCTCACTGTCACTATGTATGGATCTATAGTCGGTATGCAGAAGTGGCAAAATTGATGGGCTGCTGTTGTTACTAAATTTTACTCACGGCAACAACTTTTCTGACTAATATGACAGTTAAAAAAGCTTTTGAGGCCTTAGAATTTTATTTTTTAATGATATAATATGCTAAACATTAATGCAAGTTGAAAATTGATGCACAAGTTGAGAGAGGGAAAGGTAAGGGTGAAAAACTCTTTGGTTCGATACTGATCTGAATGCTTAGTCCTGTAGATTCCTGGGTGGTAGGAAAATTGTATAGCTGTCTAATCCACAGTTAGTGATACAAGTAAGTGAATGAATGTTCAAGTCAGTAAGTTCGTCAGTATGTATACATTTAACTCTTGTAAGATAAAGTACTTTACAAAGTTAACATCTAATCTCAAAGTCGCCTACCATGAACCAGCGGAGAAAAGAAAGAAGAAACTGGACAGGGAGAATAAAGAAAAAGAGGGAGAGGATGACAAGGAAGCAGAGAGCAAGCTGACTGTAACTACAGCACGACAGCAGGCAGATGTTCTCTGTGTGTGTGTGCTCTCAGCTCTCACCTGTCTTCTGGCAGATAGCACTGATAACAGTGATTATGTGTACACACACACACACACACACACACACACACACAGCCCTGCCTGCCACCTGCTTCCAGTCAAACACAGCTTCACCTTCTGAAAACAATGAACCACTGGACAGAGACAAAAAAGCCTGAAGGCACACACCGACACAAAGAGAGAAAGAACAAGAGGTAAAGAGCAACGTGGAGAGCGACAGAAAAAGGGAAAGTGGTCAAGTGTATGAAGCAGAAGAACATGAGCACAAACAAAGTGAGACAGACAAAGGCAGAAATGTGTGTGTATGCGTGTGTGTGTGTGTGTGTTTGTGTGTGTGTGTGTGTGTGTGTGTGAGTGAGTGTGAGTGTGAGTGTGAGTGAGTGTGAGTGTGAGTGTGAGTGTGAGTGTGTGTGTGTGTGTGTGTGTCCAGTGGGGCGGAGTGTGCTTGGTGTAAATAGCTCCATGTGGTGAGTGTCAGCCAGGACAGACAGGCGGCTGTCGCCAGCACACACTCTCTGTCACACACACACACACACACACACGCCACAATCACAGTCCCATGGGGAGGAATGTTGCAACGAAACCAATGCATCCCAAAACCTACCCACAACCCCTTTCCCCTAAACACACACATATACACAGAAATAGTGTGACTCATTTTTACTCAGTTAAATGCACACACACATATACACATCCAATTCTAACTTTTCTTTTTTAAAAATCTTTGTTTTTTGTGAGTTTGTTTTTTTTAGATTTTGCTAAAAAGACATAAAAAGCTATAAAAGCTAAAATTTTCACTACTATGTAGTGAATTGTGTGTTTGTGGGGGGGGGGGGTCATCTGCACTACTACATTTTAGCATTCTAGTCTCAGAAGAGTTTTTTTATCATCATTTCAGAAACAAAATCTGTGCCCAGACAAACTCCCACCCACCAAAAAAAAGACTTTCACAAGGCCATTTACATATACTGGGCTCATGTGTGTGCGGGTGTAAATTGTAAGCAAGGGGTCGGTTACTTAGGAGCAGAAAATACTATGGAGGAAACATAAAACTGTGAAAAGTAAGACCAGAGATTTCTTTTCTTGGACCAATGACAGGTGGAACTGTTAATGTAACTGAAAATAAAACATGAGTATAAAGCATTCATGGCGATGGAAAACACAGATTGGGTGTCATACGGACGGTAACTCTTTGTGACTGCTTAGACCAAATCAGAAAGCAAACACTGGTGTCTGTGTCAGTGTTCTCAGAAGAATCCGTTTCTGGTTCTAAAACATCAGAACAGTGTGGATGCTTGGTGTTAACATGTTGAAAGTTATGCATTTTAAGATAAAAACACAGAAGCATAGATGTAACCTGAAAATCAGATGTGAGTATTCATGGATTTAGTGCTTATGTATGTGTGTGTGTGTGTGTGCAGTTAATCCATACACTTGTCACTCAGTTAATTCCCCTCCTGCCACCCTGAACCTCTCCCAGACAGCATATTCAAATCAACGCCCAGCCCTAATTATTGTGTAGAAAACAGAGGACTAGCAAAAATACAAATTACCAGACATGAGTATGGTAATTAAGCAGTCAAAAAATAAATAGGTTTACAACAGGGCAGCAAACAGCACAGCTGTTTTCCCTGAGAAGGCAAAAGCACAGCTGACTCTGTGATTCTCAAATCTGTGAGAGTTTACAAGTCAGATTAACTGAGCTCAGCGAGGACTCTCCAAAAAGACTGAGGCATGACGCTGCCTTCTTCTGTCCGGAGTAGGACTGCAACTACTGAGCATAATCAATAATGATTTATCTTTGAATTGATGTTTATAATTTTATTAACTGTTGAGGGAAAAATGTAGATTTTCATTGAAGCATGATTTAACACAAAAATAGAAATAAATCTTCATTTATAAAACAGAAATAGAGAATGTTCAACAAAAATCCACAATGATAAACAACTCAATTTCACAACTGTTTTTGATTCATTTCTGCCAATTTCTATCCAAACATATTTATATTCTGATTGTCTTTATTGCTGGGCATCACAGTTTCATGTTATGTCAACATCTGCAGCAGTTGTTCTTTGTATGTGTTTTGATACCACCTAAAACATAGTGTTATAAGGTAAAGCTTTTTGCGGCTTTTCTTCAACATGTTGAACACATTTTTCCCTATTATTCTTAAAATTAATAATTTTCTTTAAAGGTAAAAATCTGGAAAAGTGCCTCTTTTTATTTACTATTTACTATTCTGAAATTAGTTTGATTATTAAAAATATTTAATATAAAAATCAGCATTTGCAACACTATAATACTGCTGTTTAAAGATTACTGTTTTGGGATTTTTTTTGTTTGCTTTTTTGATGACTTAATCAGCAGCTTTTTTGTGTGTTCTCCCCATTTGTCTCCTCACTTTCTACTACTGGAAATATTTTCTGAGCATTGTTTGCCACAAGAGGACCTTGTTTACTGTAAACTACGGGGGACATTGTCTTCTTACAACAGGAAACACAACAACTTTAGGGCAAAGCATTTGAGTGAAAGTCAGACAAAATATCTGTTCCTTTGTTTTTCAAAAACTGTCTATTTTTGGTTGTTGTCGGTTTGGTTGTGTTTGCACTTGTAACTGACCTTGATCTGTTGAAGCTCCTGAGGAGATTTTAGTCTCAGACACATAGCTTGACTCAGGTAAGCATCCAAGTCCTCTTCAGACAAAGTTTTTACCTGAAATTACACACACACACACGCACAAAACACAGGCAGACATACACATACCCATAAAGAGAGAAATACATGGTTAGCCAATTTAATCACAACCCAGTGTGTCTTCTGTGTGGGTCAGTTTGTTTTGCTCTGCTCTCTGTACAACAATTCAACAGAGAAAGAAACAATGCCAAATGCAGACACAAGGCTGCCCAGTTGTGTGTACAAAACAAACAAAGCCTGAAGCTATTTAAATAGACGAGTGATGAGAGAATGTGAATGCAGCAGTGATCAGACAACAACAACTACTGTTGTCTGTCTGCCTGTCTGCTCAACTTTGATTGCCCACTCATCTAATGGTCCATAACAAGCTGCTCTTCTGTTTGTCTGCTGGTGCTTTATCCATTTAAAAGACTGGCTCCAAGAGTCCATCTGTCTGTTTGGACAAAAATCTGCATTATGCATTCTATAAGGCTGCCTGTTAATCTTTGCATCTTTATGAGTTCTACTGCTATTAGGTGAAATCACGTCGAAATGCAGGCCTGACATGATATGTTGAAGGGCAAATATCCTATTTGTTAAAATTTTACTGCTGGAATGTTTGTCACCAAAAGGTTTCTTTACAGCAAACTGTTCAGATGTTTTCATTGTTATACCTTAACACAACCCACTGTAACTTGGTGTTATCCAAAAGTACAAAACTAAATCTTTGCAAGCAATTAAAGTGAAATTTCAGAAGCACATTTCGAAAACTCAAGGAACATTTGAGATTTATTTCTTTGCAGACCTAACTTTGTTAGTGAGGCACTGAATACTGGTTTAAGACCTGTTTGTTACACAGTTAATAGATGAATCAACAGTATAATTTTTGTTTAGCTTCCACTACTTGACGAATGCATATTTATCCAGATGATGCGATCCTGTTATCTGCTGTGTTCAAGCTCAATCAGATGACGTCAATGCAAAATGTACAAATCGAAAACACAAATCTCTGCACTCTCTCTCTAAAAACAAGGCATTACAAAAGGATTACAAACACTACAATTGTGTCCTTATTTTTGTTGTAAATTTTACACCATAAACACTTGTTCTAAGGCAAATTAAGATATGGCTCTTAAGATATTCAAAGCCTCTGGATGGTTATCAGAGCACTTGTTGACGTAAGAGCTGGATTTCCAAAGACAGTGTCTGTGGCTAAACTGGGCACGCTGTGGGTGATAGTGGCTACCATTAAGCCATGACAAAACAACAGAGAAAAGACCGTCAACAGGTGGTGTTTAACTTCAAATCACAAGCTGACAAAAGGACGGAATAATTGTTGTATATGTCAGAGATGTAAATCCCAAATCACAAGCTGTCTTGTTTGTTAAATTGTCACCAGATACATTTGGTCTTTCATATTCTGTTTACATAAATCACCAGGTGTAGGTCTACTAGCCATACAGCGGCTTTATCTTGACTGAACCGCCTAAGTGCAAACTGCTTCTATTGTGTTTGACTGTTTCATTTAACAGCTTACTTTATTTACTGAGGGCTAAGTCAAACATGGAGCTTGATCAATAGAAACCAAAACAGTCATATCAATCACAGTAAAGACAATGTGCTTTTACAACAGGAACACCAAACACCATTCAGAAGAATATTGTAACATCAGAGAGCATAACTTACACGCATTTTGAATTAAAATAAAACTAAATTCTATTTTTTAATTGTGTTTATGAATCTAAATATTGACTGATACAAGTAGATTTGCTTAATTCATAAAATATGAGAGTAATTAAGTTCTATAATCAAATCATTAGACAGTATGTACAAATCTTTGAATGTTTTTATTTTTCTCTTTCTTGGAGTATTATATTTAATTCAACAAAGTACTTTCACTGTTTCCTTAGTAATTAATTTTACTTTTGTTCAGTAAATACTTTCTTTAATTGGGCTAATGACCTCATTTTTCTTTCATCTGGCTGCAATGTCATTGTCCACCGAAATCTGTCAGAGAAAAATGAAAAAAACTTGACACTACCTGGAGGACGATGTAAGTGACCAAGCAGAGAGCAGCCAGGAGAGAGTCTTCAATAACTCCATACAACTCAGATAAATCCTGACAGTCAAAAATTGAAAGGAAGGACATCAGGCGAAGAGCAGAAACTTCAGGACCAGTGCCAAACCATAACAAGTCCACATTGGGTTGATCACCTGTACATTCAGACAGAGAAAACTTACCGTGAGAGTTTGCTTTAGAAGCACAAACACTAGCTGAACCATAACAAAAGTTTTAAACAAATTAAGCATAACCAGAGGCTGCTTTTAATCCTCTTTATTCATTCACTCTAAAAGCCAGTCGAGTCTAAGAGGTCTACAATGCCTTAAATTATGGACAGCAGAAACAGCAGTCTTATACAGTATTTGATACATTTTTTATAATCACATGACTTACTTGGTTGTTGTTGGTGTTGTTTTTGTTATTTTTCTGGAGCACAGCAAACTTTAAATGTATTACACAAGACTGGCCCAGTGCATTGCTGTTCTATTAGAATTCAAATCAGATAATACATAAAGAAACTTGCAGGTACAGTACATTGGGGGCTGACTGGGACAGAGTGGACCACGTCAGGTTCCTGTAGAGGGTTTCCAGGATAGACAAACCATTCTCTGACAGCTGGAAGGTCTGATGGCTGACTGCTGCCTGAAGAAAAAAAGAAGTCAACATTAGACTTCAACTGACCTTGTTGTCTGGAGAATACAAAAATGCATTCTTTAATTTTTACTAAAGTATGCACATGAAACCAAAACAAGGAGAAATTCCAGGCATGTACTTCTCCTGTGGTGTGAGTATAGTATATGTATGCCCATGTGTATAGACAAAGTCTGCATGAATGGTATACTATGGTCTGGCACTCTTTAAGTTTACATGTGCATTTGTCTGAGATATGTTGTTTTCTTACTGTTTTTATGATGCTGCCATAGCCATTTATGATGTTGAACGTGTATATGTTTATGATCCACTCAGCAAGTTTACTGTCCTACCATCATGCCTGTTTAGCAGCAGCCAATATATGTGTTGTCTGCACAGCTTGTAGACAAGGGCCTGAGGCAGCAGTTCAGTGTCTTCCTCATCCTCCAGAGTGTTGCTACACTCAATGACTCCCTCCCACACAACACCGTAAACCATGAAACCCTCTGCTGCTACATGCTTCTCTCTGCAGGCCTGTGGAAAACCACAGAGTAAAACATAATAAGCCTGTGTGGCATTTGGTACACTCCAAACAGAAGAGACAGAATGAGGAAACAGAACATACCTTCAGTATTTCTGGACTAACATGTTTCTCAAAGGCTGGGGCAGGGATTTCACTTTTATGAAGAGCTTCCTGTCCCGGGAGTAAGTAGGAGTGAATTCCCCTCTTTACAAGCTCTCTATGAGGAGCTGACAGATTCAGAGACTGAGGGATTAGCCCAGTGTCTTCCTCATCTCTGCTCCACGAGGAGCTCACAAGGTGGCATACAGCTAGCATCATTTGACCATGTGGAGCACCACAGGTGGTTGAGGGATGGTTTATCCTGGAGAAAAAATAAACTGATGTCATGTAATGTCCTCTAAATTTCAATTATGTTTGCTTACTAGCATAAATTATTATCAGTGGATGCATCCAGTGTTTATATTTTTGTAACTGAATGTAGTCAACATTTACACTAACACTAACCACAAAGGAAAACTCCACACACCTGTATGTTGCCATAGCATCGTTCCTGATGTGCTGCATCTTCTCCTGTGACACCACATCATTACCTAGGAGACAGGCCAGCAGAGGTAGCTGGGCAAGAGTCAATCCAATGGTTTGGCAGAGTCTCTGTCGGTCGTACAGAACGGTGGTGAGGCTGTCGATCCGCAGCTTTTCCACAGAGAAGTAGGGGGCACTTGGGAAGATAAAACTACATGCTCATATCAAACAGTTTCTCACCGTTTTACAAAGGATAATTGATAAGTTTATGGCTCAAGGCGAAAAGAAATTAGAATTGCAGCTTTTGATTCACAAATGAGCAGTACAGCTCAATGAGTGATAATCTAGAAAAGTTATGATATCTGTGGTATTTCTGTAAAAAAAAAATTCTGCAAGCCAACACTGTACTAAGAAAATGAACAACACTGGTGACCCTTGATTAGGCTCTAGAGACTGAGGCCCCCAAAACAGAGATACTACAAAAGTTGTTACCATCAAACTCTCTACATAATCACTGAGATTTGAGCTGGTCCCACTTGTAACAGTTTAGGCCAAAAACTTATCAATCACCCCTCGCACATGGAATATCAACAACACACAGTCTCAGAATTTATTAATCTATTATCACATGCTGTACACAGTCTTGCAAGTCATTCTTCAGCAACTTTGACATTTTTTAAATTCAAAAAAGAATATAAGAATAGCATGAAAATTTTAACAAACCTGTCATATATGATGAAGTCTGAGTCTTGTCCCAGAATGCCCATACTACCATGCTGACGAGCATAACTTGCAATCTCATAGTCAGCCTCCTGCACTGAGCAAAACACTTCCTGACCCAGTGACCTATAAGCAACAATAAAATCTACATTAAGAAAATATTATCAAACAGCAATTGAGACAACCAAGTAATATCTCACAGTATATGTTCTGTACAAGAGACATAAATGCAACCTGAGAGCAAAGGGTGTGAATGTTGCCAAACCGGAAGGAATACACATGAGCTCTCTACCAGGCTGGTCTCCATGTGCCTTGATGTGACGAAATACTTTAGAAACCTCCCCGTTCACTCTGCGTCTCCTCTTTACCTGTGGACAGGGGAAGATGCTGTATATGGGAGGTGGAGTTATTCTAAATACTATAAAATGCATTCTACATACTAAAACCATATTAAATCTACACTATAGTACTGAGGAAACTAATCTGTACATAAAACTGTAACTTAGGACAGATATTTAGAGACAGTCTTTCAACAGGTGCATTTCTAAGATGTGTTGAATAAAAGCAATTTAGATATGCTGTCTGCAGGAAAATACTCAAATAAAACGGGATTATAATTTTTTTCCTCACCCACTCCTGTCTCTTCTGCTCCTTTACAACCCCATCAAAGAAGAAGACCAGTCTGATACCTGCTGAGGTGAAGGCCTCCACCCAGCTCTTTAGCACATTCACATACTCTCTCCACTGCCCCCCACACACCCAGTCCCTACATGAGTACCAGTGGCGCAGGCAGGCCATACCATCCACAATGAGTGTGGGGCCTAAATGACAGTGAAAATACAAATGTTATAAATATCAGGTCTGTAAGGAAACACACTCTAAGAAAACACACATCTCAAAAAATTTAGAATCCATATTCTGTGTCATTTGATTTACATAGCTTACGGCCATTTAATCACAATGATCACAATCAGAAAGTACTGCCATAATGCTCATTCAGACTGATAACATGGTCGGTCACTTATTTCATTTTTTTGAGTCCCTGTTGGCACTGCTCTTACCTTTCAGAGAACAAGCATCACTGATGTGAAGTCTAAGCATGCTGTTCTGAACAGTAGTACTGGTTTTGTTACTTTCGCAAGTGTCATCAGATTTAAAATCAGATATAGTGGACAAATATTTAAATTCACCAATATGCCAATAACACACCAATAATGTGCTTTACTCCAGTCTCGACAGACTCACTACACTTTTATCCGCTCCCACTAGAATTTCTTGTTTATTGAAAATTTGAATTCATAGACACAATGCAGGAAAGGTCTGAACAATCTTTCATAATTTGATTTATATCTCTATGTTTTGCCATTTCCCTGAAATCTGTGTGTAATTTTATGTGTTGTGTCCTGTCTGCACCTAAGTGGCACCCTCTAACTCTGGTGTTGAAAGATAAGATCCAACATTATTTACTAATATCCAGCCTTTCCCCTGACTAAGAAGAATAACCAAAACACTGACCACATGGACAGCATCTAAGATACTTCCACTGTTGCAACCCCAACTGCTATGCTTCTTGCACACAAAGATAAACTCAACTGGTTGTGCTGGCTGACGCTGTGCAGCCTTGCTGACTTTTAGCTGCATGTTGTCTGGCCATTTCTCTCAGGTTCACAGGCACACAGGCTTCTGGACAGCAGCGGTCCATGAAGGACTGCAGACCTTTCACACCCATCTCTACAAGAGAGGATACAGAAGGACAAAGTGAAAAAGATATCATTGGAAATTTCTTTTTATCGAGATGCTAAGTTCAGACGTCTGCGTATCATCTTATAATTTAATTTTTTAACGTATGTGACTGTTTCGGCTTCACATCGTTGCAAGACGACACAAACAATGTGACAGTCTGCCAACTTATTTGGTTCAACGCTCACTGATAAAAGATCTGACAGCTAACAGTAAATGCTAACAGCTAGCTTAGCTTATAGCCGCTTAACTAATTTATTTCAAGGTTGTTTCGTTTCTTGTCCTTACGAACTAACTCGTTTTATACTAGGTAATGTTTGTAAATACTATTACTCTGGAACTGCAAAGAAAAAAGTTACTTGAAATTCTCCGCGTGTGTAAGCAGCATTTATCAGTGTTGTGTTTACCTTGTTGTAAATTCAACTTACTTCCTATGATGTACGCGTGGCGTCATCACGTTGCAAAACAAAGCACACGTGCTCAGCGCTTGGAGCCCACCAAGACTACTGTGCAGTGGTTGCCATAGCAGGTCATTACTGTGTTAAATCCAAATATTTAGGACTACGTTGACCCAAAGATATATCCAGGAGACACATACTGAACAACTAGTTTAGAACATAATTGTACTGATGCTGTGTTGAAAAAATAAACAGATTAATGTGGCATGAATGAGAATGGACTATTGAAGTACTCCCATAATAACTCCCCAGGCTGAGATCAGACACGGGCTAATTGCTCTCCAGGCTCTCCTGGAGAATGGGGCTCCTTTCTGGAGTCACAAGCTATTAGGTCTACCTTCTTAACACAAAGCACCCCCTTCCCCTCCACTCTATTGTCTGAGTGGAGCAGGAATAAAGAAAGGGACATATGCTGGATGTCAGTCCAGCTGTCAGCATCTGTCGTTTCCCAGCCAGATGCTCTATGTACTGGGAGGACAATCCACCCTTCCTAGTCAACTGATCTTCAAGTAGGGAGGGGCTGTGTTATAAATCTGCCCTCTGTGATGGCACTTAAGAGTTATAACCAGTGGACTCATGAAGACCACATAGGCATTCTGGACTCACACAGAACTTGGCCAAGGGTTTGTGCCCTAGTACCCTAAAGCATCTGCTGCTGTAATGACCCTTTCACTTCAAGGGTATGAGTAAGGATCACTTAAGCCTTAAAAAGGGGGAGTTTTTGGAAAACTGGGGTGCAGATGTGTGCAGTTGTTGAATCAGAAAGCTGCTTCTCTCTTGGCCTACATGTCTGAAATGATCTTATTAAATATTGCTGAACTATTTAGCTTCAGGTAATTTATCAGGTTTAGATCCACGCTTAAAGCCTGATAATCACAGTAAATTGATATTTTAATTTGTTTTTTAACTAATAGGAAGAGCAGAAAAGGTCATCCAGCACAGAGATGATTGGACAAAGAGGGGTGCTAATAAGGCCTACTGGTGGATAGAGCCAGGAGGAATGATTAAAAGCAAACAAAGCATTTGATGTGTATTAAAATGAAAGTGTTCATTTCTTATACTTTTATCAAGTTGAAAGAGTTTGCACCTCACAAAGATAACACATGGTTCAAACCAGTTTTTATCATAATTAGGCTAAGTAGTTAACTTTATTGAGGGCAAAATGTATTTTTACAGCCTGCACATGTGTATGTCACACATGAAAAACATACAGACAGTGTAGCTGGTTGTGCTCTATCAACATACAGCACATAACCATGTCCCTGCACATATCCTCCTTATTGTTGGTGAGCACAAAACACCGGAAGTGGAGAAGGGTTAATACTGTATGATCCTGCATCCCGTTTTCAACAGTCAGTGTTTGGGTCTGTTGCCTATTCACTTGAACTAACTCAACTTCCTTCTCCTCCTACACTGACTCTTCCTTCACTTCTTCTATCTCCTCCCCTTTGAGCCCACCCCCTCAAAGATGCCTCGCCACTCCTCCCTGCTTCTAACCAAAGCTTGACTCAGGAGAAACAGAGGCAGATGTTCCAGGAGCACACGACTGCCCTCAGCCCTACCCCCCAACACCTCCCATTTGTACTGGATCAGCAGTTAACCCCCGGAAAGAATTGACCATAAAGCACTCACACACACACACATACAAAGAACACCGCTGCACAAATCTGTACTGGCTCAACAGTTGTCCAACTGAATGAATCACACACACACACACACACACACACACACACACACACACACATACATATACACACATCAAGTGTTGTCCAAATCCTCTCAGTGTCCCTGATAGTAGCCACCCCAGGGTCAGTCCTGGTGTCAGCGTCCAGGGCCCAGGGTCTCTCTGGGCAGCTGGCCCAGCTAATCCTGCTGCTGGAGGCAACTGGTCCTCAAACTAAAGGCCAAGGACCCCTGGGGGGCCCAGGGCAGGGATCTCAGGGAGCAGGGAGTGTGTGATTTGTTCAAAATGCAGGGGGGGTTGTTTGTATGATTTTCTTGTTTTTAGTCCATTAAACATTAAACCTTAAATTTCACGGTGAGGCAAGACTTAATCTGTGACAATGGCGTCATGTGGGAATTTATTTGCTAGGTCATCCTTTGCAAGTTACAATTACTTTCAACTATTTGTCAAATAAATTTTCTCAGTGTATCAATTTATTGTTTAAACTTTGAAATTATGCAAGAAAATGGTTAAAATTTCCTTACAATTTTCTGAAACCCAAAATGATGACTTTAGATTGCTTGTTTGTTTCAAAATAAGATCTTTATCAATCCCAGGTGGAGTTGTTGTGCAGCTGTTACTGATAGTAGTGAAAGATCACAACTAAAAATGGTGCAGTGCAAACCTTTTTCATTTAATATCACAAATAGAAAGAAAAACAGTATATTCTGACATTTGAGACACTCACACTAAAAAGTATTTCGGCAATTTCTTGTCCAAACAAATAATACATCATCAAGATGGTTGTAGCTGATATTGGGTAATCTTTTAGCTCACAAATAAAATTAAGCACTGGAGGATGTAGATGTGTGAAACATAAAGAGTATGTAGAGTCAATGTAAAGAGAGTACAATGGTTTTATATAAAGCTGGCACTGTTGAAATTGGCATTTAGAAGCAATTTTAAAATAACTGTAATTTAAAAGAAAAAATGACAGTCTTATTATAGAACTTCAAAACTGAATTGCCTTCAATAAAAACACAATGATAACTCAGACAAGGGGCCACAGTATTGAGGTGTGCAATACCTTTTGTGTCACACATTGAGCCAACAGGTGGTGTAAGTTACTACAGTCCTGGTTGGGACAGCAGTTACATAGCCTCAGGTCCTTGTGTCTTAAATAAAGGATAGACGCGTGGGTCTCGAGTTGCGATATACACCCCAACACAACATGGTGGAAAAATGCATGAGAATTAATTGAATTGAATCAAACAAGGAAAGTAACACAGCAGCACAGAATTTGTCTAATTGAATACCAGCCTGTATCTCAGTACTGTTGTCATGCAGAGGAACCACAGCACAGAGGGAGTTACATGTGGTCTGTTTGAAATTAGAAATTCCCCTGTGAACTTTGATTGCTACAACTGACTGGACCAAAGGCTAAGATGCTATGTGCAACAATGTTAGTGTGTGTGTGTGTGTGTGTGTGTGTGTGTGTACGTATGTATGGTTAGTTGGTGTGATGGCAGTATTGTGGAGGTTCCCACGACAGCCATCCATCCATTTCTTGGCACACACACACACACACACACACACCCACACACACACACACACACACACTCAAACACACAGGCCATATGGCCACTTCATACCCCTCGCATGCCTCCACTGTGATTTGGCCCTGAGACCCATCAACCAAGTTGTAGCTTCACCTACACGGGCATTTGGTCTGTTAATCAGAGGATGGAGAGAGACATAAAGGAAGAGATAGAGGAAGGACAGAAAGATGAGAGAATCTGTGATTGAGAGGAAGAAAAAGAGGAAGATATAGGAGGAGAAATTAAGAGGTTTTATTGAGAGATAGAGATGAGGGAAGCCATTTGGTACTTAGTTGGTGTTGTGGTGTTTGGTGAGCAGATGGCTGGGGCTCGAGGAGGGGCGTGTCTTGTCCTCGCGACCCTTCACAAATCACACAGTTTCTCCCCTGAGGGGCTCGCGACTCTCCGTTCAATAAGAATCAATGGGAATTACTTCGCGAGAGAAAGGGATGAATGGGCGGCGGGGCGCGAGACCTCTCCCTTTGTTGTCTCCCTGCGTGTCACAGAGCTCCTGGTCGCACACAAACACACTCACAGGAACCCGCACACGCGCGCACACGCAGTTACACGTACACACACAAACAATAGGAAAGCACTTCAGTTAAACAATCGACCTCCAGTTAAACAATTTTTTAACCTCACACACGCGCGTTCACGCACACAGTCACTCACGCACACAAAAAGAAGGATCAGATGGGAGGAGTTTCTACTTTCTGCTGTTTCCTCAAGACACAATTAGAAAATCTCCTGGCATAAATTATGTTTTAGAGGAAAATGTCATCTTGATGCTGGTGAAGGAGGGGGGTCACTTTCCATCTCACCATGCCTCTCAGTCACGCTTTGCTGGCGTAATCGGAAAATGTGTGCCACGTCATGGTGATGAATGACTGATAGTATATTGGCCTAATACAGAGAGGGAGAGAAAGAGCACCAGGGACCTCTGAAAGTCGGGATGAGTGTTAATAAAAGGCTTCAAGAGAGGGATTTTACGCCACGCCACATAGGAGCATTGTATGCTATTGAGAAGGGGGCTGAAATCAACTGGTTAAATAAAATGAGCAGCTCGGAGCAGCGTCCTATAGCTAAACACACATACGGGTATCTGGAAAGACTTTGGCAGGCAAGGATAATAGTGTTAAAGCTTAAGGTTAAAGGCCCCTCAATCAGCCTGAAGGGGTGTAAAGACCAGCACATCATGGACACGCAACCACATTAGACATAGGCTTCTCATTTATCTATACACCGACCCAGAGGGATTTACAACCAAGCAGGGTCACAAACTTATGCAATGATTGGACAACAGCAGCTTTGCGAACAGTAATGCATCAGCACCTTGTGTGAGGACATGATAGGCTGAAAGTTGTCCACGGGACAGGGTTAGTTGTGGTGTGTGAATGAGGGCCTTGTTTGTCGACAGCAGTAGACCCAAAACAGTGATTCTGTGCAGAGAGAGCTGCTCCAATTAGAGTTGTTAATTAAGACCCCCTCCTCCTCCCCTCCAATGCCCGCGTGCTCATATGTGTAAACATCGGAAGTGGTGTAGTATTCCTACTTATTCTGCAGGGGGCTTCACTACCTGCCCTAACACATTAATAAAGAAATCAGTCAGAGAGGGGGATCTCTCTGGATCTTTTTATCTTTGTGGAATTTCTTTTTTCACATTTATCGAGACAGTCGGGCTGATCCTTTCTGCAACTCCCCTCTTAGCCTTTCATTTCTATTTGGGATCAGATGGTCTTAAAAAAATCTTCTAATTCATAATCTCTTAAGGCGTTAATGACTCAGTGAGAAGATGATAAAAGAACAGCACATGCGCTTAAATTTAATGAAAGGTGCACAGGGCTCATGTACCAACATCTTCAGTAATGCCAGAGATAAGCTAATAATAACATCCTGCCAACAAGTGTGAATTCTTTCCCCACATTTTTCTGCGGATAGGTATGCAAATTAGACAGTGTGTCCATGTGTGGAGTTACTGTTATGTTCCCATACTAAGCAAAACAGGGAATACTTTCAGGGACTTGTAGTATCCATGGTAGCTGCTGTTGTGTAATGTTTTATCTCTTGTGATTGTGTGCAGGATATTTTATTCCCAAATAAACTGTAAAATTATTGTTTATGCAACAGGACTCTCTCTCTCTCTCTCTCTCTCTCTCTCTCTCTCTCTCTCTCTCTCAATCTCTCTCTCTCTCTCTGGTGCTGTATTATTGTGGGAGAGCAGGTGCTGCCGGCCCAAAAACCATACAGCAGAAAGCACAAAAACATTAACA
>JAQMCX010000001.1:6706029-6725011 GCA_029814765.1 Acanthurus leucopareius | reverse complement strand
TAAAATTATTGTTTATGCAACAGGACTCTCTCTCTCTCTCTCTCTCTCTCTCTCTCTCTCTCTCTCTCTCTCCTTCTCTCTCTCTCTCTCTGGTGCTGTATTATTGTGGGAGAGCAGGTGCTGCCGGCCCAATTACCATACAGCTGAAAGCACAAAAACCTTTACTCCCTCTATGCCTCCCCTCCTCTTCATCCTCCTCCCCCTCCTCCTCCTCACAAAGTCCCTTAATGACAGCCACGCGAGTGACACACTACCAAGTCTTTTTACTGCCTCTACCAAAGAGCAAGTAAGGGAAATACAGAGCAAGCAGTAAAATAGATTTGGGTGTGTTGGCCTGCAGCCATCGTGTGCGTATTTCGGTGCATTTTGGCGAATTGATTCTTTCAGAGAATATTTTAGTTGCAAGCTCATAAAGGTCATATTCATCCATTAGGATGTTTCAGAATATATTATCCAGGAATATAAACACAAAAAGTCTGTGGAAATTTTGAAAGCTCAGTAGGGTCGGATTTATGGGGCATGCAGTGAGCTGTGGGATATTATTGAATTTTTTTTATTAATATGCTGTTTCCTTTAGGAAACAGCACGAATAAATCGATCAATTGTCCTCCATTACAATTAAATAAGTAAATCATGGAACCAGCATTTATTATGTCACATTATGTAAAATGGCATAATACATGATTATATGATAAATGCGCATAGCAGAATTTTTAGAGGCATGGTGAAGGAAAAAAAGCTGAAAATAAATATATGGCCATAGAAACAAATTGACCTGTTTTGGCGTTGTGAACATGTGAAAACACCGGCAGGGGTTACACCATAGGAATGTGGCGGGGCAGATGGTGGTCGTTCCAGCGCAGTTGGGACGGCTGGCTGCCGGCTGGCTATGCAGGGGAACAAGCCAGCCAAGGCTTTAGCATAACCCCAGATATGAGGAGCCACCGTCGGACTGGCTGCTGCGTGTATAAATCACTTGATGCTGCGATGTGGAGGATTTCGTACAGAGGTTAAAGTATTTGTCGGAATGTAAATGGGCCCGTGTTGTGTTGTGGAGGAGGGAGACATCAGGGTAAGCATGGGTTGTTGCACATTTAACAGCTCACTAGCCATTTGGTCTGTCCCTTTGAGAGAAAGAGAGAAAAGGAGGGGGGGGGGTTACAAAAAGTTGTGTGCATCCCCCTCGTCCCATCGCACCCCTCCACCCCCTCCCCTTTCTTTGTGATGGCCCCGGGGCGGACTTGTGGTGGTGGTGGAGGGAGGGGAAGAAGAGGAGCAGAGGGGCTCATTTGCATCTTATTACCCTCCGCCTGCTGGCTCGGTATAAAACCCTGTGCGGCGCAGGAGATCCATCAGACATACGCACAGTTGTACCGAGAGAGGCAGAAAGAGACGGAGACTTGGGATCAGCATATCATTATCAATTAAGTGGGAAAATAAACAAGGCCTCCAACTCCTCAAACGATTGACTGGAATTAACTCTCATATATTTCCATCGGGGATTTCATTCACGCTTCTCCAAGGGGATCCTTCAGCTGAGGATTACTTTTCACTGTAAAACTTTTTTTTCTTTCTTTCTGTCAAAAACTCGTGCCTCGCATGGGAAAATAGAGGGGCAGAGGACAGACGCAATAAAGGACAAGTTTCACTACACCTTCCTTCCTTCCTGCGCGTCAAGAGTTCACCTTGGCTGTGACATAACGGAAAGCTTTTAAAACTTTCTCCATGATTATTTGAGCCGGGCTGCACGGACCTGTGGAGCTTTCACTGCTTGTTGAAGGGCTGTCAACACAATGGGACGCCTGTGTCTGCTCCTGGTTGTCACTCTCTCCCTTCTCACCTGCCAGGTAGGTTAATTAAAAGTAGGCGTATAAATAACGGATTATTAAAACACACGCTCTGTGTTTACAAACTTTTTCGTGGCTGTAAAAAGTTTTACATTACTTTTGAGGTATGTTCATAGTTCCGAACACATCATGAAGTTACCTGTCTCAAACAAACGGTACTTTTTATGTGTGTGTATAATAGGTTTTGTGCTCCGGAGTGTTTGAGCTGAAGCTGCAGGAGTTCCTCAACAAGAAAGGTGTATCGGGGAATACCAACTGCTGCCCCGGAGGCTCTGCTCTTGCGCAGGGCCAACACCAGCAGTGCGAGTGTAAGACTTTCTTTCGGGTTTGTCTGAAGCACTACCAAGCCAACGTCTCCCCAGAGCCCCCCTGCACCTATGGCGGTGCCGTGACTCCCGTCCTTGGCTCCAACTCCTTCCAAGTGCCGGAGACCAACGCGGACAGCTTCACCAACCCAATCCGCTTCCCCTTCGGTTTCACATGGCCGGTGAGTGTTTGTAGGCTTCTTATGAGGAATGTTATTTGTTGTACTTCTTCCATGCCCCCAAGGACTCACTACAACGTGTCGCATATTAACCCAATATGCATTTCATTTGCATTTCATTTGTAGATTTAGTATCATATTTATGTCACGCGTTTCATATAATGATTATGGGCACATTTTAAGGAATAATGAAAGCCATAGTCAGACTGTGGAGTTATTATATCCTTATTCCTTTGGGACATATTAGCTTTGAAGAGTGCAAAACGCAACAGATGCTCCCAAACTCAACACTTGTAAGGGTCTTTGTCAGCAGTGTGTGAGAGGGGCTATTGTAGTATTTCTGTGCTCTTTGGTAGGATAAAACGGGGAGGGGTGGAGGGCGTGTGTGTGTGTGTGTGTGTGTGTGTGCGTGGAGGGGGGCAGTTTTCACCAAACGCTTCTCTCCTCCGACCAGGCGTGGTGGGAAATTTAACATCCTCTGAGTTGGCACATCATTGGCAGCGCAGCGTGAAATTCCGCCTCGTTTGGTTTTACGGCGGTGTCAGAGTGTGATAGTAGCAGGGGTGTGAAAAGGGAGCAGGTAGTAGTCCTTATTAGGCCCCTAATCAACACGGGAATTAGGCTGTGAAGTTTATTGGGAGGCCTCCTAATGGCCCTCTGCTGCTCTGCGGAGGGAGGGAGGCCTCCAGGCCGAGCAGCTGTTGACTCTCTCTCCCTCTCTCTGTGTCTTTCCTCAGGGGACATTTTCACTGATCATTGAAGCTCTGCACACTGACTCCCTGGACGACCTGACAACAGGTGGGTGGCAGCCACAGAAGGCAGCAGTGTAACTCAAAGACAGGCCAGAAGGCTAATAGTGGCCTCGTTTTCTCTCAGTAGCATGTTTTTCACTTAGTGCTCAGCCATCAGTGCTTAACAGATCAACACAAAGTCTGATGAGTGTTTCAGCCTCTCCACCTGTATGCAGACATTTAACAAGAGCAAATTATAAACTGCTCCTTTCCTACATATAGTCTCCTCTTCACTTAGATAAAATGTTAGATTTGTGTGGTCTTGTTATGTCAGTGTTACATTAATATGCAGAAAACTGTCATTTTTGAGACATGAAAGGATTGATGACAAATTAATTGATTAAAGACAACATATATGTATCTAAGTTCCAAAGAAAAAAATTCTGTACCTCTTAAAAGTTCGGTATCATCACACAGGACAAAAGACACCCACAGTTTTGGTAGGTGTCACTTGAGATTTGCACCTGCTGTCGGGATATTTGCTGTTGTTATCTTTATGTCCTGCTCTTATCACTGAACTAATGATGACTAAGTGACCACAGCAAGAGAGTGTGTCGCTCTGTTGGTGGCAGGAGAGATAATGAAAAAACTGGCAGACAGGTGTAATCTATAATCTGTTTCTGAAAGGGGAGGACACATTTTACAACTTAAAATACTAATATATATATATATATATATGACTGTCTTTTATAGAAGACTTAGCAAAGAGGTCTTCATTAAAAAAAAAAATACAAAGATCTACATCAAGTCAACAAGTAATAGAGAACTAAAAAAATATGACAGTGACTGGATGTCACCTGGCTCAACTGCTGCCATGACTCTTCCATAGAACATCAATAATAACAATATTCATTGATTTTTGCAGAAAACCCAGAGCGTCTGATCAGCAGGATCACCACTCAGCGTCATCTCACTGTGGGGGAAGAATGGTCCAAAGACATGCAGACTGCAGGCAGAACCGAGCTGCGTTACTCCTACCGCTTCCTGTGTGATGAGCACTATTACGGCGATGGCTGCTCTGTCTTCTGCCGGCCTCGAGATGATGCTTTTGGGCACTTCACCTGTGGCGAGCGTGGGGAGATCATTTGCAACTCTGGCTGGAAGGGACAGTACTGCACTGAACGTAAGTGGGTTTGCTTATCAGCCTAACACTTTTCAATCAGGCTGTGTGAAGCAACACAAGAGGACAATCTATACATGGGGCATAAAAAAACCCCAGCAGTTCATCTTAGAAGTGCTGCAGTAGTTAATGTTTAAATTCACTGACAGCTGCCTCTGAGATAGATAAGATGAAGGAGCAGATCATTACTCATTAGTCACAGGTGCAGATGTTTAAGCATCCTCTGATCCCACAATACATGAGCAATAAAACTGCATGTTTTTCATTAGTTATGGCTTAGAGAGAAATCACAATCAACTTAAAAAATCTGCCAGTTAACTGTCAAATTTAAGGAGCTAAAAAATTTACACTGATGTGGCAAAGAGTCTCATGAAAGTTTATGAATTACTTTTCAAACTTGCCAAACTTTTTTGTTTTGGGACTGTTTTCCACCTCTTAATGCGGGGCCCGTGTGCAACAGGCGTCAGTTAGTTATCCCATAGCACCAGAGGCCTCCATTCTAATGAGCCGCAGTGGCTCCTCAGTAATTCACACGCCGCGTGCCTTCCATTAGACCACTGGGGCCTCCTCGCCCAAAACCTCCTCCCCGATTGGCCAAGTGGGGGTCCTGTATTGTTGCGGCTCGGGTCGGTGATTGGCCGAGCAGGGTTGTGTATTGTTGTGGAGGGGGCAGCTGCTCGGTGAGAGGAGACAATGAAGCAGCTGTCTGGTGGTTAGCTCCACACAGACCAGCTGGCCCTGGGGGGAGGAGGAGGGGAGTGAGGAGAGACGGGAGGAGCGGAGGAGGGAAAAGGAAAATGTAGACAAGGAGAGGAGGAGGAAGAAGAGAGGGAGGAGAGGAGAACAGAAGAGGATAGGATGATGGAAGAGGAAGGAAGAGAGGAGGATCAGAAGTTGAAGGGGAGAGGGGAAGAGGAGGAGGGGGCCAAGGGTGAGAAAAGGGACTTCTGACCCACAGTCAAGGGGAGAAAGGAGGCTTTGTGTGGGACGCTTTTGTGTCAGAGAGCAACCATGTTAAAGGCTGGTTCCCCCGTTTGATAACCAAAGCTGCTGTAGTTCCCTGTGGGCTGCTCAAGCTGGAAAGTAACTTTTTTAACATCTTTTTGCAGTATTGAAACATTTCAGCCTGTGGTCAAGAACAGCCTGATGACCCCTGATTACCCTTCAGATCTAATCATTTTCCACTAGCAGCCAAGTTCGATCCAGAGTGTCTTTAACCAGCAAACATAAGGCAAAGGCCTCTCTCTTTATTAAGTCTCTGTGACAGGAAGGGTAGAACCAGAAATGGACAATAAAAGAGATTTTAGACAAACAGAAAGACAGGTGGGCCACCAGACGGGCTGAAAGACAGGCAAACAGATAAGAAGGTCAGGACGTCATCCAGACCGGCAGCAATTTTTAAAAGTACATACATATGAATGGGAGACTGATGGAGGGCAAACACATGTTTCCGACACTGGATTTCCCATAATTCACCAGCCACTGTTTGTTTCCTCCCTGCAGCAATCTGTCTTCCTGGCTGTGATGAAGATCATGGCTTCTGTGATAAACCTGGGGAGTGCAAGTAAGTTAGGAAAACTCTGTCGTTCATTTTTCCCAACTTGGAGTTGCTTAGATGGAATATAAATAGATATGTTTACCGGCTTTATATTGCAAAACATGATTATTTTTTTCTTTATTTTTGTCATGAACAGTATTTAATGAATTTTTGTGTTCATAGATGCCGTGTGGGCTTCAGTGGGCGTTACTGTGATGACTGCATCCGTTACCCAGGCTGCCTCCATGGCACCTGTCAACAGCCCTGGCAATGCAACTGCCAGGAGGGATGGGGTGGGCTCTTCTGCAACCAGGGTGAGTTTACCAAGCAATTAACTACTTTGTTGGTCCAACCTAACCTCTTTGTTTCACACTTTAACTGTATCATTTCTCAATGTTGTTTCTTCTCAATGTTTCCAGATCTGAACTACTGTACACACCATAAGCCCTGTCTAAATGGAGCCACCTGTACCAACACCGGCCAGGGCAGCTACACTTGCACCTGCCTGCCTGGATACACAGGTGCCAGCTGTGAGATCCAGGTCAACGAATGCTCCGGAAACCCTTGTCGCAACGGAGGCAGCTGCACTGTGAGTATCAATCAGAGCCAGTAACAGACAAGTATATTCATGGCAACATTCATGTGTGTAACCACTTTTTTTTTTTACATTATTTTCAATACAGGACAACAATAATGGCTATAAGTGCACCTGCCCACATGGTTTCTATGGCAACAACTGTGAGTTAAGCGCCAATACCTGTGCAGATGGGCCTTGCTTCAATGGTGGGCGTTGTGCCGACAACCCTGAAGGTGGCTACTTCTGTCAGTGCCCGACAGGATACGCTGGGTTTAACTGTGAGAAAAAGATTGACCACTGCTCCTCAAACCCTTGTTTGAATGGTAAGATGTCCTCTGTTTTTTAAGTTCACCATCACCTGCAACTAAATCTAAACTTAGAGTCAAGATATCTGGAGACTAACCCGTTCTTTTATCTCAATCCTCCCCCCTGCAGGTGCAGAATGTGTGGATCTGGTTAACTCCTATGACTGTCAGTGTCCTGAGGGATTTTCAGGTCCTAACTGTGAGGACAGCAGCAACATCTACGGATACTGTCTGTCCTTTCCTTGTCAGAACGGTGGCACATGTCAGGAGGGAGGGAGTGGCTACACCTGCACCTGTCCACCAGGTATGTCAGCGCTCAACAGATGTTTCCTGTGTTTACACCATTTTTCTTATTTAGTTTGTATATAAGTTTTGTTCTAGAAACTGAAACTCTGCTTCTTCTGCAGGATACACCGGTGAAAACTGCAGCTCCCCAGTCTCCCGCTGTCATCACAACCCCTGCCACAATGGAGCTACCTGCCATGAGCGCGGCGGTCGCTATGTGTGTGCCTGTGTGCCTGGCTATGGCGGCCACAACTGTCAGTTCCTCTTACCTGAGGTGCCCAGGGGTCAGCCAGTGGTGGATGGACCGGATCGGAGATATTCTTCCCCAGATACTGGAGATGTTGAAGAGGAGGAGGACGACGACAAGGGATTCCCCTGGACGGCCGTGTGTGCCGGCGTCTTTCTCGTTCTTGTGATCCTGATCGGCTGCTCAGTGTTGGTGGTCTACGTTCGGGTCAAACTGCAGGAGCGGCACAGTCACCACGGTGACAGTGTCCACAGTGACAGCCATGAGACCATGAACAACCTGACGACCACCAACAATTGTCTCCGCAGTGACAAGGAACTGGGCACTATGATGACGACTTCAATTAAAAACACAAACAAGAAGGCAGATTACCATTCAGACCTTGCGGGGTCACTGGGTGGTCTGAGTGGCATCAGTGGGCTCAACGGATCAGAGAAGAACGGCTTTAAGACTCGCTATCCCAGTGTGGAGTACAACCTGGTCCATGAACTGCGACCTGAGGAGATGTCACTGTGTAAAGATGAGCAGCGTGATGAGGCTGAGGTCAAACGTGAAATACTGGATGAGTCAGACTCCGAAGAGGGATATAGGAAGAGACAAAACAGGTACATATAGAACTGTAGAATACATACTTACATAAGTGCACTGCTTGGAAATTTAAATCATGCATGCCTAAAACTTAACCTCTAATTGCATAGATAAAAGTTCATCAAACTGCAATGTGAGAATGCGTTGAGTGAAGGACAGCCTTTCTGATTCTGTTTGTGTTCTGCTTCGTCCCACAGTGATGCATCAGAAAAGCAAGTAGAAGACTCACCAAGCAGCAGCGAAGCAAAATGTCAGTCATCCTGCGATTTGAAGTGTCACGCAGCAGCAAGTGATCTCAAATACCAGTCAACCAGTGACGTAAAATACCAGTCAACCACTGATGTAAAATACCAGTCAACCAGCGATATAAAATACCAGTCAACTAGTGATGTTGAATACCACACTCCCAGTGACAGCAGGTACTGTTGTACCACGGACACCAAATACCAGTCTGTCTACGTTATGTCAGACCAAAAAGATGAATGTATCATCGCTACAGAGGTGAGTACACACCAACAGGATTAACTGCTGACAAATATAAACAGAATTATTACAAATTCCTACAGTACACATTTAAAAAAAAAAACACACCAAACCCTGACTATTGTCTTTCTCTGTCACAGGTATGATACCAGTCCAGACTAGATCAGACCAGTTTCCTCTGGTGGATGGTGGTCGACACACACCAGCCCTGAGCAGTAGAGCTCATGTCGTCTCCAGGAGGTTTTACTCCTGCTGTTTGCTGCTGTTCCCTGGGATTTACAGGAGGACTTTGAGCCAAGGTGCAACTGAGCCAGAGCAGAGTCAGTCTCAACTTGGCAAGGACATAGTACTACAGTAGTACTACAGATGATTTTCAACCATCGATGGATGTAGGTCTAATGCTGACTCACTGATACGGTTGAAGTACCAGAAGACAGTGCAAGCACTAGTACAAACTTTGTACAGAAACAGTGCTGAATAAGTAGTCATGTAGTCAAATGGTGACTGCTGAAGAAGTGGTGGGAGATCCACTGCTTGCACCAGGATGGACTCTTTTCTCCTGATTTACTTGGAGTATTGACTCAGATGCTAACAGATGAAATTGTAGTACCGTGGAGTACTGATTTAATGAACAGTGTAGTACCTTTGGAGTACTGAGACCTTGAAGTACTGTTGTAGTACTGTAATGTGCTGTGGTTTTACAATGCAGTGTAAAGCTGTCATGGATATTAGACAGTTCATGTTCTGCGCAGTGCTGCAGAGAAAAAGATGAAGTACTGACAACAAAGGTCATTGTACTTCATCAGGACTGCAGCTGCTCGTGAAATCTGTTTATCGTTTAAAATTCATTTAAAAAAATAATAATAATTGGAGCTCTCCTGACAAAACAATACAAAATGAAGAGCAGCTGTACATCTTTAACTCTGCAGCACTGACAGACCACGTTGGCTGAGCTGGCTCTCAGCAGAAAATAGAGAACTGAAGACTCCAGTAGTGACTGCAGATAGATCCAGCATGGATCCTGTTGGGCCATACTGGCCCCCTGACCCCTGAAGGTTGTGATACACAGGGCAATGTTTTGGGCAGGGCAACTTAGAAATATACAACAATCAGCATAAGAGAACAAACAAAGGAAGAGACAATGAAACAAACAAGACAAAAGGGAAGGGAAGTGTTGTCATCCAACTACACAATTTTTCATTGACTACTTGTTCAAAATTAGAGCTACTCAATATTGCAGCTGAGACTTAAACAACAATTAATTGACAAAATTATTTTTTAAAAAATAGCTTTGCTAAGTTATCAAAATGATCTTGACCTCTGATGATGCTGTTGTGTTGCCAAGAAAGATGAGCTATAATTGACTAGTCTTTACTGCCAAGACTTCATTGCACTATGGAGGTGTGTGCGTGTGTGTATGTGTGTATGAATGTGTGTGTACAGAAGAGGTGATGCCTGTGTGTGGTGTCAAATGTATGCACTGCCCACTCCTGCTCCTCTCACTCCCTGTCTTCCACTATTAGCCAATTGAAGGACACCATCACGCCGCCTGCCGTTGGTTAGGATCAATTGTTTTTATTTTATTTGTTATCTAAAGAAAGATGTATGCTTTTAATTTAATTATGTAATTATTTGTGTTCCATTTTGTGATTCTTTTTGTTAAACCTGTTATAATTTAAGTTGGATTGTTTTTATTTGGCAGATAATGTATGTATGTAAGTATGTATGTATGCATGTATGTGTTAGGCACTTGAGACCCCTGTGACTGTGTTGTATTTAAGAGAAAAGTCGTATGTACAGAGCCTTTCATTTTTATTACTGGAAAACAGCGCAATATTTTTCCAAAATAAAAGAGGAATGAATATAGCAAAACTGCCGTTGAGTGATTTTATACTTGTACTTGGTTTACATGCAAAATATACCATTATTATGACAAATAAGCGACATTCTGTGATGTGTGTGTGTGTATCTGTATATGTAAGTGTGAGCATGCAAGTGCGTGTGTGTGTGTGTGTGTGTGTGTGTTTGTGTGCGTTCGTCTGACACAGCAGAAGACTGTCTCCTTGTGGAACCACTAAATGAGACAAAGACACACCCCATAATCATAGACCGCTTAGCTAGCCTCCTCTGAGGCCAGAGCCATCTCTTTGTGAGTATTTGTGTGTGTGTGTGAGTGGATCTGTGGGTGTGTGAGAAAGAAAGAGAGAGTGAGAGAATGTGTTGTGTGTGTGTGCATGTGCACTTGTGAACTTATGCTAGTGTGCTTATATTAACCTGTATCTTGATGTTTTAGTTGATGAATGTATTTTTTATGAGCCTCTATGCAAAAGTAGCAGCGCTTGTGTGTGTGTCAATGTGTGTGTGCGTAATCTCGTTTTAAGCAGAGGGGTATTTATAGCCAAAGAGAGAAACCACGAGTCTGGATTTAGTCCCAGTTGCCCCTGCCTGACTACTCTGTGTGTGTGTGAGTGTGTGTGTGCGTGTGTATCATGGAGCGACCACTGGGAGAGTAAAAGAAGTCATCAAAGACACTCATCTGGTTTGCAGTCCCATAGAAAACACACACACACACACAAGACAATAAAACTGAATGACGGATAATCACATTTGCGACAATAACAGTGAACAGACTCCATCAAGTGTCGACATGGAGCCCATTAGCACTCACACAAACACACAGTAACACACATACGCACAGGTCACAGGACTGTATGGTGGACTGGCTAAACTAAGAGTTTTGTAATGAGGGAAAAATAAAGGAGAATCTCCTAAAGTTAATTTATTCCTTCATTTATTGATACAGATTCCCATTCTGTGTAAGTCAGGCTTCCTCCACATCCCAACTGACTTCACACTCCGACACATCGGAGCAGTGACCTGTCCAGTGGCTGCAGACACGGGGACTGTTGCCCTTCCAAAGACTGCAACTGTGACTGCTCGAAAAAAGTATTTGCTTGTATTACACATGCGGCAGGCAGTTGTTAGCACATACCATGCTAAGCTTTTTAACTTAACTTTTTTTCAGTGCCACAATAGCTTTTCGCTGAGTTGGAAAATCACAGGAGACAGGCTTAAAGCTGGTCCTTTGTTGTTGTTAGGCTGTCCTCCGGCCTCGAACCGCCGCACACACTCACATCCTCCCTCTCTGCATCTCTCTGGTGTCAATAGTCAGACAAAGCACTGGCCACTGGCTGCCATATGCTGCTCTGCAGCACATAAAGAACAGCACTCTTTGAACTTCTGAAAGGACCATCCAAACTTCTTCATGCTAAACTACCTTTAGAGGTGTTTATTTGATAAGTTGCATGTTTGCGTTGGGCCATTTTCCCTTTCAGTATTTTGCTTTATAGTTCAGGCCAGTTTCTTTCTTACTGATAACTCCTGCAGATACTTAAATTGTAGCATAATGGATATTGCAGGATCTAGATATTTCACTATTAAGTGGCACAAATATGATGCTACGAGAGCAACGCAAACTGTGAACAAAACTTTGAGTATACACAAAGTCTCCTTGTGTCAGATGATATACTGTCTCTTTTAGCCTCCCCCTCTTTCTCTTCTCGCACACACTCTCTCACACACACGTTTCATTCTGACAGGGAGAAGGCAGGACCATAGCTAATCCAGAAAACAGGCTGTTTAAGTGTGTCTCTGCTATAATCTGATTAATCTGTCCATTCATAGGCTCCTCTCCTCTCACAGATCGGCTTGAATGTATATGTTTGTGTGTGCATGTCTGTCTGTGTTTTTGTGAGTAAGCATGCATGTCGATGTTTGTTGGTTTATGCGTGTGTTTGTGAAACTGTGTGTGTGTGAGAGAGAGAGAGAGAGAGAGAGATAGATTGGTGGGAAGAGGTCGACAAGAGGGACAGAAAAGAGCTCACACTTGGCCGCTGACCCTTCTTTTGTCTGCACACTGGTCACCTGTCACGCACACACACACATACACACATACACACACACACACACACATACATACACACACACACACACACACACAGACACACACACACACACACACACACACACACACACACAGACAATGCTTTCCTGGGAGCAGTTGAAACTGAAGAAATGGGGTCACCCATTTGTGAAGCTTGTGGCCTATAGTGAGTTATACATTCTCAGCTCAAGTCCAACACAGAAATTTTTCCAGTGCAAAGCATCAGTATTACATTGTAGATAAGTTATTACTGGCGCCTAAATAAAAAGGTTGATTCACATGTTTTACAATTGTTAAATATTGTGTGGGTAAAAAGTTATCTTACTAATATTTTCTGCAACATAATCCTCCCTCCATCATCACCTGTTAGTGTTAGGATGTGAACAAAAGGTAAGCTCACTGAACCATGGCTGAAGATATATCAAGCTATATCAAGCTTCCAAAATTTGCATCAAACATCAAAAATGAATATAAGTTGGCACCGTGACACTGTTGTGAAATGTAGAGTGTAAAGTGTAGAGGCCAGAAAATAGACATTTTTCAATGCTTGTGTCTGAAGTAAATATATTAAACATGTAAGAAAAAATGTTCATGGCCCTTTCTCTTCACATAAACTTTACTGTCAAAGAATCCCAAATTTGTTAGAAGTTACGTTTAATTAAATGTATAAAAAATGTTGTCACTGAATGATAACCTCAAAGTTGCATTTGTTTAGTTGTTATTTAGTTTTCTGTACATGTGCAAGAATTGATGCACTGGGTCCAAATATTCTGGATGTTTTTTAATTCTTTTATTTCCAGGAACTTGTTCTCTTGCAAAAAAAAAACAAAAACTGATTCTGAACATCTAGATCTGTACTTTTCTTCATACTGACTGATGTGTGTGTGTTTAAAGTTTGAAGTTAAATTTAAGCACCATGTTATCACTGAATGCACAACGTAAATATAAAATTGAATTTGGTAAAACACAAAGTATATTGGAAGCTCTTTCTCTCCTCATGTCTCCACCTTTTTTGCTGATTTGCCGTTTCTACCAAAACATAAGAAACCACATCATCATAACAGTGACTCACTGACGTTACACCTCCATCTACTCTGTCTTTTATTAGCATTTCAATTTGTCAACAGGACAAATCCTCACACACGAGGCATCACCAACTAGTGATTTTTTGGGCTAAATCTTGTGGGAAAACAGAGATTTCTCTCTCAGCCTTCCTCCATTGTTGAGTTTGAACAAACGAAGTGACCACAGCAGTCCGAGTCACACAATGACAGACAGCTTATTCAGCTACTTCATCTGTCGCAGCTCCCCAGGGACCAGGCTGTGATCTTTTCCCAGAGCTCCATCTCTCTCTTTCACTTACTCTTTATCCACCTCTTTCTTCCTTTTTCCTTGATTGTATCTCTCTTCTGATTCTGATAATATCAGCACAACATGACTCTATTAAACTTATTGTTTTCCTTTCTATAGTTGATGGTAATTTTTCTGCATTTCAGTTCTAGTTTTGGGCGTGCAGCTGGAAGCCAGTGTGATCACAACAGAGCACATTACTTGGCTCTTTTTGAGTACATGCTTAAGCATTGTTTTTGTTTTTATTTTGTTTATTGTTGTTTCTCCCTTGGGGTTAAAGCAATTGTAAAGACGGAGTCATTCCTTCAAAGACACCAGCACCCATCAGCGCCTTCTGGTCATTACTGTTGCATCGTGGGAACAGCTTGGCGAGGACAATGATTGGCTAGAACAATGAAGCTTTGGGGGGAGTAACACAAAGGACACGCCCACTCCACGATGGGAAAGAGCAGCGGAGGAAGCAGATGTTGTCACAGAGGACACACAGGAGAGAAGAAAGAGAGAGAGAGAGAGAGAGAGAGAGAGAGAGAGAGAGAGAGAAGGAGATAAAGAGACAGCAGATGTCTCTCTATCTCACTGTCTCCCTCTGATGTGCTGGATTTGTGTTTGGCTCTTTGAAGCAGGTAAGAAGAGACAACGGCTTTACCTGCTTTCGACGCAGAGATGCTCTGAGCACAGCAGGATGGTCAGACCTTTGCACTTCTCTATTGTGGCTGAGTTTCTCTGCGGGATAACCACAAGCTTCCTAATGTTCTCTCTAACTTTCTCCTTAATCCTCTAAAAGTGTGACTTCCTTATTAAATGTTCCTGAATGTGCAGAAAAAACATAACAACACTACGTGACTATAACACAAACAAATTGTTAACAAATCAAAGGCTAAATTAATTAGTCAAGAAACATGATAATGTACGTCAATGACAGTGTTTCTTTGCAGGGTAAAAAAAGCTCATAAATGAATGAAAATGATGGGAATCATATGCAAAGATCAAAAGTTTCAATGTAAATGAGCCTCACAGATGTCTGTTGAAATCCTACAAAGACATTTTGTTCAAATATAAGAATCAAAATTAAGAAATCATATAAAAGTAGCACAAAAGGAAGTAATAAAAAGAAAAAAATGTTAAACAATGTATATAATACAGTAACTCATATTCACAATATATATCATATGAAAAGTATTCTAATCTGTATTCACATTTTCAACACTTGATTGAAGATATATGATTCTTACAATGAGCACCACCAGCTCATGACAGCATGTGTTTCCGAATGGTTAATCCATCAATGGAATCCTGAAAATGTCTTGTACATGAATTTAAGCACAACTGCAGTTTTAATCTCACATATTCTTTATCTTTAAAATTGGCATTTTAAAATTTAGGTTCTGTGTGTGTTGGAAAACCGTTTGGCCACAATACATGAGTTTTAAAAATGGGTACTGCAAAACTGATTTTAAAAAGTCAGTGAGTCACCTGCTAATGAACCACAGGTGAACTGACATGCAGTCCTTATCATCTTGTTTTTTCTATGTCTTCTACACTTTTATGTGTTCTTGATCAAGCTGAAGCTACATTGTCTGGATTTATGAGGTGTTACATGGCTTTTTTCATTTGTTTCTTCTGCTTACCAATAAAATTTGACACTCCAACTGTCACACCTTACCTAATAAATAACTTAAGATAGATAGTGGGGTGTAAAGTTTTTTCATAACCACAACATTTTACAGCTTGTGTTGTTTCTTATTTGAGCTTTTTGTTCCTTTTTTTTATCAAGGTCACTTGGAAGGTTTTTCTTTTTTTATACCTTCCTCATATATTTTACTGTTACTGTTGGGGTTTTTTTTTACTCCTAAACTGCATTGCAGCCACATTCTACACTCTATGATTATATTTGTCTCAAAATAAGACCAACCTTTTACCTCCTAATATTCAGGTTAAATGGTTTCTTCACTATTCGCAACATGATTAGCTTACGCTCACATCTTCACAAGGTAATCAGTTCATGGGAATACAATCCTCTCTTCAATGTGGCCATTCATGGTGGCTAGACAAATTAGATAATTTCATCCCATCCCCATCCCCATCCTGTCGCCTTGTGTTCGCTGAGGCTGCCACAAGGGAACAGTCATCACCTAAAGTATAGAGCAATTGAGACATCACTAAAGGCTGCCAGATTTGATAGACAAAAATTTGGGTTGCCAGGTCTGATCCTCTGAGACTAGAGGTGTGGTCAAGGTCTCCTAAAGTGTGCTCTGGGATGTTTCGTTGATCAGGCGCTGTGTCTGTGTGTGTATGGGCTTTGTTTTCATCTGTGTGGTGTGTATGTGTGGGAATGGACCCTGGTCTGACTTGTTGATTAATGGCCAGTGTGTGTATGTGTGAAAACGCTCCCGGTCCTGTTTCCATGCTAATGAGTGGCAGCAGATGGGAGAGAGGAGGCTGGACCAACAATGAACAAACACACCAGCAACAGACCCTCCTATCGGGTGTGTTTCCTTGCTTACAAATACAGAAATACAATATGACTGTTCTTCTTGTTGGTTGTAACATGTAAACACAGAAAAACTGTCAATATCTTGTTTATGCTGACAGCATGTTGGGATTATTCATGTGGAGTATAAATCAGTTTCATCTGCAATAAAGTGACTTGCACACCAGAGACACACATCAGAGAATTTTAATGTCAACTGATGACATATTTACAGCCTTTTTATATTTAATCAGTTTCCTGTACAAGCCTTGGCAGTGGCGGTGTTACACACTCTGGCATGATACTGGGTCATTTTGTTTTAGTAGTTCATACAAAAAGGTTAATTATCCCTTTCACGTGCGTGGAATTTTTTCCACATGCAATTGCAAATACAACTAGTTACCACTTTCAAACATGACTGCTGTGGCATTTTATTTGGTTCTTGTCTATTACAGAACATAGTTGGTTTTCTTCAGTGTACAGACTCGAAAAAAAGGTTCCCTTTACATGTGTAACTCAAACAGCATGTAGGAAACAAAGCTCTATAATAGTGTCACAAATCACAATTATCTTGGAGTTGTACTTGATTAGACATATAGAAAAGTAAATATAACCACTAAAGATGCACATGTTTAACTGTTTTACTTTTGGTTTATGTATCAGAATTGATAAGAGACCACTGACACCAAATATGCATGGTGGACAAATTTTCTGGCTACGCCTCTTTATGACGACATACTGTAAATCTTTACAGAGACACCATGGTCATTTTGATTCATTTGAATTTGCTTTTTTGACAGAGCAAGTTACAGCTGTTTGATTGTTGGTGTTCTTAAATTGAATCAAAATTTAGCCCAAGCAAAACGACACAGGAGAAGCAGAGATGACGGAGTAAAGAGAGGCACGATATGAGGAAGGGTGTATATTCAGTGTGAGTAGCTGTACATGTGTTATATGTTGTTGTGTGTGTCTCTGTGCGCCAATTCCAGCACTGTGGCGGTCCAACCTACTAGACAAATATAAACACTTCCCCTTCTAAGGCCAGATAATACTTCAACTGATTAGAAACAAGTGTGTGTGTGTGTGTGTGTGTGTGTGTGTGTGTATGTGTGTGTGTGTGTGTGTGTGTGTGTTAACAGCACAGGAAGCCATGCCTGTTTCCTGCTATTAGCCTTAATTAATTCTCAGTCTCTCTTTCCTCATCCCCAATCATTCTCGTTCAAAGTGAGTTTTTCTCTTTCAGTGTCTTTTAAATAGTCTCCTTTTCTTCAAACATGACCATGACCCGGAAACTCTGTACCATGAAAAGTCCCTCTGACCCACTAACCTGTGCAGCATCAGGTTGTGCCAAAGGAGAGATGAAATGATGCTCAATTGCCTGATCCCCCCTCACAAAGACCCAGTCAGCTGTTTGTTACCACAAAGTTATCTCAGTGTTAACTGACATTCAGCAAAAGTAAAGCTCACGTGTTGAATGACTACAAGAAAAACATGTTTGTAGGTTCCAGGAGAGGACTGCTGACGAGGGGGCCTTCAGCCAACACACACTAAAGACCCGGAGGCAAAAGAACGCAAAACACACACACATGCGCGCGCACACACACACACTGTGAACTTGAGCTGTAAGTAGAACCAGTCTGCTGTCAGTCAATGCACAGACACATGTATTGTGTGTGCCTGTGTGTGTGCATGTGTGATAGAGACACTCCTGAGGAATGCTCTTGCTGCTGTTGTATTAACTGCGAACAGGAAATGGATTCCCAGAGACAGGAAGTAACTTCGTGGAGAGAGGAAGTGTTTGCCAGCATCCGCCCTCTGTCTGCTGGACAGGGAAGGAAAGCGAGGGGGGGGGAGTAGTGGGTGAGGGGTGCGGGGAAAATGAAATAGGGAGTTGTTTAAGGAAGAAGAGAGGGAGAGAGCGACAGAGCCTGGCAGAAGGTGAGAGCAAGAGACAGATGAATCCAATCAGCTTCAAAAAAGAACAGATTTTAAATGTTGTCTTAAGTGTTGCAGAGGGTTTTCTGTTACATTGTAATAAATAAGGAGAATATTATTTACTTTTCAGCAGTCTGGCTGAATTATACATGACCAGCATGTCACTGACCTGGGTGACTCTGGGTAGTTTAGCGTGCAGGTGTTGTATAACCAAACTGATGAGGCTGATGAGACATCAAAACCTACAAAACAGAAGTCAGTCAAGAGAATAAGGAGAAAAGCAAATGATTTTGTTGTTGTAGTATTACATGATATGACCAGAAGTCCAAAACTCTCTTTAAGACGCTGTGTAACCAACTTTGTGAACAGTTTTGGGGAAGGTTCTCCACAAAAACAAGGCAAAAAATGGAAAAATCATAGAAAGAGGAGGGATAAACATGTGATGGATGTCATGTGTAAAGAATAGAACAAATGATAATAAACAGTCCTCTTAATTTGGTGCAGAAGAACTTGACTGGTGCAGAGTCCTGACCTCCACCTGTCCAACACCCCTGGGTGAAGTGGAGCACAGAGGGTAAGTCAGACCTTATCACCTAACATCTGTATTGGATCTCACTAATGCTCTTGTGTCTAAATGGGAGAAAATCCTTGCAGCCAGGTGCCAAAACATTCTGAAAAGCCTGAAACCAGAAGAGTGTATGCTGCTATTGGAGCAATATGATATCCATGTTTTGTAAAGTACTTTCAACAGGTGTCTACATATTTCTGACCATGTAGCGTATCATCTCTAAGTTACACCACTGTGGACTACAAAGCTGATGAAAAGAAATCTATGTCCGGGTCAGCTCCTCGCTCTCACACTCCCAGAAAAACTCTCAAGAGAGCGATAGTTTGAGGTGAAAGGTCAGCAGTGTGTGTGTGTGTGTGTGTGTGTGTGTGTGCCTGTTTTAGTAAGTAGCTGAGGAACTTGAGTTTGCAGAGGTCAGAGAAATAGCAATATGCCACACACACACACACACA
>JAQMCX010000001.1:6683085-6705929 GCA_029814765.1 Acanthurus leucopareius | reverse complement strand
TCTATGTCCGGGTCAGCTCCTCGCTCTAACACTCCCAGAAAAACTCTCAAGAGAGCGATAGTTTGAGGTGAAAGGTCAGCAGTGTGTGTGTGTGTGTGTGTGTTTGTGTGCCTGTTTTAGTAAGTAGCTGAGGAACTTGAGTTTGCAGAGGTCAGAGAAAGAGCAATATGCCACACACACACACACACACACACACACACACACACACACACACATACACAGAGTCCATCTTTGCCACATTGCCTCTGTTTTGTCACAATCATGGCTTCTCTGGATTCGTTCCCAACTGTCACACCATCTCTAAAGACATTAAAGTCTGACTCTACTACTTTGACAGGGTGGAGACTTGTGGGGTTTGGGCCAAAAATAATACTAGAGTGGAACTGTAAGCGTTCCTTCACACACTTGTACTGTAAACAGCTAACTAACACTGACTGCCAGCCTATCAGTCAGCAAAAAGGGCTGAGCTCTGAAAATAAAGATGAAAAAACAGACGAAGCTAACTGAGCAGCTTTGTCAAGACATGTTGTTGTGAGGAAGAAGGTTAAATGTAGCGTGTGTGTGTGTGTGTGAAGACTGCACACGATGGACAGATGGTTCTCTGTGACTCCTGACACCTGCCAGCTGCTGCTCTGCTCCTCTCACCTCATCATTGTCCTTTTCTCTTCTAGTCTTACCAGTCACCCTGCCACCCTGCCCCTGCTTTCTTTGTGTCCTTTACTTTTATCTGTTATTCACAGAAATCACATTGAGAAGATCACAGAGTCGACCTGGGATGAAGGTGTTCTGTATTCGGGACATCTGAGGTTCAGTGGTTTGAATATATTTTTCTGCATTAGAGGACAAATTCATGTAAATATAAACTGTATATCTGGTTTATGAGGTGATTCCTTAGACTAAAAGTGTTTTTTTAAATTGAAACATTACATTAATAACAGCTAAACATGTTTTTCCTGTCTATTGAGTCTTATAAAAGTTTGCCTTCATCATAAACTTTGGAATGTAAAACTTCCCCTCAGATGTAACACAAATAACATGAAATCCAACATGCCACTATGCTCAATGCAAGCATATTGCAGTTAGCTTCAGTGAAGTAGTGTAATAAATTGCATTTTAATTGCAACCAAAAGAGTTCAGGTTCTGATTTGACAAAAAGTCCTCTCTTGGTACCTACAGTCCAGGTGCTGGTGAGCTTTATTTAACCAAACCAAAGTAAACAGTGTCTGCAAGCAAAGTCATTGTTCGGTATGTGCTGCACTTTGAGGTGGGTTGCAAGGGGCACTCTGTCAAATCCAAGACAGGCCATTTCCTAACTAACATGGCTAAATCTGCAATGTTAAAAATGGTTTTGATGTCCTCATTAAGCTGGTGTTTTCAACCACTAAAAATAGATGTTTGTTTCTCTTCAAAGTGTAAACGGTGGTCTCCTGCTGCATTGTGGCGAGATAAAAGGAGCTTTACCAAAATGCTGAGGTTTGAATGTGCGACCACGGATGTTTGACCTGTTTTTGAGCATCCTGACTCATTGGCACAGTGGGTTTGTTTTTTTCATGTTTGTTCTGTAAACAACAAACAATGCAACCAGGACATCAAAAAAGCAGCTTGGCTGACATTGCCCAAAGTTGTTGGCTTGTGTGTCTTGCACATGATCAGTAAAAGGGACAGAAGTGTTCCTGTTAAAGAATTTCTCAATGGATAGTGAACTTCTTTAAGTTTAAAAAGTGTACAATATGCTGTGCTCATAACATTTAGTTAATTAAAAGTTTAATCAGGTGTCAGCACTTGAGGGTAAAGTAAGATCTGCAACAGTTCTACTAATGCCAAGATCTGGCTTTACTATAGAGTCACTGTATGCACAGCATGTATTAAAAACACAAAATTTGACCCACAGAACGATATAATGGAAAAAAATGTACTAGAATGTATAAAACATAATGTAGTATATCTGAAGTCTCACACTGGGAACATTTCCGTCATATTTCTATGCTGTACGTATATCTTAAGAAAAACACATCAGAATAAGGAAGATACTCATAAGATAGAGGTCTAATGAACGGCAAGAAACCACACAAATAAATGAGCTGCCATTCAGCTTTTGACTTGCATTTTAAAGTGCACACAAAATGATCAAAAGGCAAAAGCAAAGGTAAATTATAGAAAATATTTACATTCAGTCGAAGTATAAATTGAGATGTGCAGAAATGTGCTTCTAGGTCACTCTGAGGTCTGGCAGATGAATGGAGGAACAAATGAATCCATGGAAGCAACACAGACAACACTTAAGCAAAATGAAAGCATGAGAGGCCACTCAAATATTTCTGTAACAGAAATGGAAGAATTTTGACATGTGTTAGTTATTGTTTGCCTTAGTGGCAGCCATAAGTACACGTTATCGTTCACAGCTGTTTGAGGCCAAATATCTTTCTTTCCCGTTATTTCATGACATCATTGTGATCTACAGTCGGAGGACATGTTTAAAAAGGGGAAGAAAAGGGGGTCTGCTGCGGTGTGTTGTTTTCCCTGCTGGGTGACACATGGGTTTAAAAAAGTCAAAGTGAATTCCAGACTCACTCTCACAGCCTGAGAAAACAATCCAGTCTGCCCGCCTGACTGTCACTCTCACCTCCTCTCTCCTCCTCTGTCTGTGTGGGACAGTCGGCCAGTGAGGGCAGCTGGCTGGCTGGCTGGCTGGCTGTGTGTGGATGAATATCTGCGTATGTGTAGGTATCTGTGTTAATGTGTGTGTGTGGTGTGTCTCTCTCTCTCTCTCGCTCTCTTTGTGCGTGTGTGTGTGTGTGTGTGATCCTAGAGGTCAGAGGTCAAGCTGTGGTTCACAGAGATCCACGTTGTTCCCCTCTTGACAGGAAGGGAGGGCACTGTCCATATGCTGTCTTCACTCACTCACACACACACACACACAAACATATATAGGTTCACATGCTTACACATAATAATACAGATAGGTACAGTTACAAATTCCAACAAGTACACACAAGTATACCCACTCTGAGACACAATACACACACATACACACAGATCCACTCATCCTCACATGTAAACACCTTCACACATTCATGCACCACATAAATGCCAACATATTTGCACAAGCACACACACAGCAGTCCACACTATGTCCACACAACGTTTAATTAATCTAAAAAATGACTTTCCATCGGTGCTCTAAGCCCATGTTAACGTCAGCATATTCCACGCTCAAAACTGGGCTTTAAAGGTGGAGTTTTTGACTACTAGAGCACAGAAGCGCTGTGGAGCAATGTTTTCACGACTGGGTCTAGATTTTGTTTGTATGTTCATGTGCACAAGGATTCACATTTGTGGGCGTTGTTTCAAATTCCAGCTGCCAGTTTCAGGCCAGTTGTTAGTGGCAACAAAAAGCAACATACTAGCAAAGATAGTGAAACTGACAGGAAAAAAATGAGTAATTGGAAAATGATGCTGTAACAGCCTCAATGTGTTTCTACCAAAAACTTGTTTTTGTTTAAAAACTGTCAAAGTTGACAAAAAGTTCCGGAACAAGATTACATGGTGCCAAATTGGAAAAATCTTATCCACTAAGAAACGCAGTTATTGGAACCAGGTTGAACCTGATTCTGAAAAATGTGATGAAAAAATCAACTGTATGTAGATTACAATGGAGAGTGGGAGGGTTGATGAGGACTCATCAGCTTGACACTGTGGAAAGTAAAAGTGTCGGCTCCAGTCTTCACCTGACAATGATTTGAAGTTTTCTTGTTTGCAGACTGAAAGAGGAACAAGGAGTTGTTTGCATGAGGTCTCTTGCTCTTGAATTTCTGTGCCGTTGGTGATCTTTACAAAAACAACCTGAAAATAAGAGCCTGGGCGCATGCGGTTTTCACATGTAAACAGCCTCCACACCAAGTCTCAGTGCCAAAGCTGTTTAGTATAGTGGTGTGAAAACTTGGGACACTAGTTTAAATGAGGACACTATCTTTCTTTTTTAACCTTCTGCCTCTACTTTGCCACCCCTCCCCTCAAATTGAAATGCTTCCACTTTCTCAACACACTCAGTGGCACTTGTATGGCTTTCTATCTTGCTTATTGGACGCGTCTTTCCAGATTATTTTATCTCCCTGCAAGCAGAATCCAGACATACACACAGGGTGTGTGGAGCCAGCAGACAGCTGCATACAGCTGTGTCTTCATAGCACTTGAAAATATCTTTTACAGGCTTTAGAGGTAATACACATACACACACACACACACACACACTTGGGGGTTAGCATTAAAAAGCTTATTGTACCTCCACACACAAACACAGATAAAACAGAGGACAGCTGTTCTCTCTCACACACACACATATAGACTCACACACACAAATGCTGCTACTTCACAAATACTGGAGGAGTTTATGAGCATAAAATGGCAACATGTTAAGAGAGTCTCCAGACAAAGTGCCAAATAACAAAGATGAAGGTGAGAGTGTAATCTCCATTGAGAGACCTGGAAGCACAAGCAAAGACAACAGGTTATAATCTTCTGAGAAACTGTGTCAACTCTGCAACACTGGCTGCCTGAGAAAATATGGTGTAATCCAATCTTTTTTGCTCTCATCAGATCTATTTTAATTGGTGCAATAAACTGCAAAGAGGCGACGTTTCAGACCATAATAGCCATTCTACTGACTGGAGTCAAGCCTCCTCTCCTTGAAATTAAGTTTATACAGGCTACAACAAAATTACAAGTCCATTTATTGGAAAATATAATTGAGAAAGTGTGAGGTGAGGAGATTTTTTTGGCAAAAATGGTTATACCGACTATATATGTGAAAGGTAAAATCATAATCCTTTCCAGCCTAAACACAAGCGCTGTTGCTGCCTAAACTGAACCACAGACAGACCCTGAGCTCTGTACACTCACATCCCTGCCACTGCAGCACAGTACAAAGATGTAGTGTTTTATTCAATCAAAAAAATGTCTCTGAACATATTCCAAGGAGCAATTACATTGTCACCACAACCTAAATTTGAATGCAAATTAGTTGTATATAAACATAACTTCAAGAACATAGGATTAAAAAGCAAAACTAGGTCAGTAATCAATGAAACATGTTCAGTGAAAGTAAATATTCTATACATCAAAAACATACAAACAAAGCAACTGCTCCAAGCAAAATGCAGTTTCAGCCTGTAAGATTATTATTCTTCCTGCTCAAGAGACACTGGTCTACTGGCACACACAAACAGAAACAAGGACTAGTTCTCACACCTCCCCATCTGGACTGATCATCTCTCTCTCACACACACACTCTCTCTCTCTCTATCTCTCTCTCTCACACACACACACACACACACACACAATTGCAGGAATGCTAAAACAAATGTTTACTGTTTACATTGGACCTCTTGTTTTTGTTATTGTTTATGTACTTTCCCTTGCAATTGGTGTTGTTGTTGTTTTTGGGGCTGTAAATCTGACATTAGCAATAATGGACACACATTCTGTCTCCAGCTAGCTAAAATCTAAAAAAATCAATTTAAAAGACTTTAATTACAGATCAATCATCAATCATACTTTTTCATAATCACCAGGACTATGAATAACATGCTTACCGTTTGATTATTTGTAAATGATAACAAAAGATGTCTCTTTACTTTTCCATCTGAGTCTGGATTTCAGAGGCTTTAACAGCACAGCATCTTTTTAACTTCTTATTCTCAAAATAGATATTATCCCTACCTGTATATTATCTAAGGTCTATAGTCTATCAGATGACAGATACATCAGTGAACCATTAACTCCCTAGTCACAATTTATGACCACTAATAATTGTTTCTCACACATGACTGACTAGTCAGATTCAGTAATTAATCATCTGTATCAAATCAAGTTAGCAAGTAGAAACTATAATAGGAGGATAAAGTTTGAAAAAATGCTGTAAGAACTTGTGAGATGTGTCATACTGCACAAGAAAAAGGGACTTATATTTTTTTTAAAAAACACTAGCGCCCTCAAGTGGTGTAATCTATCTGGCTGAGAAAAACAGCATTAAAAGTTAAAGAAGTCAACACAAAAATAACAGTGTATCACTTAAGTCAACAGCAATTTATGCAGACTCGTGCTGACGCTGCCTCAACAATTGCAAAGCACAAAAGGTCTGCACAATGTCCGTTTCATACACAATGTGCTTAACATGCTTAACAGAAAACAAGAGCAGTATTTAATTAAACAGAATAGGAAACATAGAAGTGATCATATGCCATTCCTGAAGAATTACTATCATTTACTGTACTCTTCTGATGGAACAAGTTAAGTAAAGAAAGAGAAACTTAATATATCACTCTCAAGCAAAAAGATGCTATAGGCTTTTTTCACAGCAAAAATTTTGACTTTTCATGGTAGGAAGAGCACAGCAGTTACTAATAACATTAACAAGAGCTCCAGTCAGTTTAAGTGTCCCAGTAATTCATGAAAGAATGACATTGAATTAACATGCATGAGACCAGGACCCTCAAACAATGGCAACCAAATGGGATTAAGACATCTTAAATTTTATTATATACACATTTAAAACCTCACTATATTTTCTTTATTAGTCTGTCATTTCTGTTGATGACTTCGCTGATGATCTCAGTCCAGTGATGGTCAGCCCAATGTTAATTATTACAATATTAGTTCAATATTAATTAGAGGTTTCAATTATAGATGATACATTATACAGAGAAGTTTATATAACAGGTATTATTACCACTGCTACAATTATTAACTAATAAAGTGATGATTGAGAGTATGTTCAGTACCTCAATTAGATTGGTATCCTCTAAATATGGATTGATTAGACTGTGAGGCGTTATTATGCAGAGAGTGCCCTCTGCTGGATATCATTGTAATATCATGTTAGCCTTGAGGGCAAAAAAAGAAGTATTTTTTGTAAATTATGCTATTTTTGTGCATTCCAGGAATATAAATCAAACTAGAAATTATCTGGTTAAATGAGATATCCCCGAATTTGAACTTCTTTTAATCATAATTTTCCAACCAAGTAAATATCAAACTGGTGCTGGTTAATTAATTTAATATTGTTTTTTCCTTTTCGGCAAAAGAACTCTTTAAGTAAAAGTGAGAAAACAAGATGTGTTGATGAAATGGATCTTAGGTTTTAGGATATCAAAGATGAGTCTATAATGAGCAAAGTCAAAAAACACCTGAGTATTAAAAATACATCACTCGAACTGACACAGAAAAACATCAATCTGGTTTTATTACAAATACACAGAGAAAATGCAAATTTAACTAATGCGAGTTGATATTGCTGTTGAGTCTTTTTAAAGGCAATTGAATTTTATTGGGATAAACTTCTGATGGATTTTGATTGAGCCATTATGGAAAACTTCACCTCATTTTGGTAAGGATTTGTCAAAAAATATCAAAAATTACTGAAATTACCAGCTTTAACCTGGCTAATGGTCTCAGCAGAGCTGTAATGTATGGATTTTTACAATATTTACATACTGACAAACTACTGAATATTCTGTGGGTGAAACTACTTTAAGTTCACTTTATTGCAACAGAAGTCTCTACATTTTCTGTCATATAGTGTAAAAAAAAAAGAATAGACTTAAAAATATTTGAGTAATGTCTATTTACAATATAATACAAATTTGAATTCAGTTCAATGAGGTGCCTTTTTGCAGACCTCCCTGACAGCCTCTTGCAGTTTCTTCACAGATTCCATCACCAGCCGGAAACTTTCATTGAAGCTGCCGTTGCCTTCCTTCGCCCAGGCCGCTTGGAGCTCTCTGACCCAGGCCAGGATCCCATCCAGCTGCTTCTGAACCTCTCTTTGCTCCTCCAGCTCAGCCAGCAGGGCCTGTCTGGCACAGACTTCTGCTTCATAAGCCCTCTGAAGATCAACAAGGGATGACTCCAGCCTCAGCACCTCCTGGATGGAGCAGTAATACAATCTCATTATGAGCAAGCAGATTACTTACCATTCCATTTTCAACAACATTTGAAGCTGAAATAAAGCATATCTGATAATGACTTCAGAGTAAAAATCAATCGTCATCAAAATTAATTGGAAACTCGAATAATATACATCAATATAATAATGGCAAAAAAGGGTTGGTACATTAAATGTGTTGTATTGTCAAAGCATCTTTTTTGTCAGCAGAACACAGTCCGTACTGGATTTTTTCAAGGGGCCCACATCGTTAACAATATCTAACAAATAGATTTTATCTCGAGACTAACTCTTTCCCTTTGCTTTCAGCCACATCTCAGAGTCTTCACAGAGACTTTATACCTCTGTCACACGATGACAACCGAGCAATTGTGCTGATGAAGCCTTTGAGATTTGGTTTGAAAAACGCTAGTTGGCAGACTTTGAGTTAAGAGTACTTTGTCAAATATTAAATGGATATAAATTAACTATTCACCATAAATTTATTTACGGCATTTTCCTTTTGACACCTATGAGTTAACTTATTAATTGACAAATCTACGGCCAACAGTGGGTTTGTTTTGGACAATACCTGTAACATTTTAGGTTGTTCAGCTAGTACTGCTAGAAGCTACTTCACCTACCTGTTTGTCGTGGGGGTACTTGCTGTGTGACTTGTCTTCGGGCAGCAGGACATTTGGCGGCACGGAAAAGCAGCGGTTGATCAGCAGGGCTTCCATTCGCTCCGACAGCTGCCCGAACCGCTCTTCCAGGAACTGCTGCAGCTTGCGGCTGCACTCCCTGGCCTGGGACCGGAGCTGCTCCTCTGCCTCGTCCGACTTGCCTTGGCTCAGCTGCCTCACACACACCTTCTCCACGACGGGTAAAATGTCGTACAAGCAGTCTCGAAAGGCACTATAGACCCGTAACATACATGTCTGCGGGGTAAAGCCGAAAAACTGTGTCTCGTACAGTTTTAAAGTAGCTATGTCTCCGTCAACTTCTCCGCAGGGTTCTACCTCCATCGTTTCCCGGGTTTCCCGCGCCATGTTAAATCGTTGACGTTAGTACGTTTCCTCCTTCTTCTTGTGATGTTTTTGGCTGTTGGCAACCAACAAGACGCTGCAATACCGCCACCACGTGGAACGGAGTGTGACTCAAGAGTATACGTCTAAACTACTGCTAATGACAATAATTTGATATATTAATTATAGCTTCTGTGCAGAAGGGGGCCTGGGCCGGAACTTTTAGCAGTAAGCAGCAGATGAATTGGAAGATAATAAACAACTATGCATTTGATTGATAGAAAGCTGACCGGTACAGTCAGTAGCTGTAAACTGCCAGCTAGTGACAATGGCATTCCATATTTTCTCTGTTCTGGTGTTTTCGTCATTTTTGTAAAAGGAGCAAATTGTGCACTAAAAATTCCACTAATTGGGTCACTTTTTGTCATTACAGGGAAGGGATGAACACTACACTACTTGACATTATTGCAAACCTGTCACATCCCATTGATCATGCAAGAGTCAGCAGGTTCATCATCTCAAGGGCTAATGTTTGGGATGAAGCAGTTTGAGGTTTCAAGCATACAGCACATCCTGAAACCTGTGACATGGGCGTAAAACTGATACTGCTGTTTTAGAAGAAGGAACTGACATGGGTGGCTCATGATGAGAGTTTTTAAATCTAGTAATGGAACAACTGAAAGACCAGCCCAGTTTTGATGGACCAGAAGGATGTCAGTTCTTGGTCTGCAATGCAAACTTTGTTACCTTTGGTTTTGAAAATATATCTACAGTAATCACAAGTGTGTAACAAAGAACACTTGCAGATGTAATGTTGTTCTTATCTGCCCAGTGGTGTTATTTACATGATACACAGGTATTAACTGTATACCCACTAGGAAAGAATACAACAAGCATATGATCAATAATCTCCACCTTCTGGCTGTGTCTCCGTATGGAGAGCTTTAAAAACCGAAGGACAGTTGATAACCAACATGTAAATTGCATATTTTCCAAATATGTTTTAAAGTTAGAGACTATGTTATTATAATCAGTTACGATTCGTGTACTTTTTTCTTGGGTAATATCATAATATCATACACAAAGGCCGCCAAAATTTGAATTTATGATTTTTATTTTAATAATATAGGATGCTGGGATTTAAACTTTGCATATGTTGTTTGTCTTGTTTATTTTGTAATCATCGTTGTTTTAAACTTTAATAGGCATTAGATTTTTTTTAATCGTTTAAAAAAATCAAGACATTAATAGCAAAAAAATTTGAATTCTTTAACCAGAACACATAGCATAGCATAGCGTTGTCTCTCTCAATACTTTCTTGTCCTGTGTGTGGCATTAGGATCAATCCGATTTATTCCTCCTGAAAAGAAACAGAGTTCAGAAATGAATAGTTTCACATTAAAGAAATGTTCGGTGACTCAGACTATTCCATAGATTTTAACGAAAATCACTGCGTCAAGATTAAACATTGAGTTTGTTTATAAAGTTTGTTCTTTTATTTTCAAAAAAAGGACCAAAAAAAATGACCTCGTGACGTGTGACGTTAACGTCGGACACGCCCCCTTATTCGATCGCAAGGGGCATGCGCGAGTTCTTACTTCCTCCACGGCTCCAGCTTCTTTTAGGTCTGTCTGTGTTGATAGCGGCTTTTGCTTCCACACGTGTAATCTTTCTTATGTGAATCTCTTTCGTTGGGACCCTTTTACAAGCTCATCCTTCCCTACCAGATTAGGTATATTTACCGTCAACGCTGAGTGTTTGATCTTTTTACAACTGCGCAGCCGCTTGCATGGCGGGGGCAGAGGTTACGGTTGGAAGTTTAGCCGGGTTCTGTACTGTTAGCATGATGATGTTAGCAAGCTGATGCGTCTACTTTTTTGTTGTGGTGTTGCTAACTCTAGCTAGCTAGCGACCTCAATTAGCCGAGCTGGTTAACGCAGTTGGTGTTAGTAATTCACTGGTTCGTACGTGTATCGATTTATATGAAGCTAAAATGTGATGTTTCCTCCCTGTCGTATTCTCTTCAGGTGTATAGCCATAGAAACCAGTAACCATGGGGGCTTATCTATCGCAACCTAACACAACCAAGACCTCTTCCGATGGCGGCAACAGCAACATGAGCTACGGGTTCTCAGCCATGCAGGGCTGGCGTGTTTCCATGGAGGTGAGATGTAAAAAAAGAAAGAAAAAAAACTGAATTAAAGACCATCTTACATGTTTCTTGAATGTAGCGAGGGGAATATAAGTCCCGAGTTCTGAATGGCGGGATAAAGGGATGTGGGTTATTACCTGTTCAGGTTCGCTTGTATGGATCTGATTGGCGTTGCAGTGTAACAGTTGCACTGAAAGTTAATCACACATCCAAACAAGCTTTTCCCCGAGCGTGAACTGCAGTGATTGACAAAATCAGTGCTTCATTTTCGAGTTGTTTTTAGCATGCTGGGTCGCATTGCAATCAATCTTCACGACATTCAAGAAGATGTAATTTAGGGTGGCAGCATTAAATTTGTTTGCTGGCATGTCTCCACTGCAGCTGACATTTTTTAAGGATTTGATGTCTCTGTCTCATTTGATTATGTGGCTTCTGATGAGAAATTATGACATTGTAAGTCAGCTAGCAAATATACAACTTTTCTAAAAGAAAACAATGTAAAATTTTGATACTAAATGCAAGGATATGTTTAATGTGTTTAACAGACACATTTAGATTTGTGCAATTATGATTGCAAGGCTCATCAACAATTGCCAGAGCATAAACTTTGTCACTATGAAAGACATTTGGTTAATATGTGTTTTTTATTATATAGCGATGAGTGAAGATAATGTGTGCAGGTCTCTTTTTTTTCTTCTTATCTCCTCTCACTTCCCAGGCCTACCAATACAGACTGTTTTATTTTTCTTTTTAAGCCAAAAGAAGAATTCTGATCTCTATAATCCCTAAACTATGCTGTCTATACTGTAATGTGCATTTTTGTGTCTTTCATGTGGCAGGATGCTCACAACTGTATCCTAGAGTTTGATGAGGAGACGGCCATGTTTGCTGTGTATGATGGACACGGAGGTAACACACACAGACTGTATAAGTGCAGTCTTCTATTTTGCAGAATACGTTACCCATTTTTGTGAAGTGCTTCTATGTTTTTCCCCCTTTCATTGTCTGTTATTTTACACACCTCTCTGAGCATTATGTTTACACTCTCCTATCCTGATAACTTATGTAAGTTACTGATGTTATGTAGGTGAAGAGGTTGCTCTATACTGTTCAAAGTACCTTCCTGACATCATCAAGGAGCAGAAAACCTACAAAGATGGCAAACTGCAAAAGGTGAGAAGACGTAAAAGGTACAACATGTGTTGTGTCAAACAAGTTTTTACAGAGTAGAGATCTTTACGACCTGATCTGTGCTGCTTGAAATTGGATGAGTATTGTCAGGATTTTGTTTAAACTGACACTGCTCATTGATAGTGAAACTCATGGATATTTTTTTTGAAAAAATAAATGCATATAAGGGCTGTGGCTATCTCCCTGCAGGTGAAAATATTAATAATAAGCAAACAATATTTGTAACCTCTGGTTGTCAGCCATGCTCTAACTTATGCTACCTAGCGATTAGCAATTTATGCCATGCTAGCTTTTGGCTACCAGGACTAAACTAATTTGGCCACACTGTGGTGGGGACTGTAAATCATTCACATTGCAACTGGCAAAATCCCTGACATTCTGCGATTTTGTTTTGGGGTTGTTTTTGTTTTTTTTAATCATTTTTCCTTGTCTACTTTCGGGGAACTGGTTGGACTTGGCCCACACTTTTGAACATGTTGCCCTGTCAAAATTTACTACAGAGCACAGAATTTAAAAATGCGGTTATATAACATCAAGACTATTCGCCTGATGCAGGGACTTTCGAAAATTAGAGGACAGTTGGGAACTTTAAAATGTCAGCTTCAGTATGTTTGAATGAATCAATGTTACATAAATGCCAATAGCAGTGTAATGTGTCCAGGACCTTATCAATACTTAAGTACGAAGGATAGTGGGGTCTGGTATGATATTTGTAACAGTCCTTGATACCTGTCCCTATGCTTGACTAGCTGGAAATAGATGGAACCAGAGGTCATATATTGCAAGAGTGTGGTCACCACACATCCTCTTTCCTCAGTACTAAAAAGTCTTGAAACACACTCTAAACTGAGCACTCAACATGAATTCCAGTCCTCTTGAACCCGGTTTTACACAGTGCTGCTTGATGTTTACAAACACTCTTTTTTGCATGTTGTCTCCAGGCTCTGGAAGACGCCTTCTTGGCCATCGACAGTAGAATAACCACAGAGGATGTCATTAAGGAGCTGGTCCAGATTGCTGGACGACCCACTGAGGAGCCCCCTGCTGAAAAAGTGGCAGAGGAGGACGATTGTAAGTTCACCCTAACAGTAAAATATGTGTGATAATGTTTGGTTTGGGTGTCAGTTGCAGAAGCATGTGACAAAGCTCATTCATTACTCATGGTTGAGCAGAATTAGGGCTGGGCAATATGCTGAAAATGATGTCATGACATGAGTCTAGATACGGTCTTAAAAATCAACTTTTTAATGTGATGATATTGTAAAATAGTTGTCTTTCCCTGGTTTTAAAGGATGCACCACTATAGAGAAATGTACTTTTCTGAATTTACCACACTGCTCTAGCTTTTCTGACATAACCTTTTATGGTTGTTTTTTTTTCCTTTATGTTGGAGAATCTTAATCTTAATCTTATATTTAATTAATCTTAAAGAATATTAATTAAATATACTCTAAAAAGGTTTGGATAGGAAATAAAGAAAGTAGTACAACCATAATCCAGGAAATGAGCATTTAAAAAATGAAATCAAAAAATGATGAGAACAAATACAAGACTTTGTAAAGTACACGTTGGCAGGCAAAAAATGATGTCAAATCCTAATGATAGATTTGATTCCATGTTTCTACTCCTCTTTCAGTGGAGACGGAGGAGGCAGCTTTGCTCCATGAGGAAGCCACAATGACCATAGAGGAGCTGCTTGTACGCTATGGCCAGAACCTCAATGCCGTCAAGCATGCAGCTGCCATGAGGTACTCTAACAGCCTTTTTGTTTCAACCTTTCATCCAGTGAGACTTGATTAGCCTTTTAATGGAGACTTGAACTTCCCTGGAATTGTTACCTAATGAAATAAAACATTTATCTCTTTTTTTAACAGTCCTGCCTGTCTGCAGTTTCTCCTAGAGCTGATAGCCCATTGGTCTACACAGAAAATTATTAACCTTGCTGTATAATGTTTCTGCAGCTGTCATATCACATTAGGAAGGAATGACTACATGGAACTTTAAGCAACAGCAGTTAAAGTCTTGAGGCTTGTGTGGCTCACTGCTATTTATTTTCTCTTTGTGTTTTGTTTTTAGTGCTGCTGCTAAGAAGGCGGCCTGCTCCCATCCTGAGACTTCAGGAGACAAAGGGGATGGTGGGGAAGGACAGAAGAAGGAGGGAGTAAATGGAGAGGTGGAGGACGGGAGCAATGGGAAGATGAAAGAAGGCGAAGGAGCAGCATGTGGGTCCAAGCTGAGAGCCTGTCGGAGGACAGGAGGAGGCGAAGGCAGTGGTGCAGGTAACATTCTAAAAAGAGTTACAAGTTTTTGTTTTATTTAAAACCTTATAAACTGAAATTCGTTGTGTTTTATGTGAAAATAGACGTGAAAAGTAGTGCGAAAGCTGATTAAATGCCTGTTAGATACTGAAAAGGTTCATTTTGGAAAAAGGAAAATCCTGCAGTTTGTTGAAGTGGCTTTACAAAAAGTACTTCAATATCAAAACCGAGCTCAACCTTCTTTTCCTTTACTCTCCACTTTTTTTCTCTTCTCTGTTACTTTATCAACATCTTACGCTGTATTTGTTTCTCCTTTTCAGCGGCTGACTGTGGAGGGTCAGGAAGCTCCAACGGTGAAGAAAAGGCTGGTAAAGCTGAAGGAGACGCAGGTCCGTCCTGCTCCTCTTTATCCTCCAAGGCTTCAGGAGATTCCAAGTCCAGGTTCTTTGACGACAGCGAGGAGTCTGAGGAGGGAGAGGAGGAGGAGGGCAGTGATGAAGAGGTGATAGCAGGAGACCAGAATAAACCACCCACCATGGCTAAACCTTTCTGACTATAAAAAGCATTGTAACCTTTTTTGTGTGTGTGTGTTTCTTTTTTTTATTTGTTTGTTTGTTTTTATAGGATGGCAGCGAAGAGGAAGAGGGAGACAGCAGTGAGTTGGAAGAAGAGGAGGATACAGAGGAAGGAGAGGAAGACTCTGAAGATGAAGAGGAGGAGGAAATGTGTCTACCTGGAATGGATGGAAAGGAAGAGGTGTGTAGAAAAGGGGGTGTTTAAAAAGGTCAATGAGTCCAATGCATCTGACAATATATTGTGTCTAACTGTGAAGATAGAGGCTTCCGAGACTTAACATTTTTTATATGTCGAGTTTGAAGATTTATTGTCAGGCAAATGTCTTGCCAGTGGAGCTTATCTGGTGAAATATTTAGGTTTTGGGTAAACATCATCTTCTCTGGTGCATCAGACCAAATGGAAACAGCCAAATAGGATAAAATACTGCCTCCTCTCTGAACTCTTGGCATGAGAGAGAAGATTCAAAAAAGAAAATGCTCAATCAGAAAACATTTCCTCTATAAAATATTATCCATGGCAACAAGAAAGCAGAAGGATGTAATCATCCAGTGTGACTATTCAATTTGAGAGTGGAACAGCAGTGCAGTTTTTCTACAGTTAGTGTACTGTTAAATAACATTTTTACTCTGTACTTTATTGTCATAGTCTTGGCTAAAAGAAATCGATCTCATTGAGTTATCATAATATTATGACCTCTTGTCATAAATAGTTAACAAGTATTTTAAAGTGTTTTTATACTAATGTTCATTGGTGGAATTAGTCATATTGGAAGTATTGTTATGTAACATTTTCCAGCCATTAAGCCAGCTAAAGGCCTGCAGCTCTGTCGAATGGCCACATAGCAGCAGAAAGCACTTTTAATGATTTGTGATTTTGTAAATAGAAGAAGTGTTGCTGACTGCCTTAATTGTCGTTTATATCATGGGGCGAAATAGAGAATTTTCCACAAATATTCAGATTAATTGTCTTTAATAAAAAGAGAGGTTTGTTGTTACTGTTGGTGTAAAACATCACGGACGTTAAACAGTGACATGTCCTCCATGTTTACGTGTTCGCAGCCTGGCTCGGACAGCGGCACCACAGCTGTCGTGGCTCTGATCCGAGGAAAACAGCTGATCGTGGCCAATGCAGGAGACTCTCGCTGCGTGGTGTCGGAGCGCGGTAGGTCCAAACCATTCGGTGCCTGTTAACCTTGGCAGGAGTGTTGAACTGTTAAATCAAAATGTGCATCAACTAAACTCAGGGACCTCAGCCACATAATTGTGTCCAACAGAGTGTATCAAATGTTGTTTGCTCTGCTGTTTCAGTTTACAAGCTGAAAGCAATTAGTATGCTGGTGCAAAGAAACCACATTTACTGACTATAGGAAACAGGCTGGATATACCGGTAATATGGTAGTTTATGGCATTAAAAGATGCAGGATTTTACAGCACATATTTGGAACCCATTATCTTAAAAAGTTGATGTGCACCTTCATTATATGCATATTTACTGATATGGTGTAGATAACTTTAAGAGTTGATTAGACAGTTTGACAATAGTTTATTTTTTGATGTAACTTGCAAACTGATATTGTAATAAGATGTTGACATTATTGGTTTAAAGATCATTTATCTTGGTTGTCAGTTTTTTTTATTTTGAAAATAATTTTCTTTCCTCAGTCTAATAATATAGTCATGTAACTTGGCAAAGGCCAATCAAATAGATTTTTGCATGGTGCCCAGTGAAAAGCGTGATGGATCTTTTAATGAGAGGCTCATGGATATCTTGAAGGAAATGTAAGAGCTCTGTTATGGTGTTGCTGCAGGCAAAGCTGTCGACATGTCATATGACCACAAGCCAGAGGATGAGGTGGAACTGGCTCGCATCAAGAACGCTGGAGGGAAAGTGACCATGGATGGACGGGTCAATGGTGGGCTGAACCTCTCCAGAGCTATTGGTATGACTGACTTGTACTTTGACTAGTCCTGTATTGACTACATAAACTCAAAGCCATTCAATGATTATTTTCTGCAACCTAAAATGTTTACACCCTCTCCTTCTCTGATATGACCACATCTGTAAGCATCTGCAAGTCTCTCCTAACAAGCTGTTAACCTGTACTCCGACTCTCAGGTGACCACTTCTATAAGAGGAACAAAGCTCTACCTCCAGAGGAGCAGATGATTTCTGCAATGCCAGATGTCAAAGTTCTGACACTTAACGAGGACCACGATTTCATGGTCATCGCCTGCGACGGCATCTGGTGAGTCAAGGGTTTCTTCTGTACAGTTGTTTAGCTGACACATAGCTGTAAACAAGATGATAAAAACCTACAAACACAGCTGCTGAGAATTCAAGCTAAACAATCAGTTTTGTACCTCCAGGCTGACAAAAGCACTCACAGAGGATGTGCATGTTTGGCGGAATTAGTAAAACTGAAGATTTAAATATTAAAGAACGTACCGGTTGCCATGTTAAGGAGGTAGTACATTGTCATTTTTTAATTTGTTATCTACTTGTTTATAAGCACTGTTTTTCTGTGTGTTGTATGCAGGAATGTGTTGAGTAGTCAGGAGGTGGTGGACTTTATCAGTGAGAGGATGAAACCAGACCAGAGTGGCAACATCAGACCCCTCTCATCCATAGTGGAAGAGGTGAGAGAGCTCTTACTACACACCTCATACACAATGACTGACACATATCAATTAACCAGTTTCTGTAACCGGATCAAAGGCTCAGAAATGACAATAAATCACAGACATTATAACAAACAGTGTTTTATGCTCTGCAGTTAACCTGCAGTTAGTGAATCCACATCTACAGTGGGAGGGGAATAACAGGACTGGATAAAAGAGTGAATAGCTGATGAATGATAACCTGCTGTGTCTACCTTCTTTAATGTGCACTCAGCATGCTGATGTCATTTTTTTTTTTGGTTGTGTTTTTGTTTTGTGTCTTACCTTACTGAGAAACATACCTCAACACCTCATCTAGACGGCTTTAACCTGTGGTATCTAGTAGGTTTTGCGTTGGACACTTTGGGAGATGATGTTTGTTCACTGTGCTTTAAGTTTAAAGTTAACAATTATATGGCAAACAGAGACACTGGATAATTAATATTAAGAATGAAAACATATCCTGTAATTTACACACCATTAAAACAAATTATAACATTTCTTGAGAACTGAAATTTGATCAAAGCTGTACATAATTTAATTTGAAACAACTACCATACGCATTCAACCAGTGCGATTAAATAGAAGTACATACGTGAATGTGTCTTAATTTTGAATCCCGTATGTCCTCCTGATAGCTGCTGGATCACTGTTTGGCCCCAGACACATCTGGAGATGGAACAGGATGTGACAACATGACTTGTGTCATCATCACCCTCCGGCCACACCCATCCCCTGCTCAGACAGACGACACAAAGAAGAGGAAGCATCAGGAGGAGGCAGAGGGTACCGAGCTGGAGGAGAATGGGAACGACAGCAAAAAGGCTAAAAGTGACTAAAGGCAAAGAGAAACTGTCCCAGAGGGAGCAGCTGGTCCCAGGCTACACCAGATACACCAGAGACACATTCTGTTAAAAATTCTACCCTGACCTCACAAACACCAGTTCACCCTAAAACAGAAGCTGCAAATGCTGTAGGGATGCTCCAAGATCAGCTGAACTGAGATCATCAGTATAGTTTTTTTTTTCTGCCCCTCTGTTTTAGGTGGATTTTCATCTTGGCACCTCCTCCAGTTGTTTATTTTGTTTGCTCTCATTGGAAAAAAGCTGGACACAGTTTTACTTCTTAAATTCAGAAGAGGCAGACCTGCTACTCACTGGCATGCTAAATAGAACACCATTTTTCATGTATTTGTAACAAGAAAGAAGATGCAGGATAAACCAGTCTACAAGACTAGTGAGCATTCCTAAACATCTTAGAGATGCCTCGCTGTCTCTGCAGGCCTGCACTACACTGACAAGTCTTTTTTCCACATGGCACGTTCAGTTTGTTTTTGCGGATGTTTGAGAAAAGCCCATGACAGCTGTGTCTGAGGAGTGTGACATGCATTTTTATTGCAATTTTGCAGCATGAAATGTGCACATTGTGTACTTTTCCATTATGAAGCTCTCAATGAAGCTCACAATGCCCTCTGTGTGTTGTGCCCAAATAACAAGGCAGTCATTGTGTCTAAACAAAGTGCCATAAAAACCATGAGTTCCTGTCATAGACACCATTTCACATCCTCAAACCAACTGAACCCAGGGAAGGGATCCATCATGGCTGGAGGTAGATTGGCATTTGCATAAAGATAACAGTAAAAAAAATGGTAGAATTAGAGGATATTAGTGTCCCTTTTAATCCTTGATTTAAGATTCAAGATGCAGCGAGAGCCCGTGTGCTTGTTTGGTGTCACACTGAATGTGTTTGCTCCGTTTCAAGTTCCTTTCTGATATTGACATCTCACCTCGAGTTAGTTCAGGGGCAGTTTGTGTGACCACAGCTGGAGGAACTGAAGGAGCTGGAGTACTAGTCCAGTAGCTCTTGTTGGCCATTTATGCTTTTTCTCTTTGCCACCCATTCACAAGTGAGAATATTTTTTTAGTCTTGTTGACCACATTTACAGCCCAATCTTTAATAATACATCACAGTCTTCATGCCTTTTTTTTCATTCCTGCTTTGTGTCTTGTCTTCATCGAAATCTGCAATTTTCCAGACAGAGAAAGGACGTCAGGGTTTTGTGAGCTAGTGTACATTAAATCTGTAAGATCCGACAGTTGGAAATATGCAGAGACATAAAAGACCTGCCACCCTTTTATGTCTCTGTATGTCAAAAGGGTGGTGATTAAAGCCCTGGACTGGCCCTCCACACACAGCCCGTCTCCATGACACTACCATCCTCCACCCAGTTAACTCACCCCATCTGTCCCCTATTTCTACTGTAACACCTTTTTAAGATCATCTCTAGGACTTATGTTTTAAACGAAGAGTATTTTCACTCAAATGCTGTCTCATTTCTGATTGATCAATTTTTCTGGCAGTTTTAAAAAAAAAATCCTTGTTGTGAGCACACTCTGAAAACACCCTGATGCTAAACGCTAAAAGGATGCACAAGGTTTTTTTTTTTCTTTTTTGAGTGGAAATACAGTTTAAAGTTCAGAGCCCAAGAAAGTGTCCCTGTTTAGAAGATCTTTTTTTTTATTTGCAGAAGCCTCATTTAAACCATTTTGTGTGACTGTAAGTTTGTTTCTAGTGTACTATCTCGTCACCACGACCTTTTTTCTGTACATAGTTTTTCAATACTTGTAATTGAAGAAAAAGAAAATGCTTTTTCTTTGTAATTGTGAGTCGATGTGACATTTTTGGTGCATACTCTTTTGACACCAGTATGTAAGTACATACAAATACATTTTTTTAAATAATGAGACAACTGTGTATCTGTGTGTTTCTTTAAAACAACCACTTATTTATCTGCTTTTTGGGTTTTGGAAAATAATTTTTTTGTTAAATTCTCTTTAATAGTTTAAATGCATATTGCAGAAGTTGAATTGAGCAAACATTTTTATCAGACAGTATTCCTCAGTGTCAGCTTTACATTATTAGGGTAAGAGTAGGCAATGTCCTGTTTGAATCAAGCTAAGGTTTAGCATGATTTAGATGGGAGTTCTTTACAACTTCTAAAGCACTCTTAGTATCACCTCTGCTAGCCAGACTAGAAAATGCATATGTATTCATGTTCACTATAAGAAAGAATAATTTTAATGAGCTTTTCTTTTATTCCATTCTCTCTGGCCAAAAATTTCAGTTTTGAACCTAAGATGGCACTGAAAAATTGTGAAAAAAAGAGGATCCAAGTACTTACAGTAAACCACATTGTGTGTTTGTGTACATATAGCTGAAAATAGGAATTAAGAGCAGGGTAAATTTAAGGAGGATACATTTTAATGTGAGACATTTAAATATGAAAATTACTAGTCAGAGACTAATCTATATTAATGAAAAATGAAATCACCTGTGAAGGTTTTTTGTTGATACACAGGGTTTGTAAAAAAAAACCTTGTCCAGAAAGAACTCAATTTTAAGACTAAATGAGATTTTCTTAACCGGAGGCTAAAATTGTGACATTAAAAAGTCTAAAAGCAGTTTTCAATTAGTAAGCTTCACTCGCTTTAGTTTAACTATAAAATATATCATGGTTGAGTAAGGGTTAACACCCATGTCAGTAACAATGTGAATCCTAACCTGTACTTCTCTGCTTTGAGCTTAATGCTAACATTAACATTCTGACACACTAACATCCTTATGTCATGCTAACATAGGAATGATTACCTTGCTGTCCATCTTAGGTCAGCATGTCAGCATTCTAAAATTTGAAAATCAGCAAAAAACAAAGTGAGCCTGATGAAAATGTCACAAATTATTGAGCAAGTTACACAATTTGGCCTGACGATGGTGCTATTTTTTCAAAAACTGCACTTCATTCTGAGAGTTAAAAAATTGTGTTCCAAATGTCATGACGATTGTTCAAATATTTGTTAAAACATTTCACTCAAAGCCCCAGTTATTCACCGCATGGCTGCATTTTGCTACGTGTTCATAGGCTTCGCTTTCTCAGTTGGAAATGAGCAGTGTGTTTCCTGCACAGCTGCTTGGAAAAACTCCACTGATGTTTTTTGTACGACAGGTCAAGTACAGACATTCCTGCAGATGGCAGCAAAGACATTTGGATCAATTCTAATGATCGTTAGAGGTTTAATGATCCTTTAATGCAGGGAGAGGTAACCATGTGGCATGAAGGGCAAAGAGTGTGGAGGGTTTCATCACAGAGACCGTGAAGCTGAACTCACACATGCCTGCAGTCAACGAGGTCACTCTGATCACTAACCTGAACCAATGAAAACCCAGGGTCACATGATCACACTCCTGCAGTCCTGAAGATGCAGTGAGTATGTTATGCTTTAAATTCCCATAGAAACTGCAAAGCTAAAGAAGAAAAAGGAGGACAGACTTTAGTTCCCATCAGCCTCAGGGCCTCTCTGTCCTGCTCTGCCATTGGTTGCTGCTCTATAGTCCACAGTCCTGGTGGTTGCTCTGCTCCCAGAGGATCACTTTTGCTGCAGGAACAATAGAAAGCAAGAGGAAACACACCCTGTCCTTGGAATCTAAAAATGTCATCCTACACACACCAGAATACACACATTCTCTCCATATCTTTTACAGGAAGGATGTTTCTGTAATTGTCCGCAGATAAGTGACTTCAGTTGTGTGTGTGTGAGTGGATACAAAGAGTGCGTGCGGAGTTTGTTAGTCTGACTGTTCATTTCTGTGCCAGTGGAAACACAAATACAAGCAAAACAGACGTGTCCTTATTTGTGTGACTTTTTGTTTGTTTTTTTCTTTTACTTTTCTCCATGTGTAATTAAAATGATTTAAACTGCTCTGAGCTGTTCTTGGATGGACAACTATCCAGAAAATAAGAAGCATGACTTTTTCTTTACCAGTCAATGAGCTTATGAACCGTTTTCAGCTGCTGAAAATCAGCTGTTACCTATAAACATGTCATACACTAAGGCCACTGTAGGTAGCTGTTCCAGGCTGATTTTCATTGCAGTTACTATAAAAAATGTTTCTGAAAGGCAACTACTATGGAACTCAATAGCAGCCTTGTCCAGCTGTGTGTGTGTGTGTGTGTGTGTGTGTGTGTGTGTGTGTGTGTGTGTGTGTGTGTGTGTGTGTGTGTGTGTG
>JAQMCX010000001.1:6679724-6682985 GCA_029814765.1 Acanthurus leucopareius | reverse complement strand
GTGTGTGTGTGTGTGTGTGTGTGTGTGTGTGTGTGTGTGTGTGTGTGTGTGTGTGTGTGTGTGTGTGTGTGTTAGGGGAGTTGCTTCTGTCTCCAGACTCCTAAACTTGACTGATGGCTGTGGAAGAGAACCGCAGGAGTCCAACTAGACCTGGCCTGCAATTGTAATATAGAACAGTGTGTGTGTGTGTGTGTGTGTGTGTATGTGTGTGTGTGCATGTCTGTGCATGTGCCCTCTAGCCAACAGGTCTTATATAGAGAAGTGGACCACAATAGCAAGTTGTAGTTAGACACTGTAAGTATTCATCAAGATCTTTTTCAATCCCCTGCTCCCGCTTCTAAAACTGCATTGGCCTCATTGCCATAGCCTTGAGTCCAGCAATGTCCTCACACACACACACACACACACACTCAAACACACACACACACACACATTCCAGTGGTGACTGAAGTGTAGTTTAAATACTTGCTGTGACCAAAAATAGTTAACTGTAAGGTCTTTTTCTCACACCTGCAATCTGCATCCCTGTTACTACTGTTACCATTTTCAGAGGTAGTAGTAGAAGTTTTAATGGGTTGTTGTAATAAGCCATCACAAGTTAAAACAATACACTCTTATATGAGATTTATAGACGTATTAATTTGCACTTTCCCTGATATGGATGTTGCAATATAGCAAATATGATTTATACTATCCATCTTCATTACCCCAAATCCACAATACAAACTTTTGTTCTTGTAAGGGCCCTCTTTGAGTCCAAACAGTAACCTTAAAGCTGCTATAATTCACATATTTTTACACAAAAAATGAATTAAATGACTGTTTAATGTGAGAGCAGTTATTTGAAGTGATGAACTTAGAGAGAATTATCACCCAAGTCTGACGTTTGGCATCCTCTGACTCAACTTCACTGTTTTGTTTCACTCTTCCTGCTCTTGTAGCATCATTTTTGACCCTGTCAGGAGTCTGTTTAAAAAGTAAAGCTCTAATGAACCCACTGTAGGCTACGCTGCTTGATCGGATCAAGAGAGCAGTATGAAAACACAGTGGAGTATTTTGAAGCTAAAGAACCAGACATTACCCTCAGGAGCAAAGACCAGAAACAAAGCTAAAGGCTGAACAAATATTTGGTTTAGTTTCATCTACTGGATACGAACTGCAAATAAATGCTATAGTGTTGCTCAATGACAGCTTTATGTGTAAATTAACTCAAGCTAGCATTTTTGCTGTATCAAATGTGTAAAATTTATAAAATGTTATTTCATAAATGTTGTTTTATAATTTGTTCTGCTACCCCCAAGTGGCCAAAAACAATTAATGTAGTTCCCACTTGAATTGAGTCCTTTTTTGTACATCCGCACACACAGAAAGACATATTAGCATTAGCATGACCTTTAAACCTCATATCAGTGGCAGTGTACACACACACACACACACACACACACACACACACACACACACACACACACACACACACGTGCGCACACACAGTTTATTTAAGAAGATGTCACTGTCAGCTGTTTTGTAGCTGGGAGGATACAGCAGCATGTCACTTCCAGACACATCCTCTGTGTGTGTGTGTGTGTGTGTGCGTCTTCATTTGTAATTCATCAGCAACATCAAACTGAGCATGTTGCATAAACTGATAGCTGTAGAAAAACAGGAAAACTCGCCCCATCCTTTTTCTTTCCCTCACTTCCCTTTCACCCCTCTTGTGCCCCTCTTCCCATTTCTTCTCCACCCACTGTCCCTTCCTGTCACTTCTTCACTCCACTTCCTCTCTTCTTCCCTCTCCTCTTTCTTTATGTCATTTCTATTATCTTGCTACATGATTACTTTTTCTGGTCTCACACCCTGTCCTTTACTCTCATCTTTCGACAACACAGTAGCTTTAAAAGCTTTAATTTGATTCTAGACTGTAATTTTAAGATCTCACTGCAGAAGACCTTCAACAGAAAAATGTCTATCTCATGACCACGTAATCACTAATTATTATTAACCTCTCTTATTACTGAAAACATGTTTAAAATTAGATTTAAATGCAGACACATATGCTGTGCACACAAGTGCATCCAAGTTAGCAATTGTACATACTTGAGCATGTCTGTAGATACAAATTGTTAAATGAAATCAAGACGTAAACACAAGGGTTCATGAAGGCAGCCCATTCCAAACAGATACAGAGCATTCACACAACACACCTGTTCATACACACTTACACACTTACACACACACACATATAAGTACAGGGTTTGGACAGAGATAAGAGAGGAGTAGAAACAAGCAGCTGTCTGATCAGCAATATTTCTGCTGCTCTACATCATCAAACATGACTTCACTCTTTCATTCTTTCTCAGCCACAGATTCAACTCCTTCCTGGCTCCCCCCCAAGAACATTTCTGTTTCTTTAGCTCTAGCCTGATTTTCACCAAAATAGATTTTATTTCTCTGTTCCTCTCTGTTCTCAGTTTTTCATCATCTCTCAATTCTCATTCAAATATTCATTTAAATAGCAGAGTAACCATAACCCTCTGACAGTCTGCTATTTAAATGACAGGCTGTATGCAGCATGCAGTCACGCTTCCTTTACCAACAGACTTTTCTACTGAGTCGTGCACAGAAAAGCAGGGCTTTGTTTTACAGATATACCATTTCATGCAGTGAAGTGCTGAGAAGTTGTGTTGCAAAAGTCGTCTCTTGTTGTGGCCTTCAGAAAGAACAGGGTCTGTGTTCCGCGTGGATTCCTGATTCTCCCAGTGAATTTTATAGACAAGTTTATACGCAAAAAAAAAAAAAATCTAAATATCCAATTTATCTTTCAAAAGGCAGGAAAAAGAGCTCCATGTGTTAGGATTGAGATGACAGTAGTGCATTTTGTATATTTCAGCAGGAATATGATTGTTTAAAAATAAACTTAGATTATTTGGGAAAACATGAGCAATGAGCATAACCCAACAGTCAAAGAATCAGAAGTGGTTTGAGAAGTTTCAACAGATTTTTAAACAATGTTTTTGACTGCCAAATCACAATTTTACACACAGTGAAATTGTGTGGGTTTTCAGCCTTTTTTTATACACAACAAAACATTGTGGTGAAAAATCACTTAGTGGCAAGAATTGTCTCCTTTAAAGGCAAAAAAGTTGAGGAAGTCATTTGCTTATCTCTCTAACTCTTTATTTCCCCGTGACTCTCTAATCATGTTGACACGTGATCCTGCCATGGTTTTAATATCCTTTATCTCTGGTACTGAGTTAGTCATGG
>JAQMCX010000001.1:6672224-6677224 GCA_029814765.1 Acanthurus leucopareius | reverse complement strand
TGTATGTGTGGCTGTGTGTGTGTGTGTGTGTGTGTGTGTGTGAGGAGAGAGAGAGAGAGTATATGTGTGTTTGTACTAACATTTAAACTAATAAGCATTAGATGAGACTTACAGTTAAATTATTGCATTATGGACAACAAATGAAAGCTTGAAATGATTTTTTATGATGATTCTGAGAAATCTGCTGAGACAGGTGCTCCATCTTCCTCTTTCCTTTTATTATTTAATTAACTTTTGTTTAATACATTTAAACCTCTTCTCCGTATATTTAAACCACCACCTGAAACACCAAGTTATTTCTTATAGACACTGAGTCTTAGTTTTTGTCTACTGTCTCCACACCTATATTCCTATATATTTCTTATTTCTATATTTCTGTGCTCCTTCTTTTGTTCTCTCAAGTTTGCTTTCAGTACTGTGATGCAGTGTTAAAGGAGAGATTTAATAAAGATCAAATTAAATTCTGTATGATCAGCTCACTCGTTTACAATGCTTTGTAAGATAAGGTTAAATCTTTATTGATCACTAAAGGCGAAATTCAGGGGTTACAACAGCGAGTGGATGTAATTAAGTACATATAAACTAGAATAAAGTAAATATATATATAAATATATATATATACCACAACAAGTGCAGAAAATATGCCCGAGAACAGAAATAAGATGAAATGCTATAAAGAGTAATTAATCCCAAAATTACAGGGCAAACAGTATAAATAAAAATAACACCCACAACCAGAGATATAGCTAAACAAATAGGGAAGTGCTGACTCAGTAAAGTGACATAATGACAAAATGGTGCGATTAGTGGCAGCATATTCAGCAAAATATATCGCATATGTAAGAAATATGTGACACCATGTAGCTATTATGACACTACAGATTAGAATAACAAATTAAGATAATGATACTTCATGTTTGTCAGTATTTATATTAAATTTAAACAAAACATAATACTGCAAATGATGTAATAAATTATAGTATTATATTAACATTATATAGTCCAGTATAGTATGGGTTACAAATATTTGACATTCGGTGAAATTTTGCAATATGGTATTTCATATAATATTGCAAAGAAAAAAAAGTGAAATATGAAATAAAATATAGTGTATAGCAAACCCCTGTTAAATCATTCATTCAGCATTTGCAGTAGTATGTTAATTTATTGTAAACTTATGCATGGATGGTGCGTTGTGATAAGTCTGACCTTGTACGTCACTGCCAGAGGAAATTCCAACAGACACTGGGGTTGACTAGAAACAAACTGAACATAAAAAGCTGTTTTTTTCTGGATAAAATTCACATATTTTGTCATTACCTTAGTCACTAAAACTGATCGGTCAATAGCCTTTTTTTTTACTGTAGACATTTTGACACATCAGCACAGGTGTAATTAACATCTCTATGATGGCTGTATTTCATGTGGGTGAGCAAGGTTCACGTTTCTGCTGTGACTCACTCAGCCTGACTGTCACGACTCAGTGGAACACTTAATTGATGGGAGCAATCGTTAATATTAATCGTTACACCTGTGTTTTTCTTGCTGTGTCTGCCATAAAAAAAACGGTCTGTAAGTGCACTCTGGGGTCTGTTCAACAAAAACAGACTTTGTGTTTGGCTGAGAGTCAGACTTCAGATAAATGTCTGAGGTCAGACAGATGTCACCAAGCTGTCTACTTCTTTTAAGCAAATCTAATTCACCATGACTTTTGGTTAAATTAAGATATTTTCCAAACTAAAAAACATGACTGAACAAGCAACCGCATTAAATTGATTATCTTTGTTCACTAGAAGAGCAAATGTTTGCCACCTGGAAAAAAATTCATACTTACAGGGACATTTGAATTAGAAAATTCAGCAAAGAGTGTAATAATTAAAAAACAGTTCATTATCAGGAAACGTCAGTGCAGTGCAAATCTGCACCAGTGCTGAGATGCTGCAGCTTCTTAATGTGGTCATGCTGAGTGCCTCTGCTTACTCATCAGTCAGGTTTGGGATAAATACTACTTTGCAAACAAAAATGATTTACTACGTCCTCGCTGCTGCACTTTTCCAACAAGTCACTCTGCCCTAATAAGTCTTTCCCTTCTCTCTGCTCCCCTCCACTACAAACCACAAACTTTGAGACATGGTTTGCTCTTTTTTGTCTTTTAGTCACTGGTTAGCAGGTGTCACTGATCATTTCCATGGAAACACGTGTTGGCAAGTGTCACTAATTGTTTCCATGGAAACATTGGTCAACAGGATGGACTGATTAGTACCATGGAAACATGGTCCAGACTAAGCCAGAGGGTGGTTAAGTTAGGCTTAAAGGGTCTGTATGTAAGACTTTAATATTTATACAGCAAGCAAGTATTTATTATGTAAGAAACTGATTATATAGGAGAGAAAATGGCGTCCTGAGCAGAGAATGAAGTCAAAGTCTCTTTGTGTCTGTTATAATCTAAACTTCTAAACTTCAAACTACTTTAAATTGGTAGCTGGTCCAAAAACTACTGGCCCCCTTCCCGTTTCTTTTCAGATGAAGTCCCACAGCATTGTAGAAGCAAGATGATAGAGTTCAGTTCAAAGTGCTTAGCTGACGGCTTTCAGATTCAATAAAAAGCCACTAAACTTAAGCTTCTCGAGCTTAACCTGGTTGTTAAGCATGCTAGTGTTAACAGAACCGAGCGAAGCTAATACTTGTGCTACATGGAAGTGAACTTACCTCATTATGTGACAAACTACATGAAATGCTAACTCAAAGTTTATCTCATTGTGTGTGTTTGGGGGGTGCTTTTTGCATTCATAACAAAATGGGAGGGGCAACTGGAGAGGAATTTGACAAGGAGGTGTGGCCATACCATGAATTCATTTGTTTTGGTCTGAAACATTGGATGTCTGGTGCAACATTTAGTGGCTAAAATTGTCACTAATAGAACTTTTGAAACAAGTCAGTTTTCAGTTTTGTAAAATCCAGTTGTTTGGTTCATATGATGAATAAAGTGAAACATATAGCAGTTCTCCCTTGCTGTCATTCCGTAAAGTAGCATATTGTCCAATTTCATTCACAGCAGATGTGCAATTAAAAATTTTTCTTACTACATCAACTCACATTTTAAGGTTCTTTACATCTGGTTAACCTACAGTCACTGTGGCTGATTATACCCTTTTCTCAGGAGTAATGTGGGTGTAGACAGACTGTATTTGACCGATATCTCTCTCTCCTTCCTGTTAGCTGTGTTACACCAGTTTGACCTCAACCAATTTCATATTAATCTGGCACATTTAGTCCAGTGACCCTTTAGTTTCAATCATAGTTCTGCCCACCTTTAACCCAAAACATGATATGCATAATTATCTTCTTGTTAAGACATAGATTTTCTTCTCTAGCTAGTTCTGAGCAGACTGTTGTAATTATCTGGTATCACAATCCAAAATATTCTATTATTCAAAAGATACGGTAAATATTTGTTTTCTTACAGTCTTGACTACCAGGTACTTAAAACCATAACTGAAAGTAGTAGAGACCTTAAACTGCTTTAATTTCTCAGATTGTTTCTGACATTAAAAACCAGCAGCTTGTGGGAGATGTCCATATTATCTGAGAAATGTTGTAAATCCTGTACCTTACTTTGCTTTGCACGGAGCCTTGACATATCATGCTCATATGTAAAGGGATGTGGTCAGGATATAAAAATGTAGTGCATGTACACTTTGATTGTGATGTATGCAGTGTTATCTAAAGTAATGTGCTTTATCCAAATGCAGTCGGCAGCTGCTATTAAAGTAGTCCACAGGAGAAGTGTGTGTGTGTGTACTTATGTTGGTGGGGGTCTTGTGGGGGTGTAGTCTGTGAATGACACACTGTTTCTCAATTGAGTAAATTCCACATGACACACTCTGTGAACTTTGAACACAAATGCAAACACACATGCAGTCACAAATACAAAACACACACACACACATCTTACTAAGAAACATAGAGGAAGAGGTGGTGTGATAAGAGGATGGAGGACAAAGACAGAGACAAACAGAGGGAAGGACACGGCGTGTTTCATTGGAAAAAAAACAGAAAAAGAAGAATGATGGGGAACATAGGGAAAAAAAGTGTTTTCATGAGCCCAAGAGCTGAATGGACAGAGATAAAGCACATTCAGGCAGCAGTTTCACTCACTCAGCAAAGTCTACAGTCAGTTTTTCATCTGTTCAGTTGGCTGTGTCTGTGCAGCATGTGAAATGTATTATTTGTTCACACAGTTACAACCTCTAACCTGTTTAGAATTAAGTTAAGAGCAGAGACAGAGCCAAGTGTTCGCTCATCTTAGTATCTTGTTCACTGCTTATGGTTAGCAACAAATCTCATAAGCACACCATTACCAATCAGATTGTGCGTAAGGCCTTTTATTCACTGCAGATGTTTTGACTTAAGAAAAATCAGGGGTGCTATTAATAATTGTTATTACGGTAATAATAACTCTGTTCTGTTAAATAAGTATCCCAGTAAGTTGTGACATTGAGCCGAGATGAACGATACCGAAACCCTGAAAATTAAGCAGCTTAAATACAAGACAGCCATTTTTGATTTGATGTTTCTGATTGGATTGGCTGAGGTTGGAGTTGTATATAGCCTGAGATGTTTTAAGAGAGACAAAAAACAGTTTTAAAGTTTGTTATAAATTGTCTGTTTTATAACAGCCTAACAGATGCACGTCCAACCATTTCAGCTGTAAAGACCTTGGCGCTGTGGAACCTGATGCATGGAAGAAGAAACCTGTTTAAAAAAATCTTAAGGCTCATTTAGGAGCAAGGTTATCAAAATTTTCAAGCATATTTTAAAATTATACTGGTGATTCTTTATGTGCTGTTTATTATGTCCTTGTTACAATTATAAATGAAGTTCTTGTTCTCCTGAGCGGCGAAAAGTAGCCTAAACAGACTTTTTTTTTTTTTTTAATTATATTTTTTCGGGCTTTTACACCTTTATTGATAGGACAGCTGAGATATCGGACAGGAAAC
>JAQMCX010000001.1:6639522-6662650 GCA_029814765.1 Acanthurus leucopareius | reverse complement strand
GCGATTAATTTCGATTAATTAATTACAGACCCTATAATTAATGCGATTAAAAATTTTAATCGAGTCCCACCACTAATTGATACACAACTACCGTGTGCCAATCTTGCATAATAAAAGTTATAAATTTTTCTCAACAAATTACACAATTTTAAAACAGGACATTAAAAATCAATTGTTTTTTTTGTTTTTTTTTTATTTGATGTTGCTGACTTGTTTCCTCTTTTTGGTTGGTTTGGATGGCAAAATGTGGTGGGTCCAGTGTGCAAGGTAGTGAGGGGTAGAAGTAACCGTCATCTTTCTGCAGGCTGTTCTTGATAAGAAGAATGATGGTGGAAATCTAGAAGAATGTGGATATGACACTTAATTAATTGTAAACACAGATGCAAGTCGGTCAGCACATAGTTTGATGACCCACCCACCAACACTTTCTCCTAGTTTTCATATGTTTGAAGGTCCTCCTGAAATCATGCTTAGAATGTAGTAGGTGCAAAAGGTGCTTCTCATGATAACCTCTGCTCAAAGCATTTTATCGTTTATCTATATTCAGTTTTTGCTGTTTTTACTCTACTCTTTACATACATTGTAGGCTGTATTTTTTTTTACCATGTTTCCAGACCAGATGTTTGTGGCAACCCATGGTACCTGATGGTGGAAGGATTTTACTGCGGTTTTGGGCATAGTGGCCTCTTTTTTTTTTTGCAAGTGAAGTCCACTATCCATCCATCCATTGATTTCATTGTGGAGTCGATGGTGGTGTCCTGGAACATGCTTAAGCATCATGTAGAGCAAACTTTAGGGTGTTCTTTGATGGCATGATTGTTTCCTGACATGTAACTCAAGGCATGCATTGTGGTTTGTGTGCTTACTTTAATTTTGGCCACAGGATGGATTTTCATAACTGTGCAGCATCTCTCTGTAGCCATTTTTGAATATTAAGCTGTTAGTTTAGTGGTTTAATGGGGCAGCTGAGGTAACAATTAGTACTTAGTCTTAAGTTATACTTCCAACTGTTATGAGTTAGTCTTAGGTTTGCACAGTCAATAGACCTGTGTTCAGGGCAGCAGTTGTGTGACATTTGTTTTGTCTATTTCTGCTCTAGTGGGCTTACGAGTTGGGCCAGGCTAGTGAGATGAAGGTGTCTGTTCCTCTTCATGGCTGTGAACACTTCTACCTCCTCACCAAACCTCTCCAGGAACCAGTTTCACCCGACACACCAGGTCTTACACATCAAACACACAGAATAATAAACTTTTTCTTGCTGCAGTCACAGTCCAAAATGTATTTTAAACTTCACAGATTTTAACGATTTTGTAGCTAAATATTTTATGTGTAATAGAGAGGAACCTCCATATTTTGGCACATTGACAGAATGAGTTGCACAGTGTTTTATCTTTTCTATGAAGTTGACACTGTAACATTAGGTGTAGTCTGCTCTGTTATTCTGTTCTGTTATTTACACATTAATGCTGATATTTTGTTTATTATAACCTTATTTAATGAGTAGTTTCACCATGATTACAGGGGGTGTCTCTCAGTGCTTTTGTATATATTTATAGTCGGGACACCTTACAATTTTAACTTTCCAGGATTTTTGTGACACTGCAGACTGAATGTGTGTGTTTATGTGTCTCTGAGTGTGTAAGAGAAAGGGGAAGAGAAAGTGAGGGGATATATGGTTTGCCAGATTTATTGAATTAAATATCTTTCTTGCTGTGAAATCGCTTAGACACTGGAAAATGTGTCTTAATTGGTATTACAGCCTAAACATGGAGAAGGAAAATCATTATTTACTGTCAAAGTAAAGGTTTTCTGTATTTTAATGCCTGTTAAATAAGGTCACAGATTGGATTTAAAAACACACTGCAAAAGGTTTTTCTGACTGAGTTTTGTTTTTCTCCAGTGGTGATCGATATGGATGGCAGGATATATGCACGGCCATGGCAGGGGGGCCTTTTGTCAGGGGGCTTTGAGAAGAACCCTAAACCGATTTTCACTGAGGGTCGCAACCAGCTGGAGATCCAGAACATGCAGGAGGACTGGGACCACTTTGGTAATAGAGAGGGGATCATTAACTTTGTTCAGTTAACGTTCGGGTTTTGTTATCTGCCCTCTGAATGAAATCACAAAGCTCTGTGTAGTCTCATCATTTTTTACCTTATATTTAGCTTTTGTACAGAAACAAATTAGTTCTAGATAAGGCAGACAACTCACTTGATTTTCTCAATAGTCAGTGTTGTAGGACAGACAAATGGTTTGTTTTATTTACAAATTGGTAGAGTGATTTGTTCTTGCTGATGTAAGAAAAGTAATTTACTAAGACATCAGGAGTTTCATCCAATAGAGTCCAAGAGCTTTGTAGTTAGACATTATGTTTTCTTTTTTTGTTGTCAAAGGTAATGGTTCTATGGCAGCACATTGGATGAGTTGAGTGTAATCAAGCTATAACATTAAGGGGAGTGAGCTTCCTCTTAGAAGTTTGTGAGGAATTATATCACGGTTTCACTGTCAGAATAAGTGTCTCTATTAAAGGCTAACTGACATGTTGTTAGCCCTGTTAGCATCACAGCTGCACAGTTATTTATCTTCAATAACATATTATGATTTCTTAAATAAAATTTAGGCCTGCAATACAGCTTAGTTGTTTTGTTGTTATATATATATATATATATATAATGAGTTTCTGAATTCCAGATTTTTTCAGGGCTTAATTTATGTTTTTGGGATTTTTATTATTTTCAGTATCTTTCAGTGATTTAAGAAAAGAAGTAGCTGGGTCAGTTTAAGTATTTTTGTAGAATACTTTTTTAATGCAGAATATTTATTTCATGCTCTTAGTTGTCGTAAAGGTACAACTGTAAGAAATTCTGTTTACAGTGTTTAAAGTGAGGTTCTCTGTACACATGTTTAGATGCGCACACATGCACACTCTCACACACAGCTGTCTTTTTCCTTGGCCTTTTGCTTGTAACCTGAGAATGCTCGTGCAGTGTGACAGGTTGCTGTAAAGACAGCAGTATTTCACCACCCAACCCTGAACTGCAGCAACACACATTGAAACTTATCTGCCATTTGTCGTTCTGCAGTGGTCGTTAAAGTTGTTTTTCACATTATTACTTGCAAATTGGATTTAGTACTTGTGTTACGACCTTAATGTTTAGATTATTATGGAATAATGTAACAAAGAAAAATTAGGCCATCTTCAAAAAGAGGCAGCTTAAAAACTCTTAGCACAACAGTGACAGTTGTTGACAAAAGTGAGTAACAGAAGTAAACAAACTAAGAGTTTAGTTTAGTTCAGTTAATTTTTAAAAAAATGAAGCAAACAAAGCATCAGTCTCCAAAGCTTAAGTTACTAACAAAACCATGCACTAACTAGAAAGCAGAAACTCAGTTGAGCTGCATAAACAAATTAAAGAACAATTCTTAGCTCCCTAACTGACCACAAAACAGGAGAAAAAAGGATAAGCCAAAAGACAAAATGGCAGAGAAACGCAGTAATGCTTCCTTTGAGTTCTTACACTTATTTGACTCAGACACTTGTGATAACTAGTCAGCAAAGACAAAGCATAACTAATACTGTGGTGTCAAGATTTTATTGGATATTTACATTGCACTGTCACATATATTGCCATTAGTTGGACTTTGATGTTGGAAAACCTGCTTGGCTGTTTATGGCACAACATGTGAAATGGAAAAAACTTTCTTGCTGCACAGCAGGAGCTTTAGCTTGTAGAGTCTTTTGAAATACATAGTTTGGGTTCTTTCTTGATTCCAAACCTATCAATGTGTAACCAAATGAAGTGTTTAATTGATTTTTGTGTTTTCAATAATTTGAAGGACATAATGTAGGTGCTAATGGCGGCAGAAATCATTGGGGTTTATTGTAAATGAATCTTAAAGTGATGACAAATACGAGAGCACAGTTGAAGTGTTTTTAACACTATTTTGATCATTGTACAATTTTTTTATGTTAGTTATATAAGAAAATTTCTGATTTGAAAATGCAATATATTGATGTGAACCCTGAAGATTTCTTAATGGAGATTGCATAACAAATCTCTTGTCTTCTGCCTTCAGAGCCAATGCTGAGTGCCTTGCTGAGACGAATGCCTGGTCTTGAGACAGCCGAGATCCATCAGCTGGTCAACTGTCCGGAGTCCTTTACCCCTGATATGCGCTGCCTGATGGGGGAGACGCCGGGTGTCTCTGGCTACTATGTGCTGGCAGGGATGAACTCCTCTGGTCTGGCCTTTGCTGGAGGAGCTGGAAAGTAAGCATGGGTACAAGTGTGTTTTCTTGAGGATAACCTGCTATATTTGCAAGGACAAACACTGATAAATGGTTTCGAAGACTAGACTGCATTTCATTTTGTACCTGGGTACATTACTTAGGGGGCTGACTTAAACATCTTTACTCATACATAATATAGCCTTAGATCATTAATCACAGTTATCAGTACTTTGAGCAAAACATATTTTGATTGGATTACAATGACCCACAACTGGCATACTGTGGGATTTGGTATCCAGGTATCTGGCAGAGTGGATGACCTATGGCTACCCTACTGCCAATGTCTGGCCATTGGACGTCAAACGCTTTGGTAACCTGCAGAGCAGCAGAACCTTCCTGCGACACAGAGTAATGGAAGTTGTGCGTGAGTAGTGAGGTTTTTTCACTTCTTATAGTTTTGCTGCATCTTTAAACATTTTTTTCAATGCAAATATAGACATTTATGGATTTCAGTTGTTCCTCTTGCACATACTTGCAAAATATTCAGTTCACTTAAGGATGATATGAGGATTCAGCAGTTTCAGTCCGACATGGTAAGTGGATTTCTTCAAAGGTACTGTCTTTTTTGTACAAAATCCCTGCTTTGTTTCACCGAACCTCAGCTAGGAAATGCTGTCTGAGGAATTTTGTACTTGAAAAACCATAACTTTTGGAAATGCCCACTTGATCTAACCAATTCATGCTGCAGAAGCCTTAAATTTGTTTGTATTGAACAGGAATTCATTTCTACACCAGAGGGGGATTTGGGATTTTTTCTCCTTATCTTTTCTATTAGAGATATTGAACTGATCTCTGTACAGCCAGTATGGAGAGAAGGAATCATAACAGCAACTAAAAACTATTTCAAAAGTATTACAAGAGACTAGAAATAATTAACCTGTCCTTTAATCAGACAGACCTGCCAAAAACTGTGGCCTACATTTTAATTTAATTTAATTGTGGCAGGCAGGTGTAGGGAGGCTCAGGGCAAGCCTGCACCAGCCAACAGCAATTAACACATGATAAGTTACAACTCTTAATTTAGTGCAGGGCTATTTATCTACATTTCCAGAAAGCTGAAAGCTTAAGGGCCGGACATCCCCCCGAGCTCTTTATTCTCATTGTGTGTTTTTGAGGAAAACATTGGACATTTTAGCAAATGGTTTGCTCAAAAGCAACCTTCTGAGTCCTCATCGATCAAAAAGCTCAGCTGACATATCGGCGGCTAGTTTACAAAAAAGTTGTTTATTAAGACTGGGTGTTGACCTGATAAAGTTAAGAATGAAAATACATTGTCCATTAATTTTTTAAATTGGAGGAAGCAGTGGAGTGATTCAAGCTTTGGTGCCATTGCAGACAGTCATGCAGACTGACAGGCCTTTCACCTTACCATAAACAAGGCACCATCTGTAACTAGCATGTCAAAATTCTCTGTAGTAAGTATTATTGTCTTTGAAACAAAAACAACATCACATCACCTGATGTCCCATTTGATTGCCACCTCTTTGTCAGCAATCATCTTGTATTGCTTTAGCTGGATAGCTAGTAAGAGAACAACCTGTTCTTTTCACCAGGGATCAATGCCACCAGCAGAGATCCTATAGATCCTTTTTGCTTGGTAGAGCAAGATTGATCGAAGACAACAAGACTACAGATGTAGTTTGCTGTTGGAGATGGGATAGCAAGCATTGTAACCCACAACAGTAAAATTGCATCAAAGCGGGAATACATTGATTTGAAGGGCCTCCACAGGCGATATTCTTTGCAACAGAAGTGCAAACAGAGCAAACACATTGCTTCACCCTCAGCAATTTCAGTGTACACATACTTCCTAGTCCAGTCACAGCTGAGGTTCTGATATTAACTGACATCAACTTATCTTTTCTTCAGTGTTAATGGTGGCATTTTGCCATCTGTTATCCAAACTCTAAATCATAAGGTAATTGCTCGCAGGTTAGTACTTTCATGAGCTAGTTTCAGCTGTTTTGATAATCCTATCTAGCTGCAAGCCTGCAACAACTGCAGCATACAATAAAGCATGTTCATGATTGGCTGTTGCTAACATTACAGGAGCACTTGGCTGGTCTGAAGGATTTATTGCAGGAAAATATGTTTCTCACTTGATAGTGCATTTTTTAAGCCTAAAATTTTATGTACTGCCTGGCTTCATTGGCAGACAGAAAAAGAGAAGAGTTTCTCTTAAGGTTAAGTAATTATCATAATCTGTGCTATTTTGGTTTTGCTTTAATATAATGAGATTTGTGCCTCCTATTTGTTTGTGTGTTTGTGTGCAGCTCTCCTTTATGAACTAAAGGTTCCTCGGTGGGACTTTCAGACTGGGCGTCAGCTGCGGACCAGCCCTCTGTATGACCGCCTGGACACCCAGGGAGCCCGCTGGATGGAGAAACATGGTTTTGAAAGGCCCAAATATTTTGTTCCTCCAGGGAAAGGTACAGATAATATCTTTGAGTCTGTAGAATTGTAATGATTTCTTCGATGTGGTCACTGAGACCTTGATAGTGACCTGATAGTGCTGACTTCACGTGACTCAGAATCACTTTTACAAAAATGTATACTTAAAACTAGTTATTGTTAATAATGCTGTGATGAACTGAGAATATGCTGGCTTTTATTCCTTAACACTTGAGCTGATAGTAACATGCTGATAAGTTGTGTTCCAGAGGTTGAACATGGCAAATCTTAATCACACACTCTAATCTTCTGCGAACCGTTTGGAGGGCATTTCAACAATTATTTTATTTAAATCAGGCTTCCTGATTATTTTATTTTATATTTAAATCTTATGGGGAAATGAGACATTGTGAGTTTCAACCTGAAGTCTGACTTAGCAGAATGAGTAAATCACCTGGAGTATTCTGTTGGTATATTCTCAATGCTTCATGGCCTGTATCATCTCCTCCCTGTTTTGCATGTGTGAGTAGATCTATTGTCTCTGGACCAGAGTAAGACCTTCTACAAACCCGACTGGTTCGACATTGTTGGAGCAGAGGTGAAATGCTGCAAAGAGGCTGTCTGTGTCATCGACATGTCCTCCTTCACCAAGTTTGAACTGACTGTAAGTCTTATAGCACCATGAACAACTTACAAGGGTTGATAAACACTGGATCACACTGGACAGAAAACTGCTGCTTCACTTCTGACTGTGCACTCAAACTTCTAAACACACACTGCTCATCTGGTCACACCCAGTGAGTCAGCATGTGTTTTTTGTCAGTGTAACATTCATCTGTGCCAGATCATGAAAATTTGTTTCAAAATTGGAAATTATGCGACTCTCAGTCAACTTGGAACTGCTGATGCAGCAGCTATGCATTCTGAATGAATGAACTTGAATTTCTTTTCAATTCGCTGCTGATGTTACAGTGATTGAAATGAAACTTTTGGTTCTGTCTTTATATCCCAGTCATCGAACAACCAGGCTTTGGACCTGCTGCAACATCTGTGTGCCAATGACCTGGATGTTCCTGTTGGACATATTGTCCACACCGGCATGCTGAATGAGAGGGGAGGCTATGAGAACGACTGCAGCGTGGTACGCCTCAGCAAGAACAGGTTTGTGACACCTTGGCAGTAACACCACAGACGTGCAGTTGAACATTTAAAAAAAACCTTACAGTCTTTGTCCCCTCTCCAGCTTCTTCATCATCTCTCCAACAGACCAGCAGGTCCACTGTTGGTCCTGGATAAAGAAACACATGCCCAATGACCCACACCTCCATCTAGAGGATGTCAGCTGGAAGTATACTGGTAAGTTCAAAACACCAGTGTTAAGATCGTGCAATGATGTCACCATCTAACACACACAATAAGACAGACCACAGAATACCACATCCTTTCATGTCTTTGTTTAAGTGACCTCATTTTGGATTTTGTGTCAGTAAAATCAGACACTAGGGAGATTAAAAGGGGGATTAATTACATGTCTGTGATATAATTTGTATTAGTATAGTAATAATTATAACAGTCTGAAGTGTGAGCACCACTTGGCCTACATTAAATTTTAATATATTAGATTAAAACACCAACATATTGATCTCCATCCCAAAACTTAGCCATGATGTTGTATAGTATGTCCCTGACTTAATGTGCAAACAATTTTCTCATATTTCAATTACTATTAATTTTCATTTTATTTTATAGTCACTAACTTTGAATTAAATCTGGAGCCCTCTAGGATGAAATTACCTACCTGGGCTGATCTTTGTTACTGACAAGCTCTGTCTGAAGTGTTTATAACTCTAATCCTTTACCCACAGCTTTAAACCTGATTGGACCTCGTGCAATGGACGTTCTTGCAGAGCTGTCGTATGTTTCTATGACACCTGACCACTTTCCCTCCATGTTCTGTAAGGTAGGAAGCAAAAACTAGTTAAAGTAACACTAAAAGTATAGCAATGAAAAATAATATCAAATGCAGCTAAAGTACTAGCAGCAGCAGCAGTACTTTAGGTTGGATCTGTGGTTATTGCAGCAGAAATGTTGTTAACACTGGCACAAGTAACTGTTCAAACCTATTCCCCCCCCCCCAACATTTACCATATGTGTATGTGTGTTTACAGGAGATGAGTGTTGGCTATGCCAATGGGATCAGAGTGATGAGTATGACTCACACTGGGGAACCAGGTTTCATGCTCTACATACCTATAGAGGTGAGATCTACTCACATCTGCACAAAAAAGACAAAAGGCATATAGTCACCATTCACCAGGATGGTTGGTAAAGCCAGTAAAAATAAAGTGCTATGTGTTGTACATCAAATCTAACAGTGACCTTCTCCTCTACTCTCCACAGTATGCTCTGCATGTGTACAACGAGGTGATGTCCGTGGGTCAGAAGTACGGCGTTCGTAATGCGGGTTACTACGCACTGCGCAGCCTACGCATAGAAAAATTCTTTGCCTTTTGGGGTCAGGACCTCGACACCTTCACCACCCCACTGGAGTGTGGAAGGGAGTTCAGGGTTAAGTTTGACAAGGTGTGTTTAGAGTTTAGCTATATAATATCATTCAGAGTTGGGTTTTTTTTCCAAATAAAACTGTAATTTTCCCGAAGCTGTGTACTCACCCTGTATTGATGCTATATTATGGATGTGTTCGAAATTACACAAGTTACTTGCTGTATACAGAAATTGGCCAATTGTGCAGTAAGAAATCATTTCAATTGGACACAAGTGTATGGGACTCTGCTGGGGAGTAGCAGCAATCCAGCATTTCAGGCAGAGTTTGAGGCTTTTCCTTTACTGATATCAGTACCGGAACAACAACAATGACATCAAAATGCTACCTTCATCGTGGATTATGATTGCTTCTCTCTTAGTTATGATTTAAAACAGCAACTTTATGCTGTTATCAAACTTTTTTAGTGAAAAAGATTTAAATGGCTCTAAAGATTTTTTTAAAGCACTTTACTTTTTTTACATTAAAACAGAAGATGATTGAAGAAGAGAAAAATAAATTGCAGAATAGTTAAGGGATATAATTTTATCTGTCTGGCTGAAACCTTAATCATCTGTATTTTAGTCTGTACTGCACCTGCAGCCACAACAGGTGGCACTTTACATAAGCAGTAGTAAGGTCTACCATCACTGTCATTGCGAAAACAGCAGAGCATCAGGTGTGCCGTCTGCTGCACACAGCAGTAATGTCAGCAGAGCATTAATGAATGGATATCAGAGTGTAAAATTGGCTTCCCAGATTGCTTTCAGACGAGCAGTCGTCCGCTGAATCTGTGCGCACTGTGAAGTTTAGTAAAAAATGTATTATAGCAACAGAGTCCTGTCCTGTAACATAACAGATATATAGCTGTATCTTCTTCGCTCTACTTTGCCCCTCATGTTCATGTTTTCCCTCCCATATTTTTCCTATGTATGCCCTCTTTCCTTTCTCATGTCTTCTCTTGTCTCCACCAGGACACAGATTTCCTTGGTCGTGAAGCCTTGCTACAGCAGCGTCAGGACGGTGTGTCCCGGCGGTTCGTCATGCTGGTTTTAGAGGACCACGACACCGAGCTGGACCTGTGGCCATGGTGGGGCGAGCCCATCTACTGTAACGGCCAGCTAGCTGGGACGACCACAAGCAGTGCCTACAGCTACACCCTGGAGCGCCATGTCTGCCTTGGCTTTGTATCACCGCCGCCAGGCCCAGACGGGCTTCCTACACCCATCACTCCAGACTTCATCAACCGTGGGGACTACGAGGTGGACATTGCTGGCCAGCGATACCCGGCCAAAGCCAAACTCTACCCCTTCAGTTCCCTCTTCACCCAACAAAAACGCCGTAAGGAAGACATGGAGCTCAGCAACCTCCAGGGAAAGTGATGTGGAGTATTGGAAGGTGTCACTTTTGCCTCATAAGGGGCCTCTGTGACACTCCTTCAGTTCACCAAATCCACTCCTGCACTTACCTCGCAGCCTACCTATCGTCCCTTCTCTCACTCCTGATGCGAGGGCTGTCTGCACGATCACTCCTTTGTCCATCTAATATTTATTTTCCACGTTGCATCTCCCTTTGTAAAAGTGCAATACTCGAGAGGCACCAAATGCTTGAGCTGTATCAAATACAGAACTCCAGTGTCATCAACTAGTGAGGTTCTTCAGCCTCACCATCAAACACAGTCCACGGAGTCTCAATGGCAGGTTTACTGGGACAGTTTGACCGACAGTCTTCTCCAGGAGTGTTTCTGTCACTGTAATGTCGAGATGACACACAGAATAGAAGAGTGTGAAAGCAATGTCACTCATGCAATGTCATTCAGTGTAGTTGAGTATATTGTCATTTTGAGGATTGTAAACTTGCTACTGAAAAGAATAGGAGTGATGGGCTGTCATATGATACGATTCCTAATTCAGATAGTCGATACTATCTACTATTGTCCCCACTACACAATCCTTAACGGTAAAAGGATATCCCTTCACTTACTGTTCTTTTCAGGCAGGAGTAAAAGGCCTGGAAAAGCCAGGGAAAGAATCAGGACGACTGATTTAATCATTAGTTAACTGTTGTTTCGTGTGCCGCCCATTACTCCACTTCCAGTTGTGTTTAAAAGGCCTCCCAGGCTCTCCTAAAAGCCTCAAAGTGAGGAAAATCACCCTTTTCCCTTCGAAAATGTCTGTTAATAACAAATTGCTCTGCTGTTCTGGTGTTATTCTGCTGTGTGAGGCTTGTAATGTATTTATGGGTAAAATAATCCGACCTGTTATTTATGTTTTGTGGTCGTTATGAAGAAGCATTGCTCTTTTGATGCTCAAATTTTGTTTTAATGATGTGTTGCAAAATGTGTGGGTGATGTTGGGTGACTCATAGAAAGGAGAAGGCAGAAAGGAAGAGCTGCAACTGAAGCTGTAATCCCAGAGTCCACAGTTACTTAGTGGTTAGATTTTTGCGTGATCCTGAGTAACAATGTTTGTTAAAAGGAAGACGATATAGTAATGTATTTTTGTATAGTTAGTGTGTATAGTATTTCTATTTGCAGAGGTGCACATTTATTCTAGTCAATCAGTTTTAAGTTCCGTTAGCTGTATCAATCATCTTTCCTTTAGTCATCTGCTTCAGGCTTGCAGTTGTCCTTCTGTTTGTGCATTTTTAAAAATGCCTACCAGAATTTTTGTACACATGAATGTCATTTGTCAGCAGCAGCTACACATACATTTGTATACAACTTCAAAGTAATTGGTACTTTTGTCTCTCATCATCATAAGAAGTCAAAAATTGGGAAAAATCTGAAGCAGGAGGCCTGAAGTGGGTAGGGATGATGTGAAAAACAATGTTCAGATAAGAGTGGCAGTTCACAGTTGAACTGATCTAGCCACAGTGTGCAGACAGTCTACACATGAGTCTGTCAATAGTGTATGCAGTGCATACTGTGTGTTTCAGTCAAAAGGCTCTGCACCTGAACTGCGAGTCATCTGCTGGGAATCTTTAGACTGCTGCAATAATACCACAGCAGTCACAACCACTGATGGCAGTCAGAGTTGCAAAACATGGGTGCAGAGATTTCCAGCATTTATAAATGTAAAAAGTAATGTTTTGCTAAAATGTAAACAAAAGAACAGACAGTAAAGAAACCTAATGCAGTAATTGATTGACAGGCCATGGAATAAATAGACTGACTCCAACAACATCTTATCAGTGAATAATGATCAGCTGAGTAACAAAATGCTTAGTAATGAATATCCACAAGTCCTTGTCTAAGCCTAATTTTTATAGTTGGAAAATTACAGATTGGATATTTAATCAATTAAAATACCCCATTTTTTATTTATTATTTTTTAAAAAAACACCCAGCTCAAGAGCAGGGGAATCTCAGCAGCATCTGTTCAGTGTGTTTTGGGGGCCAACTAAAGCACCTCCACCTCTGAAGGAGCAGAAAATTGCATAATTTACAATTGCACAAAAAACAATAATAACGAAAGCCTCTAAAAATCTCTATATTTGTCTTAATCTGGCTTTTCCACTAAGAATTCAAAACATAACACTTCAAACAGGAGTTCAGTGAAATGTCAGTAAAGCCAGCTGAAACAGGGAGTCATACATGGTTTATAAAGGGCTAGTAGCTGTTTAGGTGTGTGCTTTTGTTTAGATAATGCATATTCACAAGAATGCAGTAAACCATTACCAACTGTTGTATCATTCAGCTTCAGTGCTGTCGCTGTGCCGACGTGATACTCATGAGGCCTCATTCGTACAAGTTATCACATTTTTGATGTATCGTTTCTTAAATCTGTTTTCAGTTTCTCATATCTTTATCATATCAATAAAGCCAATTATTTAATTCATCTAATGGTGTCCCTCTGAGCAGCTGTGAGGACACCTGTGGACTCTGTGTGTAGCTGACTAAGACATTAACTTCTGTGTTGACATGAATCACATCAGACTCCTATTTCAGCTGTTCTTTTTCAAATGTTTGGCGTCCCCGTTGAGTGAATGATCGAAGGGAAATGGCCCTGAACATTTGCACTAAACAAGGGCAGCCTGCTGTTACTACTTCTACTGTGTGCGGTCACATGGTTTTATTAGCATCCCAGATATTTGGAATTTCTTGCATTTCAATGGTGAAAAAGATTGAACATTTTATGAAAAATTTCACAGCCTCTGGAAAAACTCACACTGTTGCTAAATATCAATTAAAATGAATATCATCTAAAAAAAAACCTGAAGCAAAAAAACTCCAAAAACAGTAACTTGTCACAACTGAATGTGAGTGGAATTCTGGTAAAGTCTGTCATAATAATTACTAATGTCTGAAGTGGCAGTGTGGTCTATTATTTTAACACTGACACTCCTCACCACACAGTAACAGTTTGGTGCATGCTTGTCTCTCATTACCTAATGTTTCTTTTTAACACCACTTGTACTTTACTGTAAATGCCATTTTTCTCTCCAGAGCTTTACAAAAATGTATTTATACCATGTGAAACATGTTCTGCTGTCTAATGTTTCGTAAAGTATAATATAAAGAGAACTTTGTTCAAAAATGAAGACTGAAGTGGCTTTGTCTGTTCACTGCAGCTCTGTGTGTTGTGGTAATGTTCAAGGGTTTAGTCCCCATGGTGACCAGGAGCGTCAAAACAGAAGATGTATGCAGCATTGAATCTAAGAAACCCTTGTCCTGATTCCTCTTCCCACACATCAGCCTGTTTTTGCAATCATCAGCTCATTAATGAACATCAGAGTGCCTGCAGTGAGATGGAAGATTTATTCATGTGTCAAAAGTTGCAGTAGAGGACTGAGACACCTGTTCTCCGCTCATTAATAACACCAACTGTAATTATTTCCACAAATGAATAATGTAAGGTCAGCTCAGAGCCAGGAAAGTTATACAACAAAACACTTTATTTGCATATAACAACAAAACAAGTTCCCTCCTGTTGAGGTGCAGTCTGGTTCCCGGACGTCACATCCTTCTGGCCTTGCGTGGGCGGCATCCATTGTGTGGCACGGGGGTGTTGTCAGTGATCGATACAACCTCCAGGCCTCCCATTGTCAGGCCTTTGATCGCAGACTGCACAACAGAGAAAAATACACTCATTCATTAAAGAGGCTAATGGGGACAGGTCAAGATGTCTGAGGCTCCTTAAACGGCCTTAAATGATCCTCACTGTTACAGACTGAAATGAATGAGTGAGGATCTATTTCTTCATGAAGTGACAGGCCTGTTTGAGTTGTACTACCATTTTTTACGACAAATAGACAGAGCCACCCACTGGTCTGCAGGCTACCGTTTCTAAGACTCTTCTAAGTTTGGCAATATGGTCGCTGCCATGTTTGTTTTTCTGGAGCCCAAAGTGACCATATTTGGATGTGAACGAGGAGCTGGGGAGGATAAGTATTACTACACCACTATTTTTATTGAGGTTACAGTAGTAGAGACTTGTCAATCAATCATGGCCTAGACTAGAGCATTTGTTGCTGTAATGTCTATTTAATGCCAAATAGAAAAACTGATACTGTATCGAAGTCTGGAAGTCATTAAAGACCATAAACTCATTAGAAAAATTAATACTGAGTTAATTAATTAAGCGAGAAGTAGGGTCATTTTTTCATGAGCTTATGCAACAATTTTTCTTTTTTTCTTTTTTTGAAGCAGAGACATCGCCCCCTGCTGGCTTTTAGAAAGTGGGCTTTGATATTGGCTTGACTTTTCAGACCAGATAGCTCTGACCATTTGTCACATTATGACAAAAACACCACAGGGTTAAAACGTGGATTTTACTTCACACATTCAACCCTGCAGCACAGAAGATTGATACAATCAGACAGTTTTACAGTGGACATCCAAGATTAATGTCTGTAATTCAGTATCTGACCAAATTTGAAATATGGGCACAATTTCCCCTATGTTTCCTGAGTTATGGTCTGAACAATAGTCAGAAAAGGGTTTTTATAAAATAATGTGACCATGAAGTACATTGACCTTTGGGGTCTAAAATGCCATCACTACATAATTTTATCCTATTAAAAATTTGCAAGAAATGTAAACTGTTTTGGTGGCCTACAGATATACTGTAATGGGATTACCAAGCAATAATAATCAACAGAAGTATATTTTCTTTTACACTCACCAGACGTCCAGGACCAAGACCTTTGACCACAACACGGACGAACGTCACTCCCTTCGCAGTGGCTTTCTGTTCAGAGGAAGAGACAAACAAAAGAATGATGTCTACATCTGCAGCTCACTCCCAGACTTCAGAAGAAATGCGACAACATTTGGTATAACTCCTGGATGAGGAGAAAAGAATGATGCAGAGGTTAACTGAAATACTTTGAAGACAAATTTTAAAGTCTGCTGCGATAAATATTTGATTCAATACTGTTTTGCTGTATAAAAAGTTTAAAACAAACTTAAAAAATACCGAAGGCAATCCATTATTTTTTGCTCATTGAGAAATTCTCATCTATCAATCACAGGGCAACCCACCACCAATGCTCCTTAGGATGTGAAAACGCCTCTGCCGTGACAGACTTGTCAAGGTTTGCCATATTAGGAGTCAGAGTTATAGAAAAAAAAATGGAGTGAAGGGAATTGCTTAAGTTCAAAGTAGCCAAACTTAGAGTTGAGGTTAATAGATGTGATGAATTACCATTTATCATTACATAATACTTTGCTATTAACTTCACTGCACTGTACAAACACTTTTACACAACCTTTATGTAATGAAAAACAGCGAAAAAAATGCCACAAATGGAAAGAAATTGCTATTAAATTCAGTTACAGATTCAAATTTGAAATTCTAAAATATTCTAGGCTAAATTATTGACTGTTTAATTGAAAAAAGGGGGCAGCAATTATTGGTGGGGTAGTCCCTTCTCATCGACCAAATCTTTTTTCATTTAGTTAATTTTCCATATTCTGATCACATTTAAAACAAGAGATGAAGCTGGTATTAAATGTGGTGTTCATATTTTCATTTTTTGCACAACAAAATCTAAAAACAACAGACAAGAGGTCGCAATAAACTCCCATTTCTGCCCATGAGATAAAACAATATGGTTGCGCTGATATAAAGCATTTCATTTCTGCAGTGTGTTTGCTGCAAACAATTGTGACCTTAACCCTGTTAGCCAGCAGTCTTCATAAATCAGGCTAATATAAATTCTAAATGAGCACTTAACACCAAATGCTGCACTCTGTCACAGTCCTTAGAGAGGGCAGCTTGTTTACAACAAACATTTAATATTCATAAATTACATGTTGTTTCACAGAGTGAAAAAGCAGGATGTGTCCTTCGTTAATATTCATATACTTTACACAAATGCTCATCCTGCTTGGATAACAGGGTGTTAAGAGTGTTAGAGAGTTTTTAAACAACACATTGAACCTGATCTTTCACAGTGAGTCACAAGTGCCAGTGTAACATGTGAGAGCTTACGGCAGCAGCGGAGATGCCTGCAGTCTGAGCAGCGACGGGCGTGGACTTCTTGATATTCTTGAAGCCCTCTGTTCCGCAGGACGTTCGGACCAGCGACTGTCCTGTGCTGTCTGTCAGCTGGATGTGTGTGCTGGTAAAGGACAGGACACTTTACTGCATCACTGACTCACAACTGATGGGTGCCTTTACTTTCTGAATTGTCAGAAATATGTATTTCACACACTATCACCTTAATGACAGGCTCTATGTTTTTACCATAACTGGTCTGACTGCATCACATGACAGCTAATAGGCAGCAGAGCTAAAGAAAATCAGAGCAAAATGTTCTGTTTGTCTGCTTTCTACTTCACACCTTTTAGACTCCTCTAGATAATCAGCCATTCTTTTTTATTGATACTGAGTTAATTTGATATGTTTCAATAGCTATTAATACAAAAATCAAAAGGGGAATACCTGATTCCTCTATCTTCTCTTTGATTTGATTACATGCATATATTTTATCTAATGTAAAAGATGCTTGTCACAATTTACTCTCCAACACTTTTGACTACACCTTAAATGACATTAAACAACACTGCTCTATGTATTGTCTATAGACTGTCGACTAAAGACCTTTCCTGAAGCCTGTAAGAACAAAATTTAACTGTTATTTATTCAGTCGAAGAGGGACAGCTGAACAAGCTAAACCTCTGGCTTTCAGAAATTTGAAGGCAACAAGACAAACACCATCTTTTGTTTTATTTTGACATGTCATAGCAGACGTAACGGGTGGAGCTAATAAAATCTATGATCACTCTGTTTCAGCATATAATGCAATTTAAATCCAAACATTTACTTTACTAAGTTTATTTAAGCTTAAAAGAGAAAAAAGAGCACTTTGCCCACAATACACTATTTAACAAAAACATAATGCATCTGTAAGAATCCACTAACCTTACCTACATTATCTAAAAAACAAACTCATCTTGGTGAATTTTTCAAATCTAATATGACATCATCACAAATGAAAAGCAAGTTTTGATATTGTTGTCTGTATTATCAGAGTCAGGACAAAAAATAACTATATCACACAAATAATATGAAGCTTCACCAGCCTTTTCTTTCTGTCTTTTCGTTTCTGCCTTTTTTTACTTACTTGTTATATGTGGCTTTAATGTGAGCAATTGGCAACTCCTCAAACTTCTGTCCAGCCCATCTCAGTGGACTGTCCTGACCAGGTAATGGAGGAAAATGGCTGGGGGATTAAAACTACTGTTAATATCTCATCAGTGTTCTTATAACGAGTGAGTTATGTTTCAATTTGGAGAGCAGATAAATAAGTTAAAGGGGAAAAAAAATACTAGAAATAATCCAAACTACTTCTATCACAGATATGTCCAGGGGCTTGTGCGGTTGTCTGACCTGAAGTCTCTGGAGGTTTTCGTAGAGTCTGTGGCGGAGGCTGCGCTCTCCTCAAGTCTGGCAGCACTGGTACATACTGTTCTCTCCCACCTACTGCTGCCGTATCTACGTACACAAAGTGCCATTGGCACCATCATATAACAGTGCAAATTAGATAAAGATTTGATCAGTACCACCGGTGTCATCTGAATATTATGTATACTACATAACATCCAACATGCCGTAAACAGAATTTGTCAGGACTAGTCGTTAGCTAACAGGCTATTTGACCATGCTCATGAAATACTTACGGGGAGCCCAAATTTGCATTTGCGGTGGCAGTCAGCTGTCGACATGCGTTCCTCACAGAACTTACTAATATACAATTTAATTTAAACATCTTTAGAACGTCTTCAAACTAATTTGCTGTCAATTTGCTGTCTGAGACACAACAAACGTGACATTGAGGATGCTGCAAACCCAGACCGGACTAGTTTACCTAATTCGAGGGGTGGCAAGGTCATTATGTTAAAAAAAGTTAACTATTATAGATACAATTGTCATATATAGAAATTCACCCGCCGTATTATTAAGTATTTAATATGTACAGAAATATTTTTGGTGTACTTACATGAAAATTAAATAAACTAATATTAAAGTACACTCATAAGAACCCCCCACTTTTTTTCTAAATAGACTGTTCGCTTTTCTGCAAAGAATTGTGGGTAGAAATAGAAATATGATGCCTTCATGGACTTCTCAAACAATCGTAATATGGAAATATCATTGGCTTGAGGCCCTCTAGTAGCAATCAGGTTGCTTCTCACTGCGGGTAAACGAAAAGAGAACGATTCACAATGGACACAACTCGTATTTTTTCCCTCATATTCCTCCAACGAAGGAAATAACGTGATTAAATATCCAGGCTGTTTTCAGGAGTAATTGCCAGCGTCACGATTTTTTTTGTACGTGAATGTAGCACAAAAAATGGCTGCGCCCTGTGGAAGGATGGCGAGTCGTTCTGTCTTACTATTTCTTTCTCGTTTTAGACAGACAACGGTCGGTAATACGCGTTTTCGTTCCTTTTCCAGCACTTTTGTTTGTCGAGGGACTTTGCAGACCAAAATCGTCACGGAAAGAGCGCCTTCTCCGTGGACTTTGATGGCAGCGGTGTGCTTGCAAAGGCTTCCGGTCATTTCAGCGGACCTAAACCCGTTAGAGGAGAAGTTTAGAGAGATGATGCAGCAGGTGCGTTTTTCAGCTTTGAAACAAGGTGCAGCGATGATGTAAAAAAGAGAAATTAATAGTTATCAACGCCGTACTACAGGTGACCATCTTGGGGCGAAATAGCCCACATTTCCCGTCCTAAGGACAGCTGAGCTTTACATTTGAAATCTCAATCCCCTCACTTATCGCGACGCTCGAGTTTTGGACAAATGTACGTTGCAAGCCATCATTAATCAATAAATCTCAATTTGTGATTATTAAGTAAAGCTGCAAATATTTGTAAACCCTTAATACTGTGAGGGCACAATTTGGTAACGATTAGATTTAAAAACAAAGGCATGTGACCACTATAAAGATACGGGCAATGGTAAATACAGTATAATTCGTGAGAGGTCCAATCGGCCACAGAATCTAGTGTCAAATCCGATTATCCCCTGAAAGTTGTCTCTTTAAGTTATGATTTTAAACGCCTTCTAATTATTGTTGTAGGCTCTTAAAGTCAGCATACCCTCTCTCAAATTGAGATGTAAAACAAATAATGTTTTCAATTGAGATGCATAATCAAAATGACATGTAGTGTCATGAAGTTAATTGTAGTAACATTTGATTTGCATAGGTGTAAAATGCAGTACACATAAGTACTTTTAAATGATCAGATTTGTTTGTTCTTTTTTTTTCTTAAGTTTTATGCAACTATGAACTGTGATATTTCATGTATTGGGTCACCAAAGAATGATGATAAGCTGCAGGAGGATAGGAAGGTCAATCGCCTTAACATCGTTCCTTCACAGTTATCAGATGTCACCCAGGAACAATTTTAAAGTTAGATCAGCAAACAAAGGACTGCAAAGGGTCCTGAAGTTTGAGATCGAGACTTGCTCTGTCTTTTTAGATGGAGCTGGAGAAAAGTGTGCTGGCAGACCATGAGCTGAGGCTGCTGGAGGATGCTGAGAGGATGAGTCGGAAGCAGGCAGAGGACTACGACTCGGATGAGGAGGATGAGCGTGGGGACCAGGAGATCGTGTTGGCTCAGGACTTGGAGGACTCGTGGGAGCAGAAGCTAAAGCGCTTTCAGCCAGCGCCAAGGGTCAGAGGTCAGTATGGGAAATGCACAAAATATTTGACCATTGGGGTGAATGAGTGAACCAGAATATACACCGGATGTAAAATGTAAGTAAATATTACCATTTCGGATGAAATACATCATAACATTAAGCTTTTTGTCTTGTTATTATTATTAATTAAGCAAAACAGATTGGAAAAGTAAATTAGATAATCTGAATTCATTTTATTCATCCGTCTTCATAATAAATTACCAGGAAGGAAAGCAGCTTATGCAACTTTCACAGCAGTATTCTAATGTTTTTTTGACATTCAGAAAATCTGTTCGCTCCAGCACTCTCAATTTGCATTTTATTCCCTGTGACATTTCCAGAGTTTGTGTAGATTTTGCCTGACAGTCACAGAGCAACATAACTGTTTTGAAGGGGCTGATGGCCCTTTCTCTTGTTTAGCTGATATAGATAAGGACCTGACCTCACCAGAGCGCTGCCTGGCCGACTCGCTGCTTCTTCTGGCCGAGCAGCAGGTTGGCAGTGACAAGCTGTGGCTGCTGCCTCAGACTCAGTGGCAGGAAGGAGAGACTCTGCGGCAGACAGCTGAGAGAGCCCTCGCCTCCCTTCCAGGTAACTCAAACAAGAGGTTTTTTTTAAGGCTGATGCATCTTCAAATGAAGCTGCTGATATTTTGTGCTGACATTCAATCATGAATTTTGTCGAGTCATGGAGTCGTGAGGCACATAAATTCAAGTGAAACCATTTTTTGGTTTCATTTAATTATCATGTTGCAAAGAAGTTACTTTCTCTATAATCAATTATTGATGCTGCTTAAAATCCAATGTGGTTGCACTAATAGATACTTGGTGCTTTATAATACATAATGTTTAAATATCCATCATTGCAAGAAGAGTTTCTGTCTTTTCTGCATTAAATTATTGTCTGTTTTCAGTGAATCCTCCAGAGAATGTTATCTGGAAATAAAATGTAAATATTAAAAACGAAATTGGATACTGACATGTGAAGAGGGCATATGAAAACTGTTAATAATGTATTTCAATTACACTCAAAACAATCGTTTACAGCAGGACACAAGGAGCTGTTATAGGTTGTAATAATGTCAACAAGCTCCGTTTGCTGCATTATTACTGTATCTACATCTTAATCTCCTCTGCCGCAATGACCCAGTTTTATCCTCAAGATCATTTAAGTTTAATGTGATCCTATCTAAAATAGCTGTGTGGTTCTTTCAGTACAATCATCCATATTAACTACAACAAGAGCTTCAGACCATCCTCGAGCAACAATTTATTTATATATGCAGCGTTTTACCAATCATATCCAAAGTACAGTAGTTCGTTCCCTGTTGTCACATCCACTTAGAGATAAGGCTTCAGCTCATGGATCAGCAACAGTAAGCAAATGACAGGAAGGAAGTTTGGGGTCACAGCTGGCAAACCGTGAAACAAATGTTCCAGTGACTCCGTAATGAACCGTCGCACAAGATATTTATCATTAGCTGAAAAATTGGCTTTTTTTCTTCTTCTTTTTGTCCTCTCTGCATCCAATGGAAATCAAGCCTTTAAACTCTTTGAATAAAACCAGGGGCTGAATATGTTAAACTGTTCCACAACATTGCTCATGAACTATTAATGTGCCAACTCCATCAATCATTCCCCATTAAGACTTTCCACTTGACATTAACGTGTGTCATTTGGTGGAGGGTTTTATTTAAAGTGTCTTACAGTAGAAGGAGTCAATCCATTTTTAATATAGCCAGACTCAGTGGGAATTGAATCTCGAACATGGCTACGTTGCTGCCTTCATCTGTATGTTGAGCCAACAGGGAGCATGTGATTTAAATGACATGAGATTGGATTAAAACTTAATTGAGAAAAGTGTGTTGTTGTCAGAGCAGTGAATGAGAGGCAGAACATTAGGGTAATACCACACTTAATTATGTGATTGTTACGACTGCATTAAATTTAGGAACATTCGCTCTTGAGCCGCCCTTCTGTCTCCAGCTTATAAATTCCCTACCTGTTCTCTTCAAGGAGCAGCTGCTTTCAAGGCAACTTTCCTCGGCAACACCCCCTGCGGAGTGTACAAATACAAACTGCCCAAAGCTGCTCGGACAGAAAGCTCCATTGGAACAAAGGTGTTCTTCTTCAAAGCCGTTCTATCAGACAGCGGTCCCTCCACAGCCCCAAACGCTCCTTTTCTGTGGGTGAAGAAAAGTGAACTGCAGCGTTACCTGAAGCCAGCGTACTTGATGAAGGTCGAGCGCTTTATTCTCACGCTGTGACAGCTGAACTCAGGGATGCTGACATACAGAACCATATTTATGATGCTCAGAAAGTCATCCTCGTTGCTTATGTGTCATCTTGTAAAATAAAGTGTCCTTTAGTCCAAATATGTGTGTCATTGTACAAATAAATTGCTTTTCCACACCAACAGTGTGCATCATGAGATTTAGCAGCTGACGAGATCTGAATATAACTGTGTAAAACTACCATGAAACTGTCTTATAATAAAAACAGTGGTAAATTTGATTTTTAAAAAAAACCTTAGTGGTCCTTAAAACATTTATAAAAAATCTTTAACAAAGTTGTGGACACCTTGCCATCAGTAAACTGTGCATAATTCAGTATATTTAAACATATAGGAAAAGAGACAGTCATGAAAAATATAGAAACCCATCTATATATATATATATATATATATATATATATATATATATATATAAAATAAAAGTATGACCCAGCTATAAAAAATTTTTTATTGTAAATAATTTTTTTTATTTCTAA
>JAQMCX010000001.1:6606911-6639422 GCA_029814765.1 Acanthurus leucopareius | reverse complement strand
CTCAGTAAACTGTGCATAATTCATTATACTTAAACATATAGTAAAAGAGACAGTCTTGACAAATATATAACCCCATCTATATATATATATATATATATATATATATATATATATATATAAAAGAAAAGTATGACCCATCTATATAAAATTTTTGATTGTAAATAATTTTTTTTATTACTAACTACATTGTCATATTAAGCAGGGTTTTAGTTTATGATGTGTTCATACTAAAAGTCTAAATGATCGGCCCTTTGTTACAGCAGACACTTTGACTTACAGCAGAGAAAAGCACAGATGTAATTAATAATGTTAAGTAATGATGGCTTAGTCCAATTATTTGTCTCAGTGAGATATTCACATCACCAGGACCTGGCTCACCTAAGTGGTGGCTGCCATCGTTAAATGTAATCAAATACACTTGTGCCTTCATTGCTGTGACATTTCAAAACATCCACTGTGCAAAAAGATCTATTAAGAGTTTCTAATGAATGCCACCTTTTCTTGATTGTAAGAGTAAAAGCTTAAGCGATCAGTGTGTGATCAGAGTGACCAGTTTTAGATCCCAGTGACAGGGACCACACTGTCAAAAAGAAAAGATCTATAAGTTAAGGATGACGACTTTCAGGGGAAAAGGCCTGTCAAAAAATCCCCCCACATGAACAGGCTGTAATGATCCAAATCATGATTCAGCTCTGGAGCACATGAATTGATGGATTCAATGCTCACATATAAAAAGAGTTTTCAAACCATCCATATCTGTAGCTGTTATATTAGAATGCATTCACAATTATCACAAGAATATATATATTAACATAACCATAATGGCAAATAACATCTTTTTATGCTTTACTCTTGAGTTTCTTAATATGATGAGTTATACATAATGCTCGATGCAAGGAATGATGGGTAGTACTAGTTTCAACAAGGTGTTTACGAAGCTGTTAGGAAAAATGTAATACAGCAACTACAGGATGCATGCTATTGGCAGATTCACTGCATTAGTAGATGAAGGTGTTATTGGTAGACATTTAGAGTTTTTCTTTGGTTTGGTCTTTTTGGTGAGAATATTTTGATTCAGAGGTCAAAATTAATGATCATTTTTAGACCTTATAATTAAATTTCAATACCTCCTGAACAACAACTGCATGTATCTGAGGGGCTATTAATCAAATTCAGCACATATGAGAAAGTTTTCAAGAAATATATGACACATTTGTCACATTTAATTGTAACTGGTGTCTTACTGGGATATTTTTGTCATTCTGAAGCTGCAACGGTTACTGAGTACACATCAAGCACTGCAAAACAGAATGCCAAATCAGAGTGCACCTTTAATGCAAGTGTGTGGGCCTGGCAGGCTGACTCGAGGTGAACTGTTGAGCTCCAGCACCCAGAATATTTCATTGTCCAACAATAGATGGCAGTATTTGCACACCGGCCAGGGAGGAGCACTGTGAGAAGCTGTGTAATTATGCCTGCGTGGTGACCTCAGAGGAGGACTGCAGAGAGAGCTTTTCTGATCAACTTGGCTTCTTCTCACTCACACTGAAAATATCCATCATAGCAAGCTAATGTTCCTGTGGAATAGCCTCGATAATTTGTCTTAGGTAAGAGCATTCTGATGTTCCGACCCATTCTCAGCGATCAGCCTGTTCTTTCTATTCATGTCTGCTGGGACAAAGAGTTAATGTTGCAGACACTGGCATTAGGTTTTTCCATCTTTATTTTCAGGGTTTTGGAGCCCGGCTCTGTCAGTTGAAATGTGAAGGTCAGGGCAAGCTAATAAAGGCCATTTCTTACTGTTTGGTTTGCACAGAGAACCACTTACTGTTCTGCCAGCCAACAATGGCCTTCTGCTGCCCTCCTGCTGCCCTCAGTCCAGCTCTGGTACCTGATGTCAAATCAAAGTGTAATCACAGGTACAAAAAGAGCAGCAGTCGCTGCTTTCATGTCTGAGGGGAGTGTGATGAAAGCGTCTTTACCCAGTTTGGAGCAAAAGAGCCTTAGGGATGAGAAAATTGGCCAGTCTGTATCCTGAAACCATAAGGAAGTTATATGTGGCCAAATGTCTCTCTGCCTTCCACAGAGAACCAGTGTCAAGGCGCCTTTGAGCAAGGCACTTGACCTGCACTTGCCCTTAATGAACTGCTCAGTGAAAAAACAAGTATCGACTAGTTGTTGGGCAGTTAATCCTGTGAGATAACTACAAAGACAGAACTGATAAATGTTAAAACGGCACTAAAAGTCAATTTAATAGGTCACAGGGAGAACTACTTAAACTTTAAAAAAAAAAAAACAGTTATAAAAATTCAGATTCTTGCCATTTTTTTAAAACCTCTGTCTCCTGTGAGTCCCTCCAACTTTATGAGTTATATTGAAGGCATTTGGTACTATCAAAAGGCTTAAAAAGGAAAGGAGTTAGGAAAGGAGCAGTTATTTCTCCAAACCCTTTAATCTGACTTCTCACATGTAGCTAAAGACACAGTCCAGCAATATAATCTCACACTTTTTGAAGTTGTTGGAAACAGGTAGATGAACAAGAATGAAGAAACAGAGATTTTTAGTCCCCATCATGGTGCAAGCTCCAAAAACACTGGGTCCTACTTTTCCCATAATGTACGAGCACACATTTTTAGACCTTCATGCCTATTTGTAATTCAGGGTTTTTCCTCAAAACCTGTTTGTTTCCAAGTTCAAGGTGAGATAAGATGTCACTGTGACATCACCAGGGTTACTTTGGAAAAGCCTCCTCTGGAGCCACAGGAGACATACAGATGTTTTCACAGTCTGAGTAAAAGCCCTCAGCAAACTAAAATGTTTGTAAAATTGGCTGAGAAATTAGTTTTTTTTCTTCAACAGTTGATGAATTTTCTGTCTCCAAGTAGAAATGACATTTATGTGTGTGCACCAGTTTTATTTGTACTTTTTTTAAAGGTGCGTTCCTTCTTAATAACATCAACAGATATTAATTAACGTCACATATCATGCAGAGGAACAGACCTGCTGATGAAAAAAGCCCTAAACAGGTAGAGATAGACAGAGGTAGAAGATCATGGCTCCACTTCAGTAATGTAGCTCACAACCTCCTCCTGCCAGAGGCTGCCCCACAGTCTACCTCTTCATCCAATTAGATAGCACATGATAGCACCAGGATAACAAATGTCAACATAAAGGTCTTGCAGTTTTTTGCCACTGAAAAGGGTAAAAGAGAGACGGTAAATGCCGCGGATGAGGCGCCTTGGAGGCGGCTAATGGCCGCTTCTCAAGCCCTGCCGCAGCTTTAAAAAGGGTTGCACATAGAGCAGGAGATGTTACTACCCTGCTACACCGTCACATTCACACTGGCCCCATTCTCACTCGGGATTTCAAACTGATTTTAAAGCAGCCACTGAATTTTTTAACCTTATTCTTGTGATCCTTTGAAGTTCATTGCACAGAGCAAAGCACCGGCAGACTGAGAGGCCCGACTCCATTAGGATGACCTGAGCTAATAATAGCACTCTCTCTTATGGCACATTCGGCGCTATCAGGGGAAAAAGCCTCCACCAAATGGTAAACTACATCTTGTCTTGATTGATGCTTTTGGTCAATGCAAAATTGTTGTTCATAATTGCATAACAATTCTTCTTTTATTTAACCAGCTCTCTGTTGTACATTAAAACCCATGTCTCAATGAGAATACCTGTATAAATTAAGGTTTAAAAATCAACAGGCTCCATCTATGAAAATAGACTGAGCGGTTGAACCCTACGCACTTTGGCAGCACTTTGACAGTGTCATAAAAATTGTCTCAGAACTGCAGAGCGCACAGTCAAACTTCTCCGCTCTGACCTGTCAGTGTCATCTGTAGTTAAAAACAAAGCATGGCTGCAGAAGACAGCAACCATCTGTAGAAAACAGGGCAGCTCTGTTTGGAGTCAGCCTGACTTAGTGAGATTAAAGGACAGCTCCACATCTCAGCTCACATAAAAAAAAAAAAAAAAAAAAATACCACGGAACACCCCTCTCAAGTGTGTTTACACATGGCAGCTTTTTTATTTCATTTTATGCAAATACATCATGACTGAGAGGGATGTAAGCAGGCCATTCGTTCACCGCAGCTTACCGAAACATTTGATAAAGAAGCTTATTAAGGCTCTTTATGTAACACACAATAAAGCACAGAAACATGCAGGTAAAGGAGTGCGGCTCTAAGGAAGGCTTCTGGATCCCGACTGAGCCGGACCACATTAAGCGCCTTAACCACCACCCTCCTTAGTTCCACTCTCCCACCATGCAGTGCTACGAGCGGCGCACTATATTTCTTACCCTTAATCATTCAGTGGCAGTCAGCTAAGCACGCACACTTTCTGCCCCATTCCTGCTTAGCTCTCACACACCTGCACACACTAAAACACAGGTCTGCCAAGGGAGTTTTTCTCTTTTTGTTAACCACAATTCAAGTGCATTCACCCACCACTGTTTCTATTACCTAAGCACCAATACATTAGATTAGATTAAATTGTATAGTCACTGTGCACACTAATTGCCAGTACAAAACAGGCAATTTAGCATATTAGCAGATATTGCTAACAGAAGCTCATATGTATATAGAACCATATAAAAAGAACTGATGTACAAAAGTTCACAGTACAACCCCAGCACACATACCTACCAATCACACAGCAAACAATCACAAAACTCTGTGTTTAACAGGGATGTTGTGAAAGTCAGGCAGATGCAAAGCAATTCAATCAAGCCTTCAACCAAAGAAAAACTGCTTTAGAACAAGCAATGAAGATTGAAAAATTCCACAGAATAGTTTAAAATAGATATTTGAGTCAGTGCTGTATACAGCTTACATCCCCTACACAAATCTTACGTAAGATGAAAAAATAAGTAACTATCAAAATGAAAAGTTTCTTAAAAAAAATCCCAATCCAAAAAAGTGATTACTCATAAACATTTTAACACATATACATTTAGCTAATCTGCTTCATGAGCAGAGCAAGTGTTGATTGATTAGTTTTTATTGATAGTGATTGGTAAGGCAAAAAAAAAAAAAAAAACAGAGCCAAATGTATGTCACTGTAGGATCTCACTGCTTACAACAAGAAGCTGAGGATGATTTTTTAGGACCTTTAATTTCCTAAACCAAGACTGATGATGAGGCTTAGAAACCTTGAAAGAAGACATGGATACTTTGATGGAAAGGAGACGCACCAGGGAGATTTTCTATCTTCTTTAATTGCTGTTTTTCAGTGCACTAGTAGCACTGAGTCCAAAACCCCAAAAATCTACTTTGTCTCTTCCACTGGCCACTTTTATAAGTTTAGTATAATTTTTTCTATTTTTTTCTTATTTTTTGAGTGTTTTGAGCAGCAAAAGCAAAATTCAATTTATCTCCACTTCATTAGAGAAGCTACAGAAGTTTTAGATAAGGGTTTCTCACAAGCGATACATAAAAACCAAATGGCTGGATATTACAAATGTTGAAAAACAAAATGTGATTTTTTTTGTACTTTGGTTAAACTGACACTTTAGTTAGATGATGTGTCCAGTAAAGGAAGAAATAACATATTTGTGCACCTTACACATGGTTGATTTCATAATTAATAAAAAGCATTCAAGCTCATGTTAATAGACCACAACCTAATGTTAGGTTATGTCAGAAGGCTTTAGCCAGATTGTGTAATTCTTCTCATTGATGACAAAATTTAATGACATTATGGCTATTCATCTGTGCCCCTGTTACACTACATGCTAACATAACACAGATACATTTTATGATTTTTTTTTTAAATGAAATTTTCAAACAAAAAGCAGCAAAAGCAAACTGCAAACACAACTATGACATATTTGACATTACACTGTTCACCACTGGTAATGTACAAATCAAGCAATTAGGCACCAACATAAGCATAAATTTCAAATCATATTCGTGTCAATCAGGCAAATGTATTGTATTCTCCTCTTACGTCTGATCTGGTCTCCATCAAATGAGACGGAAGAAAAACATAACAGTTGCAGGCCAGAAATCCACACTGAAACACTCCTCACTCCGAACCACAGAGGCAGGTGATAATGAGTTTGTCACAGATGCACTTGTTTGATCAATGGTTTGTATAAGAAATGCAGCTTATTGCATTTTCAAGGCAATTGACACAAGAGAATCTTGGGAAATAAAGGCAATTTCAATGTGCCATGATCCTATAAATACACTCAAGCTACATGTGAAGAGGCAGAGGTCACAGCACCACAGTGATCTGTAGAAAACACTCATACAGACTTCCATCAGTGATAAATAGAATATTTTTTGTGGACCTTATTTCTTACCCCATAAAATGTCTATTTTTTCCAGTGGGTGATCTCAGTATTGAGAATGTAAATATGTGAATTAATGCGTGAATGTGTATTTATTAGAGATAATGTATATGCGACGGAGCTAGTGTACTGCGATGCTGTGTCTTTAGTAGCAGAAACCTATTAAATCATCAGATTAAATGTTTCATATTTCACTTCTGGCCGTTCCTGCCTTGTGTAAGTCTAGCTCGAGTGAATCTGCATGTATTAGGAAAGAGCGAGAGATTGTGTGCGATGTTGTTGGGATTGAACAGTTGGAGATGGCAGACGCTCCTCCTGCTTCCTCCTGTCCTAGTCTCCACTCTGCAGGAGAAAGCCTTAGTCCTCCACACCTCCATCTATCTTCCCCTCTTGCCTTCATTCTTTCCAACCCCCAACCAAAACTATGTATTGCTCAGTCATTTTCATAATGAATATACCATAAATTTATACATTTCTTTCTTCACCTGTGATTCTGTAAACCTTACATATTTGATGTAATTTATATTATAAATTCATTTGTTTATGACTGCATACATATATAACCCGGTTTTTGTGTCCTCTTCTCTTATTTGTACTTTGCTTCGCTTATTTTTTTTCCCTTTTATTCCTCTTTGCCTCACCCCATCCAAAGCACACACTGGCCCACACAAACACACAAACACACATACACACATACACACAGATCCGTTCATACTGTGTCTGGCAGGCAGACCTCCGGCCTGCAGGGTGAGTCCTCCTCCCCTCCGCTGACTGTCTGGATACGCCACCTCCTTTGTATCGCTCTAGATCCTTTCCCCTTCCCTAGGAGCTGTCAATCCAAAACAGACTGTTGTGTGGGTCGGGTGGGGGAGGTGGAGGATGGATGGATGGATGACAAATGGGGTGTCAGGGTTGGAGGCGGGGTGAGGAAAAAGTGTGAGTGTGAATGGACAGCAGGAGGGTTAAGGTCATATCCTACTGTGCGCTAAGATGGCATCATGTCAGGACGGACGAGCCCTTCACTGACCCCGACTTTTTCCATCACCATCACCAACACTCAGCAATCCCCCTCCTCTCCTTCTAGCCTACAGCCTTGTGATTGGCTGCTGGGGTTAGAGGTTCACCACCAACCACCAGCTGGACTGGAGCATCATCACACCTCGAGGTCACTGTCAGCATATGGAAGGAAGGCTGGAACAAGTTCATTGGTTCAATACTGCATAATAATGTATAAAGAGAGGAGACTGAGGTGTTTAATTCCAATGTGATCAAAGCGCTACAAATGTATAACAACTTCCGACATTAAATCAAATGATTCAGCCAAATCAGATGAGTGGTGCAGATAAGTACGTATAACCTTCACACATGCACTCACATGCATAATGTTCATTCATTGACTGGTGTGGATAATTTGTTGGCAGTGGCCTGCAAAGGGGCGAGTCCCCTTCCAAAGACCTTTCTGATGACGATCAATGGTCCCTGAGGGATTTCTGAATGGCTCTGCTTTGGCAGCAACTCCTGTCCATGTCCCCTGGGAACGGAGGGACAACAGCTGCTGCAGCAGGACCAAACATCTGGCAGAAAGGTAGGAAAGTCAAAGTCTTGTTAGAAGGTTAGTCTAGATGGTGGCACTGAGGATTATGTAAGATGAAGCTGTCATTGTAATGAGAGAATGCAAACAGCGAGGCACTCTACTTACGGAGGAGTCATCTGTAACTTTCCTTTAAAGTGCTGGTCAACATCCTGTAATGATAAAAGACACAGCACTTTTGATGGAGAGGACTCAAGGACTTGTTAGTCGGTGTTGCATCCTGCTTGCTTCCGCCGCTGCAGCACTCCAGCTTTTTTCTTGTAAGGAATCACTAAGAAAGTCAACTTTTTTTCTCAGGTATTTTAATCTCTGTAGGTTGTTCACACATTAAAGATGACACTGGAAACAGTAAGGTCACATGGCAAATAGCAATGTAACAGGAGAGGTGTGATTTGTTTTGAATTAGACCTAACACTCAAAAATCCCAACACTCAAAAATGTAACAACATTGTAGTTATTATAATTATTATTATTATTATTATTATTATTATTATTATTATTGTTGTTGTTGTTGTTTTATTTTTTTTATTAGTATATCACTTTATTTTATTTATTTATTTATTTATTTATGCAGCTATAAAGAGTAGATAGAGATTTTCATGGGAAACTTGAAATCCATTATGTCTACCTTGGAGAACATCTCTAATATTTGAATCATGCTATATTATTAGATAATTTCATTTGGTAAATGACATATTTATCAGTTTTTAGAGCCCTGATAAAGTTTTTTTTTCTGTTTTGTTTGATTTTCAGCACTTCTTTTAGCTTTTTCACTGCATGTCTTGCCATACTTGCAAATATGACTCTTATTCTGCCTGTGTTGAGTTTCTTTACAGCTTCTTTAAGAAAAAAAAAATGCTAATGTGTTTATTTCTGTCTGTTAAGTTGCACTTGGACTTTCTGGCCCTCAATGAAATTGTAAAGAATGCTTGCCAATTATACACATCAGTGCAGTTCAACGGATAAAAAGAATGTAAATCAGAAGCACTTTCAAAGCTTAAGTCAAATAAAAATCAAGCCAAAATCAATCTCTGCAAACAAACGGTCTTTTAACTACAGTGAAAAGGCCTTTGTTTCGTCTAAGGCAGCACTTGCCCACAGGCTATGTATCACTTCGACAAAGCTCAAGCATTTGAACAAATTTTATGCTACAACAGCTGAACAATTATATTTTAATACATAAACCAATCATTTTTGATGAAGCCTAATGTCAAGATGAAATAGCATGGTAGAAGGCACTAATGCTACCTTACGGATAAAAGTCAGAGGGAAAAGAGATTATAAAATTTAATGGACTAACATCTTTTAACAGTTACATATTTTTTTTTTTCACAGCTGAGTTGCAATTTGTAAATGTTATTGTAGCTTATCGAAAATTAAAACAGAAATAGTCTCAAACTATGGTTCAGTCTCTTGGAAAAGCTGCTGTAAATTGCCTCATTCTAGACAGCTATAATCACAAAAATCCTAAGATCCTGGAGGGACTGATGGTTACTTTTGGCTCAGCAGAACTTTAAATGCTTGGAGGTGAAGCAACACCTCATGCAAGACATCTGCCAGCAAAAAAAAACCCCAGCCTGGTTACAAAAAAGATCAACTCCAGGCATTTACCTCGCCTTTGATAATGATTTCAAAATACCATCTCTGGTAATGTCAGTGTCTTTTAGCTTTCATCCCATCATGCACTATGCATTATTATAGCTAGTCAATGCTCTTTCAGCCATTTTTATTTCATTTGCCCTTGTCAGTACTTACCCCTCTTCCCTCTGATGGAGAAGTTCCACAGGAGGTTGCTGAGCATACATTCTTAACAGAATCCCTTTTCAAATTAAATTTAAATGACCCCCTCAGCTCATAAGCAGAGGCTCTCCTGACAACTTAATTCATAATTCAGTGCTGAGCCAGGGCCTTGAGGGCCATAATGACGGCCTAAATGGAGGAGAGATGCTACTAAATGGGCTGTTTGTTTGCACCTAAACCTCTTTACAGGCCACAAGTCCACAGCTCAGCACTGTGGTGGTGAGGAGGAGATGGGCGGATGTAGAGAGGAGGTGGAGGGCCCAGACAATTTGCTGACCGGCTGCTTTCATGTCTCCGGTCGCTATGCGCTGCTTGACCACAGTGAGGTTTGGGTAGATTTTGTATTTTTTAAAGAGCATCTCCACTTGGAAGGTAGGTGTGAGTTAATGGCTGTGGTTTACTAGTGTGTGGGCGTAGGCCACGGATAGAGACGGAAATATACTCATGAGATATTTATGTCAAGAAGAGGATGTGTGAATAGTAAGACAGTAAAGTCCCCTAACTAGGCCGCCAGTTAAAGGAATTGATTAATGGGAGCAAACATCTGAGTCTGTCACACAGGATCCATTCTGTGTCAGCCGAGCCTAATGCAATGTATAGATTCATGAGGAGAAGGAGAAGGTGGAGGTCTGGGAGAGTGCGGTGTAAAGGATGTGGAGCAGAATGCTGATAGATGGATACCAACAAAAGAGGTGCAGAAAACTACAGAAGTAGTAGTAGCAGAAGTGACAGAGAACTGCGGTTGCCACTGTTAATTTCTTATGCAAAAGTTAACGTGAAGCTGTATCCTAATGGGATGAGGGAACAGAGTACACTGTGATTGTCTCACTCTCAGTCTCCATTCTAGATGACTGTACAAAGTAGTGCATATTAAACTACTGGTTATTAAACTTATTGCTTAAAATTATTAAACCCAATACATACCAATTTCTGCCTCTCCCAATTCAAAAACTCAACATAAAAAGGTGTAGTTTGCTCAAATCGTGAAGCAGCATATGATCATTGGATTTGTTTATTTCATTATTAAACAGTCAATCACAATGTAGATGAATAATCTATCTGACTGACACAGGCAAAAATATTCACAGACAAGCTAATGTATTAAAGTTTTATATATGTAATGTTAAGTCACGTTAGCTGACTTCCTTCTTCATGCTCTGACTGATGTAACCTTGGAAGCTAGAGACAGACCATGACATGTAACTAACACACAGCTATCTTGAATAGAATTAAAGATTTCTCTGAGTTTGACCAATGTTGGAAACAATATATAACAAATATAAGGTCACATAAGTCACATGTCACCATCAAGTCTCAAATCAACCCTCAAATCAGGACCAAATCCCATGTTACTGTGGTGAGAATGAAGCAAGTCAAGACAACCAAGTCATGTCAAGTCATCGTCGAGTACTTGCAGAAACACTCATCACATGTGTGTGTGTGACCATGTCCCACTGACAACGGCTGGTCAAGCAGACAGGAGTTCAGTTTTTTTTTTTGGCCATTTGCACATGGGATCTTTGACAGGTAGCTGGGCACAGATGTGTGTGCTTGACAAGCTGCCCTTGACTCAGCTTCTGCCTTTCTGGGATCAGTTATGATATTGCACACATTATGATATATGTGCACTGACACAGGAACTGTTCTGCAGCCTGAAGTAATTATATCCATGGTCTTTTCTTCCTAAGTAGAAGTACCAGTAGAAAGTAAACAAGCCAATTATACTGTAATTTATCATCTTATATCGGATCAGCTGTCTCTTAATCGCCTTGGTTAACATTTTTTGATAAAGAGGAGTTGTGGTGTTTTGTTAAACAGCTTTTCATAAGTTTATTTGCAATGAAAGCTTTCTAAGAGAAGATGCAGATTATTCAGAGGGCACAATAAACTCCTGCCACACCATGTTTGATGAAAACAGGTCACGCTAGGTCAACACATCCACAATTCAGCAGGCATTAATCAGCTTGCTCGTTTACTAAGTTGAACAAGTTTAGACTATTTCAATTTACATAACCATGTAACAAAATACCCAAGCTTTTTATCTCTTTTATACTTTATGCGGCATGGACTTTACGACAGCATATTGAGGAAGGAAAACACAAGATTCTGCATTGTCAGTGGAGTGTGTCACTGCTAGTTCATGGTTAATATTTTAAAGGATATCATAAACATGATTTCTTTTTATATTGTTTCCTCTGAATTGCACATTGGATATCTTTACTGACAATTTGAAGGAATAAACAAGATAGTTTTTCAGCCGGGAAGGAGTACAGAAAGTTGAACATGCAGAACAGAGACTTTTAACACAGGAGGGGCAGGAAGCATAAAATCATCAACTGTTTACCATAAAGGGTTGGTGCAGTAAACAGCTCAACCGCACATGATTCATCTCTGCTTGCCTATCTGTAAAAGCCACCACAAGCCACTTAGTCAACCACACATGAGCCTCACTAATCACTACTCAAAATAAATGCCTCCAAAGAGCTTACTTCCCTGAAGAACATGCAGGCGCCTGAGGTGCGTTGGGCAGTGACTGCATTCAGTGGTTTGTAAGTGGTCTCCTGTCTGACTGTTTCATTGCCTCATTGCCTAATGTAGAGTAAAACTGGTAAAAAAAAGAGAATGAATCAGTGCATTAATCATTAATGGTATGTTTAAGAGCTTAACAAGCAAGCAAAGAAAATTATATTTTATTGATGGATACATAATCTCTGAGATGACTGATTTTTATTAATTTTGTCTTGTGGAAACAAAAGCAAAACAAAAAAAACATACATCCATGAGAGTCCAGGTGCTGCTCTGCTCAGGAAGAACATCATCTGCCTACTCAAGCTGGTGGAAGACTCACCAACTCACTGATGCAACACAGGGTCATCTCACTCAGTGCTGACAAGAAGACCAGGTACTTGATATGCTTGACTCCAGATCGGAGTCCTTGAATCCAACACTGGATTTCACTGATTCACTCTCTGATGAATCATGTCAAAGTGTGTCAACCAGAGTTCCGTCCCTCTGTGCAAAAACCTCATGGGACTAAAAAATAACAAAATAACCCAACAACTTAAAGTCATGATCTGATTTGAAAAAATAAAAGCAAACAACAACGACAAGAAAAAAAGACCCTTTGAGTAATCGGCCCAGAAATGACTAAGGCCAACCAAATAATAGTATTAAAATAAAAATATAATTTAGATAGAAATCTAAAAATAAAGGAAAAGCAAGGCCTTTTCTCCTCACTTTGGTCAATTAGAGAAGAAGAATCAGAGGAAGAAAAAGGACTTGCTGAGGCTTTATCCACATTAAAAAGGAGGAGGGGGGTCTTGTAGGACTCCAAGAAGAAGAAACTGCTTGACCTGAGGACTAATGGACACAAATAACAGCCCAAGAACAAGATACAGACAATTGAAGTAGACTAAACTCTAAACTCTTCAAACAGAGGTTTGTCTCATTTTTTTTGTTCTTTTTATATTATTGTTATGTAAAAACTGACAAAATAGATTAAAAATAGAAAAACATCTCTCTTTAGTATCTCACTGTTGGCTCTGAATCAGGATGACACATGAAAACAAAGCTTTAAAGCTTGTTAAAAAAATAAATCAGTGTACATACCACCATGTGATTTTAGCTGCTATTGTGCAGCAATGATTTTTCACTGCCAATGTTTTGGATTTTAATGTATTTTTTTGGTATGATGATAATAATAATATATAATCCAACTTTGTATTTCCCTTGGCAGTCTATAGAATTATGGTCATATTTCTTGCTCTGAATCTGCTAAATAGAATTCCTTAGAAAGCTGTACACTTAAAGGCTTTGCCAGGGTCTTCTTGTTTATTCTGGCCAATTACTCCTCTTTTTAGGTTGAAGTTGGGTGAAGTTACAGTAGAAGGTTGTTGCAGAGTTTGCTACAGCTCCAGCCTAATAGGACAAACAAACTTAAGCCTATTCGATACATTCACAAATCAGGGTTTTTCCCTCTTACATTCTCACATAAAAAGAAAAAAAATCTTATCTGTACAAACACTCTTTTAAATAAATCTCCGTATATATAAAAATGCAAAACAAAATTGAAGCCTGACAACAAATTCAAAAAAATCTGTTACCATTAAGAGTGGACGATAAAACAGTAAGAGCTTTAATCATTTCTCAGTTGATGGAGACTGTGACAGGAACTGGCTTGTGTGAGTGTTGGAATATGTGGAGACCTCTGCAGCAAGCTCTGATGCATCTGTTCCTCAATTTTGTGTAAAGTAAAAACACATACAAATCGTTTTAACCCTGTTGGTGCTAGAACTACATTGTTCTCTGAAAACAAAGGAGAAAACAACACACTTCTGACATCAAACATAAGCAATAAAGACCCAATCTGTCCTCAAAAGCATAAACCTACGTTTTTTCCCCTCTGTCTTGATAAAAAACAGAGTTTCTCAGTATCATCTGTGGGCAGAGTTTTCCTAAAGATCTGTTTTCTTTGACCTAAAACTGCATTTTCCTTAGAACCAAAGGCCAAAAAGCATAGAAAAAGCTATGTTTTGATAAAGACCTGAGTCTGTGTGTGAACGAGGCCTTAGACTATTAGCAAGATGTCCATCAAGGACAGCCTCGAGTCCACAAAGTCCCGAGGAGACATCAAATCAGCTACTTAAAGTTAAACACGTGTGATAGGTGTGTTTCATGGAGCTTCAAGGGAATCTTTAAGTTCAAGAGGAATATTGACCTACTATGATTATTGATGATGATATATCAACTCTAGCTGATATATTCAACAAATTCTGGTCTTTTTTTTTCAACAAGATTCAGGAATTAAAGGGAGAAAATGTCACAGTGGGTGTTAGGAGAATGTTATAAATAAAGTGAGGTGGTCAAGCAGGTCCAGAGGCAGCTGCATTGCCTCAGGCCCGAGCCCCCTACCAAATGAGTTAGGGTACCGCAGGGCAGCCACCGGACAGGTAAGTGGGGTCAACTCATATTAAATTTCCTCTTTTATTCCTCTTTTGTTCACTGTTTTATGAAAGTTGTATAGTTTGTGTTCCCAGATATGCTGCATGGACAATCAAATGACTCCCACACCTCTAAAGGTTGTCCTTCTAAAACACGCCCTCCTCAGTTTCACTGTTGACGTGTCACAGTACCTCTGCAGCTGCTGTTGTTGTGGCTGTTAAAGACTTTAGTCAGTCACCTAGTCACTGTTTCAAAGGATCTGTTTACTGGAAATTGATATAATATTATGGTCAGGCCCCAGTGTGAATGGCTGTGATTTTTAAAACAAGAGTTACTCAGTCTTTGTATGAAAGTGAACATTAACTCCTCAGTATCACATGACTAACCACATGTCTGTTCTGTGCAGATATAGTCTAGGTATCAGAAAAAAAGGATTTATCCATCTGAATGCATAGTGTGTATTTTTTCCCCAAAACAGAAAAAAAGGGTTTTAATTTAGTATTGTAGTTTTTTAAAAGGTTTCTTTTTAGTTGTGTGAAATTCTTAATTACCAGCTGACAAGTCAAATAACAAACAATATGCAACATTTAAAATACACTGGAATAAATAAAATAGGAAATGTCAGCAATAGAAACATAAACAAACCACCACGGCAACAAAAAAGGAGCATCTTGCTTGAACAACAGAGAAATTATCAGGAGAATTTATGTTGATATTGATTAGTGCAGACAGCAAGGATATATATAAAAAAAGAATTGCAAACAAAATAAAAACCAGATTTGTTCTTCTTGTATATCAGATAAATTTAATTATGGCAAAGAAAAAAAAACATTTTGTATCATAGCCAATACAATTAAAATGTTTAAAAAGTGCTATATTCTAAACTATACATTAGTTTACATATTGCTTCAGCCATCATTTGGGGATTAATGATATTTTGTAGAGTATTACAAAGTGGATTCATCCATGTTTCTCTGCTGCAGTCATCTCTGATTTCCCTTTGCTTCTCTCTGAAAATTAGATCTTTTAAAAAAATAAGAAATGCAATAATAGCTTTTATTCTTGCATTTATTAGGACAAGTGGGGGACTTTTAATTTTATTATCTTTATTTGAGTATTATTTATTAAAACCATAATTTTACTTTTATCAGTATTTATGGACTCAAGCTTTAAACACAGACTGGCTTTTGTTTCTGATTTGTTTTTTTTTGTTTTTTTTTTTACCCTTGTTGTTATGTTTGTAATTAACTTTTTGTTCTTTCTTCTTCACTCCATTTGCTTTTAACAATTTAACACATTTTATCAACACACTCTGAAATCCCCAATTTAATTTTAAACCATTAAAATAAGGAACTCTGAGTGTCAGAGTGCTGAGGTTGGTATAATTGTGGGTATTTGTGCTGAATTTGATGGGATTATAAAACATTTGTGGCTAATTTTTTTCCCTTCTTATTCAGTTATCATGTCTCCATTTAATTTCAGGAACCATGATTGTTACTTTTATAGAAACACTGAATATATATTTAATTCAATTTATTTAACATTGAATTTATATTCAATCTATGTAATCTAAATAATATTTTTTTTCTGAGAATTTATGGATTTTCTTAATAGTTCATTTAAAATTAATTCAGTTTAATTGTAGCTATGGTCTTCATTAGTTGTGGTTTTATCCTTACAATAAAAGTGAATTATTATTTAGTTGATAAACATGGGCAAGTTAATTGTTACTCTATGTGAAATTAATTAACTAATATACCAACTAATTAATTAACTCAATTAATCACCTTTTTAAAATAACCTAAAATGTACATGTTTCTATGAAGGTTTTGTAAATTGTTTCTTGGACAAAAGAACTGATTTTGAAATCTTTACAGCTACAAAGTCTAAAAGGCCCAGAGAACAGAAACCGTGGTCAGCACTGCAGAACACTGACATTTTCACACTTTTATTGAAGAAATTCATCAGGAGCAACGAGGTGGAGGTTCACACTTGAACTGAGACTACTGACACGTTGCCTGACAGGAACTTGAGCTATGAGCTCGTGTATACTGATCACTCTGTCTACTGGACTGCCCTGCAGTTCACAGGCGACTAGTGTCATCTGAATATTAGTGTATGTTGTGATGTGAGCAACAGTAATAGGAAAAAGAACCGTGTCTCTTGTCAAACATGTTGTGACTGGTAATGAATGACCTGATGCTGATCTGTTTCAGCTCTCTTTATCGTTGTTATTGCTGAGTGCTCACGTATTGATTCTCATTAACAAATGTGTTGAAAACAATCTGTCAGCCGTGGCTCGGTATGGCAGGTGAAAAATGTAAGATCACTGTTTTGAAAGGTAATTTAAGAGTTTCCAGAAGAAAGAATATCAAGTCTAATCCTCTAATATTTACATGTAAAGTAAACATAGTTGTGCCCAGCAGGGTTGCACAGCAAAATGAAAGTTTGTAGTCCTTCATGCTCCACAGAGATTATAGACAGTAATATTATGGTATATAAAATGATAAAATAACAATAGATACAGCTATTTATATACAAATACATGCAGAAAATAATTCTTTAGTGTTTTATTTTTTTATTCTGAGGGAAGGTGAACAGTGAAATCAAGCTAGTAATGACTTGTACTGAATATGTGAAGGACTACAAGCTTTCATTTCACTGTACAACCCTGTGATGCTCAAGGATGAATAAATTACTTTGTACTCTCTACCTTGTTCTTTGTATAATATGGTCAACATCTTTAACATTACATCACATTAAAAGTTCAACATTAGGAAATCTTGCATCAACTGTGACTGTTTTTGTGCATTAAACATCATTAATGCAAAATCTGTACTCTATTGACACGAAAGTTACACACAGTTTTTGTGTGTATTAAAAAATAACTTTCAAAAAGCATTCAGATGATCAAGTCTGATACAATAATCTCACAATCCAGTATACATATGCCCCGGAACATTTTCGTTAATTTTTGTATTTAATGATTTACTTCCATCATCTCTGTCATGATTTGCATTTGAGTCCTTCCTATTTCCCATTTATTTAGTACATTTTCTTCTTGTTTCATGCTTTGTTCCTCTTCCTGTCTTGATGTACTTTCCTGCCCTTGTTGATTGATGGCGAGTTTCATGCGTCACTTGTTCATTTTCTCTCCCCAGTGTGTTTAAGTCTGTGTTTCTCCCTCCCTGAGTTGCCAGTCTGTCTGCTTCTGCTTCTCGCATCCTTGTGTCAACCTGCTTGGTTTTTCAGTACAGATTTTATATTTTCTTGAATTACCTTCTAACTGCTCCAGTTGTTTTTGTATTTTCTATTGGCTTTATGTCATAAGAGCTTGCTTTTTGTTTCCTTATCCTGCTGTATTTGTGTTTTTTGCTTTTGCACTTTTTGGAACTGGTAAATGCAACATATTTCAAACTATGAGCCATAACAACATAATGCTTATTCAAAGTTGCAAAGCCTCCTAGTGGCTGTAATGATAATGATGGAAGCAAAACAGAAAGTCAAGTGACGTCATTATACTGACAGAATCAGCATAGAAACATGGATGGCCTTCGCTGTTTGTTTCCTGTTTCAAAGCATGACCACAGTCTTTTCCTAACCATAACCATGTTTTCATAAGTGTAACCATGGTAACAAGGCATCCCTAACCTTAACAAAGTACTTCTTTTTATCCAAACCATGATCCTCACATAGACCTCATCACATTGTTTTTGTACATACATCAGAAACATGTTAGCCTGTTAACAGGGATTCGTTGACAGAGTTGGAAGCTGGAGACAAATTCTGTATTCCGGATGATTGTGGCATCACATCGGAGCTGTACAAATGTTATTTTTCCCTTTCATTTGGAGAACTTCTTGTAAATACAGTATCAGCAGTTTCTGTGCTTTGATAAACCTTTTTTCTATAGCCATCAATGATTTGTGTACCTCACATCACTTCTGATCCTGAGAATTAATTGTGATGCAATAACATTAAGTACTAAATAACGACAATAGTTGAAATTTCAGATGCTGACTAAAGCTATAAAGTAAACACTCCTCTACATTTTATTCCTTGAAGTCCTTTAATGGATTTGTCAGCCTAAGCTCCTCGCTCAGGTTGTCCTGCAGTCGAGGAGTCCAACTGAGTGTGGACTTACTTAACATGGAGTCAGCTCACATCTTCGAAGAGCTGTTGTTTCCTAAGGGGGCAGTGGCTTTTAAAGAGCCTGGACCACCCGTGTCCCGCTGTGCCATTACCTGCTATAACAGCAGTGATTTGTCGGTGACTCTTACTGGCACTGTGTGATGTAGGTTTGGGAGTGAGCTCTATTAAAAAGTCATTAAAGCTAAGAGAAAGCATGGTGGGCTCAACCCTCTTGGCGAAAGGCGCCTCTGGAAATTACTCCATCCATCATAATTACACCAACTGGACGCTGCCTCACAGAGGCCAAGGGACACAGATCCCTTCATGACCTCACTGAACCAGACTGTGTGCATCAAGGGAGGAGGGAAGGAAGGGATGGATAAAGACAGGAAAGTTGCGAGGAATGAAGATGGAACCAAAGGAGAGAAGTGAGGTTAGAGTGGAGTAGTAGGAGGATAGATGAAGCGAAAGAAAGAGAGGGAAGGAAGGAAGGAAGGAGGGCTTTAGGGAGTGATATAAAAAAGGAAGGAAGGAAGGAAGGAAGGAAAAAATATGAACATATGACCCGGTTTGGGCAGAGTTTAACTGTGAAGAAAGCCTACTGTCAAAAAACAGATGATAAATAGAGAAACATGTCTCCTCAGTATCTCAGTGTTGGCTCTGAATCAGGATGTGAGTGCACAGGGTGTGGCGATCGAGTTTTGATAATTTTGAGGCCAGAGGCAAACAGTGCAGCTGGAAATTAGGTTGGATTTAGAGAAACACATTATCCGTGCATCTGGCTTCAGTCATGACCAGTCAGATAAGCACTTTTCTTTCCTTTTAAAGTTTGATAATTCTATAACAGTGCAGAGCATCACCAAAGCCTCTCTTGAAAGGAAACTAATGTCCTTGTGTGGGAGGTACAGAATTTCCACAAGTAAATATATGGTACCTTAAATAAACTACTTAGGGCTGGTGATTGTGTTTGTTGCCGTGGCCGTAGGGGAACAGTTGCCCAGCCCAGGAAATGATATTAGACAGAGAGACAATCAAAGGTTGGCAGCAAATCGCCATGTTAGCCCACACTATTGACTCCAGACTGTCCCAGAGCACATTGTTTAGAGAAAATAAAAAACAACCCTTATGACCCATCAGTCCATTATGGAGCCAACATAAACACACATACATATTCAAATCCAAGGGAGACTTGCATTTTCCTCTCCTGAGTTTCAGTTTGATGTTGATAAAGGGAGGCAGAAACTAATATTTGATTATTGAATCAAAGTAATTTTACAGTTTGCAGCTAACTAAAGCAATAAAGTAGCTATAACCCAGTGATTCATAATCATTATTTGTGCAATACTGCAGTTTTAAGTGGTCTAATTGATCTTTACAAGCTGTAGCTACAATCAACACTGTACCTACATTTACATCCTACAGCCACCATGGAGGTGCTAAAACCTGCAGTTCTTCAACGGCTACTTTGGGCTGGCTTTAAAAAGGGAGTCAAACCCCATAAAGCACCATATTAAAATGCCTAATTTAAGAGCAGATATAAACATGTTTACAGCTTGGCAGGAGCACAACATGGATTCGGTGTCTATAGTATATTTCTCTGTTTGTGGCATCTGTACAGGGCCCACCATGTTTGTGTTTGCAGGGAGGTGTTGTAGATTGAAGTTTCTGTTAACCTACAATCTTAAGCTGAAGACAGACGCAAGCTTGCAGAGATCAATCACCAGACAAAAGCCAAATTTACTGTTGTCTTTAGAGAATTGTTAAAAAGCAACTGACATTATCATTTGCTTGTTAATTTAACCAAATAGTGCCATTTATATGCAAAATGTGATGTAATGAAGTGCGCCAAAAGGTTTGCAAAAAGGTAAGTTAATGGTGTCAGAGTTTTAAGGTTCCTTTGGACAGAAAATTGTTGAGAGGACCTTGAAGCTAGAAAAACAGGTAGAAAATACTGTTTGAATAATAATTTTTGGTCCGTAATGTTTTTTCCTCCATGGTTTCATAAATGAATAAAAAAATACTATGAAATGTATTTTTATTCCTCCCTAATCTATGAATATGCAAACATAACAGCAACCACATAATAAGCACCTGCTGGCCTCAAAATTACAGTAGTTCTGATGCCACCATATTCTACTTGTAGGTACTTACCTTAAGTTCAGAACTGTTATGAGAGACAAAGAGATTTTCAATCTTTAGCAGTTAAACGTGAAAACATCCTTCAAGTGTCAAACTCTTCACATGTTAATTAATTGTTACACCTATGCTACAAACGTTCTAACTCACTGTGTAATTTATGTGAGGACATCATCATTTAGTATTCTGAAGGCCCACTTTGCTTCCTGTGTTGCGTTCCCGTGTTGTGTGCGGTTTGGATTAGCCTCCCATGCGTCCGGACTGATCTAACTCCTCCATCTCTTTGTGCACCCGAGGCTCTGAGCCTGGCAGTGCTGCCAATGGGCTGCAGGAAACATCAGCCTGGAGACACAGAAACAGGCAGCGAAAGGGACTGGGGTTATTAATGGTGACCGCTGGAGCTTGGTAGAATGACAAAACAGGGAAACAAATAGCGTGTGAAACTCACACCTGTCTGCTGCAAAGGCATGAGTCTCGAAAGAGGAGTGAAGGAGAATACTATGAAGATGGACGAGGGGGTGCGAGGCACTGTTGAGATGGGGGACAAGGTGGCGGTGCAGGAAGGACAAGACTTGCAGAGGGCAAAGGAGGAGAGGGACAATGGAAATGTTGTTCTGGAGGAGGGGAATGCGTTACAGAAGGAACACAGAATGAAAAGGACGTGCATAAGACTGTAGAAACAGAAGACTTAAAGAGCTGGAGGGAGGAAACAGTGCAAGAGGTAGTGAAAGTCTGTCGAGGAGAATGTGGTGTTGAACACTACAGAGCCAGAGGAAAGTGCAGAATACAGAAGAAAGAGGATGTGTATAGTACTGTTGCAGAGCAGGAGTAGGTGGAGGAAGAGAGAGCTGCAGAGGAGGCACTGTTCAGCTGCTTGGAATAGAGTCAGGTCTGCTGGGTCTGACAGAAGAAAGAGGAAGAGAGAGAGAGAGACAGAGAGAAAGAGAAGAGAGAGAGAGACTGAGAAACTAACCCATATTTCTATTACTATGTAGTGTCAATGGTCAGTGTGTGAGGTTTTTCTGTTGCTTAGTTACTGTATTGCAACAGCAGCATCAGTGTCTATGTTTGTATGTGTCATCCTTCCAGTGGTGGGTGTCTGCACGACTCTCCCACTGCTGCTGCCATGTCTGCTGCCTTAAAACTATACAGCTGTTAACAAGATTTGCTCTTTTGACAGAGGACTTTCACCCATGGCTTTTCTTGCAGGCGCATCCACCCTCTTGCTACATGTTCTGCTCCAGACTTTTGTTACTTTAGACGGAATATCAGTGCCCAGCCAGTGTCAGAGAGCCAACATGCTCCCTGGATGAGATGTGTGCATTGGCCTAGGTGCCCTGCTGTAACCCCGCCCATCAATAACTATTGGTTGACAGCTTCAGCAATGTTGCCACCCTATGGAAATTGGGATCTTCCTTTTCCCCTTCAAGATGATGGATGAGGAAGGAGCGCTGGGCCCTTAGGGCTGAGGCTCTATGGAGTGTGAAGCTCTATGGAGGTTGGATGGGGATGTCAAAGCAGGAGAAGAAGCAACCCAAGGAGAAGTTATGACAAAAAGTTAAACAACAAATTGATTCATGATTTAAGTCTTAAAAATCATATATTTTTGTCTTAATAAGTGAAAAATGTTGAGCTTAAGGGATATAATGACTCCATTTTACACAAGGGAACATATTTTTTAGTCCTGTGACATGGGAAAATTTGTCAATTGACCCAAAGTTTATTGATATTCTGACTGAGCTTGAGGGAAGAAAAAAATCATCACACCTTATATCAGTGTTATTTCACTTGTTTGGAGGAAAAATCAAATGTGATGAGAAAATGAGATTAAATAATTTCAGCCAGACAGATTTTACATTAGATTAATGTAACGAAACATGTCTCTGCAAATGAATCTCCTGTTTGATCCCCAAATTTGTGGTGATCATAATAGAGACTAATAAAGTCCACCATCATGTACTGTAGTTACTGCAGCTATCTTGTATCAACATGACATGCTGCTGTCGACTCATTTGTTGTTACAAGGCCATTCTTGTTTGATTTCCAGTCATAGAAAGAGAGAAAATATAGATAGTCTGATAACTTACGCTTAAGTCTAGAAGAGCCACAAAATTGAATCATGTCAATCATCAGTCATGTTCATGGAGGACTGGGCTGAAAGTTAGCTGGCTCAACCACTTAAGTAGGGAGTGTACATGTTCTTTAGGTCCCACACTACAGGAACTGCGCAGATATTCAGGGTATTACACGATAGCAACTTTGAGCATTTTTTCATGAATGAAGAAATACGTAAGGCTTAGTCTTTCACTCTGTATTTGGTTATTCTTAGTGCATCCATGGTTATTCCTGTCACTATCAACCCACACACCAACGAAGTGCAAGTGACATGATATTATGTAATAGTGAGGGGGACTTTCACAACATACTGCCCCTATTGGCCTGGAGTGCAAATGCACAAATACAAACTTCATCAATCATTCTCCCATATGAAAGCTGATAAATTGCTCCAAGTGATAACACTCAAGTTTTGAGCTGAGGATTTCAACCCTGATTCAAAAAAAGGAAGGACAGATGTAAAACATCTTCTAATTATTTATAACATGTACTCAGTTGGAAATGATAGAAAGACAAATAAAGACAACTAAATTAAATATTTTTCCTCATCAACTTCATCGATTTAGTGACAATATGCTTATTGTGGTACTGATACCTGCAATTTATTTCAACCAAGTTGGGACAGGGCAATAAAAGACTTGAAAAATTGCAAGATACTCAAAAAACACCTGTTTGGAACACTAAACAGTATTAAATTATTGATTCAAATATGATTAATTAACAAATTATGATCCATTATAGATTACACTACACTGAAGCATTTAAAAAAAAAGAATTTGCCTAATCCTTACCAGCTACAAGATTAAAGTAACACTTACACAAAAATAAAGACAATCTGTATCTCAATAAAATGGGATATTTTGCAAAATATGCTTAAGTACCAGCGGTACTTTTGTTATACTTTGATGTTAAGAGTTCTTTTTTCTGAAAGTGAAATGTTTTAGTTGTAACAGAGCATTACTTCACTCTGATTTTTTTTTTAAATCAAGGAAAAGATCAGAGTAATTTTTTCTTCTCTGAAAAATACTAAGCAAATATCTGCCAGTTCATTGCTATTTTTAATGAAGCTACCAAGAAATTTACACATGCAGAGTCTTTAGTCACTAAGATCAGGTTCTTTTTATCCCCTGTACACTTTGCATTAATACGTGTTTCATATCTTGAGGATGTTTTATGTCCCTATGACATTAGTACACCTCAGTGAAAACACTAGCACTCCTTAGGGCCTTGTCTCACCTTATCTAAAAGGCTGCCTCTACTGCACACTATGTCTGAGGTTTTTTCATGGCCACTAGTTTTTAACACACCCATAAAACAACATATGATATCTCTCCCAGAAGACACATTCTCTAAATGAACAGTGGCAGCTGAGAGAATCAGTGGATGCAGTCATGCTAATAAATGTAAAAGAGATGAATAGTTGATTTTTGCTGCTCCTCTTTTAGCAGAGAAACGATAAGAGTGAAATTAGGGCCGTATGAGTTGATGTTGCAGGCCAGCTGCAGCAATGCTCAGATTATGCAAATGTGTTTAATGCCTTATCCTCCAAATAAATAGTTGCCGCCAATATTTTTCCCCAACTGGTGTTGAGATGTGCTCGGAGCCGCGGCTTGACATTATTCCACTGACTCCAGCTAACTGCAGTGAAGAGGATTTTCCCTGTAGCATGTTGAAAAATGAGAAACATTGTCTTGAAAAGCATAATGACCATAAACAGAGGTCTACAACTGGAGCTCCATTGAACACATTAACTGCTTCATAAATGAGCTGACTTTATTTGGACCCTATTAGACGTGTCAACGGCATGATTTAGATGGAGTGAAACTCTCAGCAGCGTAATGAGATCTTCATACAATGGCCTGCTTTGCATCTTCTCTGTCCCAGTCACTGTAAAATATGAAGCTCCTCATCATAGAATAGGAGCTAATTGCTGTCGGGTAATATGTAATATTTTAAGCTTTTATTGGAGACATTTTTAGTATGAGTCCTACTTTGTGTAAGATGGTAAAAAATTCACAGGTTCAAGAGCATTTAAACATTTAATGAATGATGAAAAATGAATAACACTGTAAGGCAGAGTGAAATTGGAACATTATTGTGTGTTTTATAGTGGAGCCACCAAGATGGCAGGTAAAATGAGCTATTGTTCCGGGAGCATTTGGTGTGAGTCGAGTCAATTTTATTTAAAGCCCAATGATGGTAAAAAAGATGGTCATTGTGTCTCCAATTCGTCCCCTTGTATAAAAATGAAGCCAAAATTTCCGAGATACAAGTTCCACCATCTTGAGCTGCAATTTGAACAATCTTATAAGTTCACAGCAAGCCACGCCGTAGGACATGAATCTAATAAACTTGGGTACAACATGAGGTTTGCTATGTGCAGACCACATGATGAAAAAGCAAACAGAATTGCAGCATACAACGTACATGAATTGACATCAGTACACAAGAATAAAACGTTATCAGCATGCACCATCCACCAGCGCTGCTACTCCAGAGCCCTTGCCCTCATGGCATTTATGTGTTTGGAGAGGACTTTGAATATAACAGGATACTGTTTTGTTTGTTCGGGTTTAGCCCTGGTGTCGCATCAATCAGTGCATCATTTCATACAGCATTTCAATTGGTTGGTTAGTTGACGTAGGTTGCAGCAGCAGTCGCACTGTGAGACGGTCATCTCAAATTTCTGACACTTTCAGAATTTTATTGCAGGCTATCTTTAGTCATAAGAACGTGACACACATCCTTGAACCTGTCTCAGTGTGGAACGGCTGAAAATATCACAGTGTGTAATTGGCCTGATGTCAGAGTCTGTGCAGTAGTGATTGGTGGATGGAGCCATGGTCTGAAGAGCCCACACATATTCTCCCCTTACATCCCACTTTATTAGCATCAAATACTTAATTAAAACCTAATTTATCAAAAACAAACAAACAAACAAACAAACAAAAAACACTAGAACAAACACCTGCATGTAAAGGACTACAAAAAATGGCCAAAATTAGGGATAATTCTCAAGCCAAAACATCCTCCAGTCATGTAGGTGGTTTGAATTAAGTAATGGCAATGTTTCATTCACCATTGTACTAGCATACTAACTGTCAATCAATTAAGCTTTATTTGTATAGCACCTTTCAAACAAATCTAAGTGCTTTACAGGTGATTGACAAAGACGAACAAACAGAAAAATTAGGAGAAAAATGTAAAAAGATGGAGAGATTGAAGCATTCCAAATCTATACCTGCTAATGATCCTTCCATAGTTCTCTCAAAGCAACTCAGTGCGCTCTGTACAGTAAAAAAACAACAAATACATTTGTTTGATGTGAGTACTCTTTTACCTTCACATACGGTGAGCATATCCACAGTTCTGTGCAAAAATTATCTGCCATATTGTTGGAAGTGCAAGAAAACACAACAGTCGGCGCCTTTTTGACATGGAATTACCCGGATGTTCATCTGGACTCTGTTTCCATCAAGCATCCAAAAGACACCAACGAGCACGTGAGCAGGATTTTATCTGTGCCAGCTGGACTTTTGGTGCCATTTGCAAAGTTTTGGCAAGCCTTTTAGGTAGCTAGCTGGCCAGTTTAGGACCAGAACTTCATCTTGTGTCTTCAAAAACAAAGACCACGATGGTTGCTCAACAGTTTTTGAAAAACTCTAGACTTATTGTGACTCATTAAAGCACATGTCAGATTTTTTCTCCTAATCAGGGACAGTGAAAAAGTAGGATAAATGAACAGAATGTGTGTTTTTTTGTGACTGTGTTGTAAATAAGCAATAGGTCAAAGTGAATGGGTTGGTATTGAAAAACCAAACCTCAACCTTTTGTAGATTGCTCTCTCCAATCTAAAGTTTTTATTTGTGTTTAAAGCAGGAAATGTTATTTTTCAGGGGCAGCCTTCATTTCAATCAAAAAACTGATCCGCTTCCTTAATACATAGGCGGCTCTTGTTGCTATGCAACGCCTTTACCAGCTAGACCCAATCTGCCCTAAGGTAGTGAAGAGGCAGTGAGACAGCACCAGGATGGGGTGAGAGAGGTCACCCATGATCAGATTATTATTGCCAATAAAAATGAGGCGCAGTGAAGATACAACCATCTTCTACATCAAACATTTACAATGAATCTTAACTGATAAACCAAAGACCTGTAGAGTAACACTTGTTTTAGAAAGTTTACTCGCACGCGTCCTCTCTTTTGTCCATGTGACTGCTCTCTCTCTCTCTCTCTTTATGTCGTTTAAACATTAATACCTCCAAACTTCCTTATTTTAGAGCAAGCTCTAGTTGCCAGATCTATTTTATAATCAAGGGCTTTAACTCATTCTTACATCCTGTTGTGTAAAGTGTCACTGTGCAGTGGCAGCAATAGCAGTTACATTATAAACTCTCTCCAGGGGGTCCGTCTGACCCAGCTATCCGTTTCTTGGATTCAGTGAGACACTTGAAAACTCCTTGCAAAACAACTCCATGTTTTTTAGTATGATAGACAGCATCACAAGGAATCTAATAATGGATTAATACATTTGATTAAAAAACAGATAAAAAACAGAGCAAATCTTCTGTCCCACTAAAAACACTTCACATGCACTAGACATATAACCTGTGTCTTGCTGAGCAAGGGAGAAGCACTTAAGTTTTAACAGCAACATTTAACTTTTAAATTAACTGAAAGTTTTTTTTATAGTATCTGTTTTTAGCCTTTGCTGAAGCCCCCTTTTAAAAAGTCATGAAAGATGGAAGATTTGTCTTAGGGCACCATTTTAATTTGTGTCATTTTTCTTTCAAAATGAAGTAGCACATTTCATTTCTTCAAATTGTTTATCACCAAAAAAAGATCACAGTTAATACAGTGGAGATGGTGAAAAGTGGATGTGTTGCAAAGCATGAGGATTGAAGTTGGGTTCCTAATTTTTCTGCTGGCACTCCTTAAATTTTCAGTAGGGCACACAAGTAATACTAGTGGAAAAAGTTAGTTTGGAGTCGTGCTTAGACTCTTTTTTGTGGCTGAGGAATTTAAAAAATGCATATTTGGAGTTTCAGTCTTCATGTTTCATTAGAAGATGGTTCCCTGCACTACACCAATTAACCATAAAAAACAGTTATGGTTATTTAAACATATATCACAATGAAAACCTGAATGACAGTGCAGTCTCAACCCAAATGACCTCTTTGTCTGCACCTTCACAACATGGCGGAGAAGACATTGCCCCAAAAAAATCTATATGTGAAAGAATTTTTATAATTTTACCAAACAAGAACTTAAGCAACCACAATCCTTCAGAAAAGTACTTCAACTTCCTGCTGTTCAATGAGTGTAATTTATTTTCCAAATAACTCATTCTGAATTAAACCAACCTAACAATTTCTCAGCCCTGAACTCAATCCTCTGGCGCTGAGATTCAAGGTTAGCAGAAAAGACTCCTTTATGTGATGCAGATAGAGGAGTGTGGTCTCCTGCACACATATCTGCTTGGAACAGAGGGAGGACTACGGAAAAATTGGAACTGACATCGACTTCCTAGACAGAACATGCGTTGGATAGGGTTTTATATTGCGCTGCCTCGGTGAGCCAGTTCCACAGATTCTCTGGTGAACTGCATCGGTGTGACGAGCAGAGAGGATTCGTTGTTTTGATTTTAAGCATAGCTGTATTAATTATACATCAACTTCAATTATTCAGGGTTTAAAGTTGACAACTCAAAATGTCTTGCAAAGAGTGCTTCTTTAAAACTTATTTGTGCTGCTGAGCTGCAGAACTATTGAAAACACATTTAGAGCAAGGAAATAGTGAGAATGCAATCTGCCGTGGTAAAGAACAGGAAGTGAATCAGTAGAAGTGGCGCATCTGCTCTTTTTCTCCCACATAATTGATGATTTTCTCTAACTGTAGGAGGATGAGGTCTAAAACACACGGTTATGAATAAAGCATTTAATAATGTGCACCCAAGGTTACAACTTGAAAGCTATCTTTAGAGGATGAGGCATTGGCTGCACAGATGTTGAAATAGCCTGCAGTTAATGCCTGTTTTTTTTATTTAAGGTGGAGCAGTTAAAGGAAAGCCAGGTCTCATCAGTGCCACACAAGTGACACAGTGAAGTTCATCTGCATGTCCTCACTAAATAGGTAATGCTTCAAGCTTGGTGATAATACCGCAGGGAAACTTTTGATCTAGCTGCTATAATGACTTAACATTTTAACTGGCCAATAACACCTTAGTACAAAACAGTCAATCCTGATTTCCAAACTTGAAACCAACCTTGGTATCTGCTGCTACCCAAACTTTTTAATTCAGTCACTTCCAGTACAAAAGTTCACTGTCAGCTTAGATCCAAAGGAATATTTGCAACACTGGCTCTTGTATCTTAGTGTCCAAAAGCTGTACATGTGCCCTGTCTTTTATCTAAAAGGTCAGAAGTGCCATTTGCTTTTGATCAGCACTGCAAATTTGTGTGTCAGAGTTCATCAAAGTTTAACTTGACTTAACTTGATAGGTGTGATTTTCCTTGGCTTTTGCCGATCTCAGTGATTCTAGAATAAGTCACTGCCAAACTTTGTTGTAAATGTAATGTAAATGTTGCTGGGACTGAGCTTTAGCAGTGTATTTGTAAATAATACAGGTTATCCTGTATAAAGAGGTTAATTAAGGTGAACCCTGTCTGAGGTGAACCAGGCTGGACTGAACTGTGTTTTGATTTTTAGTCTGATGGCAACTGGAGCTTGATAAGAAGTTGGTCTACAACTCAGTAGATCTCTTCAGAATAATGGTAAAGTGTTTCTTCAAACTTTTCCACATCAAACATTTTTCTTTGCTTTATTTGATGTGGCAACTCTGTGAGATGAGTAATTATGACAGCGGTGACAGTGTTTGGTAATAGAAAGATGTCTTGCTTTTAAACAAAGGCTTCTAATTTGAAGTGAATTGTCACCTAGAGCCAATTAGCAAAATAAGGTCTGGTTATGGTTTTTAAAACTGCTGTCAGAATGAAGTTAAACAAACACCAATTAAACACACCACATAGTCTGCAGAAACAGAAAAAAAACCAAAACAAAATCTAATCTGATTCCTCTACATGGTAAAAATACTGATGGTTTTTAATGCTGTTAATACACAGAAAAAATAGTATTTTTGTTATATTATCTTATATGTCTGGAAATATTTATAATTAAACCTTACTGAGATTTTTTTCTCCTATGAAATTTTAAATGATCTGGTAAATATCCTCCACAGTTACAGCTGCATGCTACAGATACGGAATTTTCTTTTTTGCCCCTTCTTTGCTCTGCCTCTTTTGAAAGAAAAAAAGCTTTTTTTAATCTTTTTTTATCCTTTTACATTTTGGAATCAAACATATCGATTCTCCGCATGTGACTGCACTAGTTGCTGCACATGTTTAAAGATTAATCATGGCCAAGTCTAACTCATCCATCCTCTTTCTGATTACCCTGTTTGTGCACAGCAATCTCCTACTTGTTTTCTTTTCCTTGGTGTAATATCTCATCCATCTTCAGTATCTGTCTGTTACAATTTAGACATGAGACGATGCTGCTTTCTGGAATAATGGACGGTGAATAAAGAGGAAAAGGACCTGTTTTGAGCTCTGGGTTACGCTGACAGAACACTTGGCTGTGTACAGAAACCCTGGCTGTTGCATGGATCAAACGTGTGATGTTACAACTATAGTCTTTTTATCCACTCGCTCACTCTGGCGCCCAATATGAAGAGATCTGTATGCAGAGCTGACAGACCTGATTTGTTCTAGCTGGCGCTGTAACGCATTTTGGAATGTCCACCTAACTCAGACGACTCAATCGCAGCTTGCCTGCTTTGCTCCATTGCCTCTTCTCATATCTCATCCCAACCAGCCCCTCCACTGATTTTTTTTTCCCTCTGCTAGTTTTCTCATTACATTCCTGGCACTCCCAAGGAAATAATACAGCGTCTTTCTATTGGTCTCAGTGGAAAAATGCATTTCCTTTCATCTAGCTTTATGTGTGCGTGCAGAATCCACATACAGTATCTGTCCTATCACAGTTTGCAGACCCCTCTCACACTCTTCAGGCACCTTAAATAGGCTATTTTCTCCTCTAATGTTGTTTCCCCTCTTCTCTTCTTTTGTATTGATTGGACAAGCTTGCCGAATCAATAGATTGCTGTAGATCAGAGCGATTTCTGCTCGGGCGGGCTAGCATCTCCCAGCATTCGACACAGTCTCCATATAAACCACTAAGAAAGGGTTCAAATTTCTGTGCCAAGGTTATGAAATAAAGGGCTGATAAAAGTTGACGGTGAGGCTTGTTTGTTTTGACCGATGAATAGGTTAACAGCTCTGGCATTGTAGCAAGCCTTTCGCGAACGCTCCGGGTCTCACCCCATTGTGGAGCAAATTACCTTGAATCTATGGTCTCTTTATTGCACTCACAAATCCTGAAAGTTGTTAGTGCCACAGGGCTGAAGAACAGACAGGAAGATTGTATACTAATGGCCCCATGATGCTTGTGGTTTTTTTTTGATTCAGTCGAGATATCAAACCATCAATCACTGTGCTGTTCCATTAAACCTGAAGTTTTTCCTTTGTGTTGTTTCACTAATTTTTTCTTTTATTTCACTCGTTTGACATTTGGCTGACACTGTGTTCTAGTCAGTAGTATCTCAACTTTAATTTTGCCTGAATTTATCTTCTATGCATCCACAAACTTTTCTTTTAAGTATTAAAAGTCTCCTTCAACAAAATATCCTCATTTCTACATTCCTGCTAAATTTAAAGAAGAGACAATAAGGGCTACTGTTGCTGTTACTGTTGCCTTATATATCTGAATAATCAGCAACAGCTATTCAACCACTGACGAAGGCCTGTACTTGTAAGTTATGCTCGTGGCATTGCACAAAGGTTTTCTTGGGTGATTGAACACTCACTAATAACTTTGGTTCACCCCTTGACTTTAACTCTCTTGCAACAGCAGGTAAAGCATTTCACTAATCCAGTGACATATCTCAAGATGGACCTAATGGATTAATATCTGGATCTAGCTATCAAATATTACTCACAGATTATATATTTTATTGACTCTCTGACTGTTCCTGTAGGACCATGATGACCATGGCTCACAATTGCAGTTTTGAGTGACTGTTTTGAAAACTACATGATGGAGGGGCATGAACTTTGGTGAAATTACAGCAGCATTATCAGGCAACAATTTTAATTTGTCCTAACAAAAATAATGACCATCAAATACCATCAGCTTCTGCTGTTGGTTGTGCAGGAATACAAACAAGCTAAAATGCTAAGGTGGCATCCTGACTTAGCATTTTTTGCTAGTATCCCTGCACAAAAAACAGTTGACGCTGATACTTTATTGTCATTGTTACGGTCAGTGTGCGAACTATACCGCGGCTTTCGGGGGGGCTTCAATTCGTCTTCAATTTCTTCGTAAACCCGAAATTTGCGAGCAGGTTTCCCTGTTTTCTCTTTGACATATTGACTTCAA
>JAQMCX010000001.1:6593137-6606811 GCA_029814765.1 Acanthurus leucopareius | reverse complement strand
CCCTGCACAAAAAACAGTTGACGCTGATACTTTATTGTCATTGTTACGGTGTTGCAAGCAACACTCTGCCTTAGTGCAGCCTCACAGAGCCAATAGCACCATGGTCAAAACTGTCAGATTTCTTTGCAATTCAATGCTATATTGTTATATTATTTAAATAAAAGCCTTTGGGAAAAAAAACAGCATTCTTTGTCATTCTACACAGCTGTTCCGGTGTAGGGGTTCCGCTGTAGCTCCCCTTGAACAGAGGCTATTTCAAGCCTTCGTGCAGTCGTCTGTCACCTCCGTCTCAAGGGCTCATCTAGAAGGTCTACGAGGACTTGTAGGCAACACCAGGGGAGATTGCCCCTCCTTAAAGCATGCTGATGAAGTGGAATGCTGAATCCAAATGTGATAAAGTGTCAGGATTTAAACAAGGTACCCAAAAGCATTAAACTAAAGCAGCAGGCAAGAGAGACAAAAGGCGAGCTTTAATAAGAAAAGCTGATTCCAGATAATAAAGTTGGGGGAAACATGGGGTGCTGTGGAAAAGTCATGACAGAGAATGTCATGAGGTTAAGCAGAGATGTGAAGTGGAGTTCACAAGGAAAAGAAGGAAAAAGACAACGGTGCTGAGAAAAACCTTCTGTGCTTATACAATACGTAATTGCGCAACTGTTGATGACAGATATGCATCTATTGTGGTGAAACTACCATTTGCCAGATGGACTACAAAAAAACATTTTTTATAAAGGTTTCTTTGTGCAGTTTTACTGTGTTGTTTCATGCAGGATAGAAAATTTGGACAACCAGCTGAAAAATGAAACTTCATTACTGAGTTTGGAATTGAAATAAAACAAGGTCTGGATGCAGAAAGTAGGGTTGTAATGGAAATTTTCAGACCCTTATGTACTTTATACTCTGCACTCTGTGTCTGTGACATCTGTGAAACACTGTGACTTGCTTCTCACTACAGGGTGCTGAGAAGGCTGCAGCACCCACCCAAACCAGGCATTATAAACAACATCAACTGATAAAAAAAGAGTAACGCAGACTCGCAGCAGAGAGAGAGTATGAGAGAGAGAGAGAGCGAGAGGGAGTGTGAGAATATGGATGGAATGGCAATCATGTTTTAAAAACTTTCTTGAAACCAAATGTTACTCTACGATTCAGTGGTTTATGAATGAAGTGTATGAACTCCACTGCAGACTGAGTCTCTGTTAACAGTGAAAAACAGGAAGATTGTTCCATGTTTAGTCTTCACTTGTTTCCTCTATTACACATCTGTATCCTCACTGCACTATGTTTACATAAACTCTGATAAATTGGTGGTGAGTTGTGGACATTTCCAGCTTCCGTCCAGGTGCTGTTGCTTCTTTTCATCTCTTTGCAACTCTAATGCATCACTTCAGTGATGTTAACTGTGTGGTGGCTGTGGCTGCTGTACAATATCTTTGTTTTTAACATTACTGCCTGAAGTGAAAAATGCTCAAATAAGTATGACTGTACAAAAACTATTTTGTAAAAAATGTATGTGGTTAAGACAAAATAAGTCAGGCTTACAATCTATTACTGTAATAATCATCATTCTGAAGTTTCTATCATGTTGGACTAAAAACATCAGGCAGGATTTTTTTCATATAACTTTTCTTAAAGGGAGACTCCTATGTTATTAAATAATGATCTGATTAAAAGCCTATGTAGACCCACTGAACAACTCAGTCAATATCTTGAAAGGTTGACTTTATTGTGCTTTTAAAATGTTAATTGCGGATACAGGCTCTGGATGCATAATGTAACATGGAGCTCTTATAATGGCCTCCTCTAAGATACCTCCAGGTCATTTCAATCAGTTAGCAAACTTCCTAAGTAAAAAGGAACGCAAGGACAGCCTTAAATACACCACGGAGAGGAAACAAGTTAACAAGTGAAACGCATCGTCTGAGTAAAGGAGTCGGAGAGGAAACAAGGAAAGTCATTGAATAAAGCATTGCAAAAGGAGACAACTTACAAAATAAAATAGGAAATGAACACATGAAAAATGCAAACAATGACTCAGAGGGGAATGGCTGCAAAAAGATCGATGCTGTCCATTTTCTCAGACATTGCTGACATGCAATTTTCAATTACCCGAAACAGAAGGACCACAAATGTTATTAACTTCAAACTTTCTGCATGAATCATCCAACAGCTTTGCGTCCATGTAACTAATATGAAAGCTTTATAATTCACCTTCTACTGTAGGGCACAACCTTATTAATCACACCTTGTTGCAAATCATAACTTTCTATGTAGCTGTTAAAATGCTTTGTAGTTATTAGCTTCTAAAAGCAAGTCACCAAGGAACAATTCTTGACCCCATTTCTTTATGTATTGTATATTAATTGCCCTTTCAACTGCACTGCATTGGACATCTGCAAATACCTTAAAACTTGCAACTCAATAAGCCTTCTTTATCTTTTCTTTTAACACTTAGATGTGGACACTTGATAAGACACGTTGTCATGCTAATTATTAAAAAACATGAATTTATCTTCTGTTTCAGACGGTTGCTCAGTCTTGTTTTCTGCAGCAGTAGGACAAGGATAAAAATAATGTCCTTTTTATCTTTTACAGACCTTGAGACAGTTATCAACACTTTTATCCCACCTTGTTTGTGCTACTGCAACAAACTGCTCTCTGGGTTAGAGCAAAGATTGCTCTCAATGCTGCAGTTTGAAAATGAAGGCAGGATGCAAGGTTTTCTAAAAGCTTTAAAGAGATTGCAAGAGTTTTTCTGTTGTGGACTCTCTTCTGTGCCCAGCAGCTTCAAAAATTAAAACTTTCCCTGAAAAACAAATAAAATTTGTCCTATTTCTTTTTATTACTTCTGATTTAGTCAGTATTTTAAATATTGTATCTTCTGTATGTAAAATAAGGGATCTGCAGTTTTTTTTTCCTTTTTGATTTTTCCAAAGGTGTATTTGCAGTTTAAGTGTTAAATTTCGTGTCATTTTTTTTACTATCACAGCTAACCCGCATGCTCTTTTAATGATGATGTAAACCACTTGAATCATAACATGAAAAATGTATCCTAATAGAAAACCACTGCACCTGGCTAATCATAGCACTTTGTGAATAGGTCAACAGCAGAACAGAATGCCACATTAGACTAGATGCAATTTACCAAAAGGGAAGAAAGCCCCAACCCTCTTGAACCTCTTCAGTTATACATATTTTCCTGTTAGCAGTTGCAACTATTTTTCTAGAGGGATACTCCTCTAGAGGCAAGGCCAACCCTGAGGTTTTAATGTCAGCTGGTGGAGAGCGAGGCTGAATGTGCAACAAAACCAGAGTCAAATCGATTCAGCAGCATCTATGGAGGCATCGGCGAAGAGACAGAGGAGGATGCTGGCAGAGGAGAAAAAAGAGCAACTGAGCAACAGGCAAGAGTAGGTGATGAACTGGCTTTAAGTCATTTGCAAGAGCAGAAATAAGCAATATAAAAACCTGAAAGACTGATTTCTCATTAAACTTGTAAGGGGACAACCTGGGTACATGTGTCATTTGTAGTAAGCATGTTATGATAATAACATTTTAAATTTCTAATAAATTGGTCGGACACAATCCGACTGGGAATTGATGTCCCACATTGTTACTTTTGGCAAAAGTAACACTTGGATAAATTGGCCACAAACAAATACAGACTTATCATCTCTGGCGTACAAGGCTCAATTATACTTCAGTTAGTCCTCTGAGCAAATGACTGTCTCTCTCAACTTAATTTATCATGGTAAACAAAGCAGTCGTATGAAATTGGTCCAATGTGTCAACATCAACAGCGTGCATAATCACTGTCCCTCAGATAAAACAACCTGATGTGCTCTTGCATGCACATCTGGACTGGCAAAACCTCTGTCAGTCTTCCTCAAAATTCCTAAACATTTCTGAGCAGAGAAACAGATCTCTCAGATAGCAACAAGGCCACAGTAACACTCTCTTACTCTGTCCCTCACCTGTTTTTGTCAACTCCACAGTGGCTGGCTTCAAAGACAAACCAACATGGTAATTTAAACCTTTACTGAAACGTAGCCTGTGGGTAGGTCTGACAGATGATAAACAGTCACAATCTGCACACAACATATGAACATAACATTAAAAATAGATAATCCTGTTCGGACCAGATTGATTTTTGGCTGATAACTTAATTACAGATGGTGTGGACAACATGTCACCTAATGCTGTGTAACAAGAAAAAGGGTCGTGATAGCAAACCCCCACTCTTGCTTTAGTCCTGGTTCTCCCCTGAGTAATTTTAGCTGGCTTGCTACATTATGTTTTGTGTTGTTGCACTTGCTCCATGCTGGAGTGTTTTTGCATAGTTGCTGTTTTGATTGATTTTGATCACAAGCAAAGAGTTTTAGCCTGTAGCATTACACGACCAAGTGTTTGCTAAATATTATCCCTGGCTTATTTTAAGTCAGCCTGACATGCTATTCTAAGTGCAACGCTTGTAAAAAAAAAAACAAACTTTGACTTCTAATTAAAAGTCCTAACATGCATGTTTTCTTCAAGACATGCATTTTCAAGGCTTAACAGAGTTCTGCTTGCAGACATAAGAAATACTAGATCTGACAATATTGTTACAGACACCTGGGATTCACAACAGTAGTACTGCACTTGGAAACTGACCGGACACCAAATCACACAAAATGAAATTTCTTTATTGTTTTGCCTTAGTGGAAGAATTGGAAAAGAGACTTACTATTTGCATTATGACACAAAGTGGTTCAATTATGGTGGCAGATTGCATATAACAGGTAAGGTCCTATTGAGGCCTCATCCATCATTAATTTCTGTGCAGCCTGCAACCAATGAATCCAACACTCCAAGGGTGTGAACTACAGCTCTGTCCATTTTAAATGACTGGCTTCTTCACCTGTGCAACATGCTCTGGGACATTATGCAAATGACCCATCCCCTCGCCAGCAGACCCCACTGCTCTCTGCCTGTAATCAGATGCTATTATGCATTGTGGACTGTGAGTGCTTATTCAGCAAATAAATTCACAATGACCATTATCATATTCAGTCCTGGTGGGACTAGGTGAGGGCAGGGGGCGGACAGGTGTAGTATATTCAAAGATGCACTTTAGTCCATTGCAATAGGTGCATATTCTGGTGTTATGGATTACGTTAGAAAATGTCAAGTGAGGGTATCAAGCTCATGAGTGGATTTGATTATAGTCATGAATGTGTGTGTGATAAAAAAAAAAAAAAAAATAAGAAAGTCCGCTTGCTGAGCGCATAAAGGTCTCGTGAAAGTACTTGTTTCCTTTGTCCAAAAAGTCTGAATCAAGACCTTGAAGTGAACTTGCTCGCAAAGAGTATAAGCAGACTACCTTACAATGCATGAGACCTCCATGCTTGGTGAGCGTTATCACTGCTTTGTTCTTGTCTTAATCTCACCATAGGAGGACTAACTCTGGCCTCATTACTGGGAACAGACTGCACTGATGAAAGCCTGTTGGCCATGCAAAATATCTGGTTCAATATTTCAATATTTCATCATGCCCTTACGGCAGAGAGAGTAAACAGCACTCTGCAATTCCCCTGTCCTCTCATACTTGATCTGTTTTTCTTTGTCTCTGCTAACATCTCTATTTTGTCTCATCAAGTCCAATCTAGTCTTTCTATTATCATTCGTATATATCCTCTCTACATTTCTACTGTACGTCCTTCTCTTTGTGCATTTCTCTTTGTTTCTCTGTAGATCAAATAATATCAACCGAGTGCACTACAGAACACACAGTTTAGAAAAAGCTCCTTTGAGAGCTGAGCTTTTCCAGTAAATACATTTAATACAATGTGTTTGTTTTCAAATATCATCAACTGCAACTTCAAGGTCCTTGACATGTATTAGTTCATAACCACAGGCGTAACATTGTGTTTGCCTCAATACTGAAAAAATTCATCCATCACTAAAAATATACAGTTGAAAATATATTAAAAACATCTACCTTTGAGAAACCCTTTCAATTGATCTGTTCTTTGTTATTTTCTATTCTTTTCTATTTTTAATTTATTTCTATTTGTTTAAGAGAATGTGTGCGAAGCCCCCTTCCAATTGTATACTTGCTGGCATCCATGGTTGGTTAGCACAGAAACTAGGCTGTAATATTGACTCTGGGAGGGGTACACTGAAGAGACGCACTCTGGATATGCTGATGATCAGGTGAGAAATTAGAATGTAAACAATAAAGCAGTAAAGCAAAGCAAAGCAATGTAAGGCAACTTCTAAATGTAATTATCAAGCTTAATAAAAGTCTTAATAAGGCACTATCTTGTGAAAGATGTAACTGCAGTTGCACTGACAGCATTAATCTGATCTAGATTAAGACGTGGATAGACAACACAATTTTTTCTGTGAGTGATTAAACTTTATTTCCTTGTACTGGAAAACATATTTTTATATGGTACATGTGCTGAGAATCAATAAACCACTGACCAAAACAGAGTAGAGGGTCAGCCGCTTTCTTAGAGAAAATATAATATTTTACTTTAAAACTGAATTCAAATGAGCAAAACTATGTCTTTATGTGCAACTTTTTTATATGAATAAAGAAAATAAATTGCACAGGACTGTGAGAAATGCTCTTTAAATAAATTGTGGCTCCCACCCACGGCTACATGTCTATACCATGGTTACATCCTTGTTCTTCACATGACTGTTGATTTTGTTAAAGCCTTTATTACACCAAAGACTTGGTTTCTTAACCAGACAGATTTATTGTCAAACTTGGGGGGAGTTACACTGCAGTTTTTTTTGCCAACAAAATTTTCATTTGTCACTTCTGCTCGCTAAAAATGTCATGCTAACTAACACTTACTCTTTGGCCAACCCTTTAAAAAAATACTCAATTTCTAGAGAAGGTTAAATGATTGATTTTTTTTTCAGTAAGTGACTCTTTCTGTCTTTTAATTGGACTCTTTTCTTTTCTTATCTTCCTTTTTTTGTTTTCACTGGTTCCAGCCTCTAATGTGATGTGTTGCATGCAGTTTGAGCGTTGACAGAATTGGTGCTACCCTGTCATACCACCATTTAAAACAATGACAGTCTGAAAAATCTATAATACGTCTTGAGACAATCCAAGGGCCGATCAAGCTGCAACCTCTGAAGTTAAAAAAAATCAAACCCAAGTTGAAGTGCCAAAAACTGCAGTTTTCCTGAATGGCTGCTTGGTGACTCGCCTGAATTACATAAAGACTTAATTTAGACTAAATTAAGGGTGTTTCTGTTTTTAAGTGACAGCTATTTGACTGGCCAGCCATTTTCAGACACTGAACTTGACCTCTCAGTTATGTTTATGATGTTGGTGCCTTTTGGAGGATTTTTCATGTAAATATCTGACAAATAATATGACACTGTGTGGTTAATTGTACCAACAGACCATCCAAAAAGTCTGAGCTCCACCCACGCTCCGCCACTTTACCCGTTTTTGGATTAGCCGGGATTACGGCACTGCCAAGATGGCAATGGGCAAAGCCACCACACTGAGCTGCATGGCTCTTCAGTGAAAAGCCATTTTGAAGTGTTGTCCACCTAAGACTGCCATTAGCACAGCCACTCTAATTTAGACTACTCTCCTCTTTTTCAGTCCAAGCGTATTGCCAAAGTGAATTAATTCTATTTAGAGTTTTACTTAAACTAATGTGGCCCACGTGAAGCTAATTTCCTCATGTTCATCTCAGATGTCAAACCTTCCTGTTTAACTTTTTCTTTTTAATAATTTCAACTCTTCAACCTAAAGGTCTGGTGCCAGGACCTACTTAGATCAGGAAAGCTTGTGAAAAATAAGGTGTGCTATGGACTGGAGGGAAGGAGTGACCCAGCCAACTGGTGTCTGCAGCGATAAACCATCAGCAACATTCCTCTCTTCTGCTGGGTGTGTGCGGCAGCACACACAGCAAGACTGAAAAGTCAATTCCTATTGGACTGACACAGTGATACTGACTGGAAGCTGGACATCAAGGTTTCCTCTGATTGACTGTTCACAGACCTTGTATGTGAGTGAGTGTGTGTGTGTGTGTGTGTGTGTGTGTGTGTGTGTGTGTGTGTGTGTGTGTGTGTGTGTGTGTGTGTGTGTGTGTGAGTGTGTGTGTGTCTGCGCACACATGTCAAAACCTCATCCATCATAACCAGATGGGATTAATACCCTCACAACCCTGACAAACAAGTCCACAGTGTGACCGTTTCGGAGCTGGTCATATTGGTCATATTGTTGGTTGTCAGGGTGAATTGTTGAAACACATGCTGAAGTTCGTCCAAACTGGGTCAGCAAACCAGTGAATCACCACACTGCATCTCATCCCCCCCGCCCACGTCTTCCTCCTTGCTCAAACTCAGTGAAGAAATAGCCTAACTACCTTTCTCCTCCTCTCTGTATCTTTACATATTTATAGAACATCTGTCCCAGGAATATTGTCAAGCTACTTAATGTCCTGTATTTCCTGCTATTTGTAATACTGGCGATCTTAATTTGAAGCTGCATAAAAGTCTGTCAGCATAAAATCTAAGTACCTAATCACGTTTCTAATAGTAGAACTCGAAACCAGGCGTAATAGTGACTGATCTCTTATCTACCTATTTTTCTACTGTAGTTAAATTGTAGTTTTTAAATACCCCACAGGCTCTTAAAGCTCATCAATGTAAGTGTGTTACACAGAAAGTTTAACTAAACCTGAATTACAATGAGACAATAATTTCCATTCCTCAGTCAAATATTAATTGCCTGTGGGGCGTTCATAATAGGTGTGTAATCTACAGAATGCAATCACCACATAATCACAGCATGTAGGTACATGCACATCAAACTGTGGCTTGCACTTAAATCTACTGAGCATGTCTCTTGTTTTTTTGTTTTTTTTTAAAAGAACCCTCCCCTTTTTACATTCACATCTTAAGCAGCTGAATCCCTCATGCAGAGCATTTGCCCTCAAGTGGAATAAACTCATGGATCCTCAACAATACAAGCAAATAATCAGATGGTCAGGAATCCTCGCCCACAAGCACTGCCTCAGTGATTTAGCATTTATTTATCAAAAGTGACAAATTTGAGTGTTAGATCAGAGTAACTGATTATATTAATTAGCAGAATTAGCAGAGGTCATGTGAGTCACATAAGAGGTTAATTAATTGATTAACTGTTCCCCAAAAATGGTTTATTAGAATCTTTGTCGTATACTTTTCTTCCTTAAGCCTGAGTAACAAACCTTGCCTTTTCTGCTTCTCTTCCTTCTTTACTTTGGTACTGCCTTTGAAGATAAATAGTCATTAGATTAGGGTTTTGCACTGACAATATAAGAAGTACACTGTGACAAATTACCCCTTAGATTCAGGTTTCTGTTACTGATACTCCCAAAATTATCTATCAGTTATCTGAGCTTGATTGGCCATTGGAGCCAATCTTGTAGAACAGATCTACAAGTTTCTTATTTTCTTACTGTCAACAAAACTTTTAAAGACACATCAGTGAGCCACACCACCGCACTGGATGACATTAACACCAACAGTACAGCTGTTTTGACTTAATCTCACAGCATCCTGCTACCATAAATATGCAACGAGGCCCAAAATCTGTATATAACCTGCAGCTGAAAATATATTCCAACATATGGGAAATTTACTCCTTCTTTAACAAACTTTTTCTAAAAAATTACATTGCCATGCTTTTTAGGGAAATTATTCAGTGTTTTTTATAACTAGAACTTTATATTTTTGACCTGTTTAAGTATTAACATATTCAGTAGGAACCTATTGACTTGTGGTTGAGTGCTGAGATGGTTTGGACTGTTTCAAAAATCACTCCATATTTAACTCATGATTCACTTGACTTTACTTTACTTGAGTTTCAATATTCATGTGAAATGTATATTCTCACCATAGAATGTAAAAAAAAAAAAGTGCCCATGGCATGTACTCTGCTCTCTGTGCACAATCCCACAATGCATTGTGACTTGTCAGTGAAGTGCAAAATAATAAAAAAACTTGTGTCCAAAAAAAATTTATTTACTGCCCACTTTGTGTCAACTGCTGTGTCTATCATACAGTGAGTAATGAATGAGTGAAAGAGTGAGTCATTTTGGACACATCTCTAGTCTATTCATTGGAGTTTGTCGACAATGACAAGAATTTAAAAAAAAAAAAAAACTGCCAGCCTTATCCTTTGATAGAGAAGTTACTGTTTGGGAGTTGAGACAGGAGAGAGAAGGGTGAAAAAGAAGAATAAGAGGCAGACAGGGCTGCTAATTACCTCCACTCAAGGTTTCAAACAGCAGGTATCCAGGTTTAACAGCAACTTCACTCTGGAGGTTGTCAGGACAGTCAGGCAGAGCTGCAGATGATAGATGAATCAGCATATGGCTGTCGTTGGACCCATTAAAGAAAGCTCATGGGCTCATACATTGCAGGGCTGAGTCCATCCTCTTGCTTGTACGCAGCTTGCCGGGACGGACAGTAGCCTCAAACATTTGTTGCCGTTCTAGAACTGGCTAAAATGTTGACAAACTGCCTCTGGATGATTTTTTGCTGCTATGATCACGCCAATTTAAAAGCTGTTCTCTACAAATCACCAGTGATGCAGGGAGGAGGCTGGCTTCATTAGTCTACATTTTCATTGACAAGCACCAGGCAAACAATCAATGCAGCACTGATGGGTGATTGGTTATCACAATTTATTGCTTAGTCATCATCAGCAGCTTCCAATCAGCCAGATGGTTCTTAAAGCAGCATCCATTTTAATTCAGTGAAAGGAAGAGATTGTGTTTTTTTTTTTTTTTTTTACCATTTACAGCTTCAAGCCATCTGTGTTAATCTGTAAGTATGAGTGGAGTTCTACATGGATGGATATTACACTGTCGCTGTAAAGGGCACAGGCTTATTGCATTGAATAAATTGCAGGGGAGGTTAAGATGTAACCAAACAGATGGTAACTGCAGAGTCCATTGGCCCAGAGCAACACCTGTAGCTGGTTACAGGCCTGGTATGAGTGATTTAGAAAGAGGCTTAAGAAACATGTGTCAAAAGACAAGACAGTTCTATAAATCTATATTAAATAATAGCAAAAAATCTTCCCATATGGCAGAAATCTGTTTCAAGTGAGCGTCTGCGATCTAATATGTGCATTTGGAGGCCTTTGACACGACAACGTGTAGCTTATAACGTGGTATCACAGCAGCACACTTTGTTGTGCAGATGGCAGTCTTTTATCATGTTAATGCTCTTCATATTGCTGGATGGCAGGGTACTCAAGCACTGGCAGAGACAGGCATCCGTCAATGCAGCCCGTTCTTTATCAGATTTTGTTGGCTGGATTAAATTTTCTAACATTAAACTCTAATAGCTCAAACTCTTTCTCGTAAGACCTGGCTGTAAGTGCCTTTCCTGTGGCTGAAAAATGAAATTGTGTTTAATATTTTTTTGAACCATTATCCTTAGAGGCAAGGCGAGGAGTTTGCCATGAAATGTAGGACTTTTTCACCAGTCATTCCAGTAATTACCTGAAATGTCATGTGAGTGTAAATAGTCTAGTCATATCACATTTGTGCACTCGATGGGAAAGTTGTAGGAAAAAAAAAAAAAAAACGAAGCTGAAACTCTTCATTTTAACCCAAAGGTATAAGACGAAGTTAAAGTCACAGTGAGTGAATGGAACATCTAATCCCTCACTTTAATCCCAGCCTGAAGAGAGCATCAAAATGCAGACAAACTAATGCTGTCGTTCACGAAATGAAAGAGAATTGCTTGGAAGAAATATGCATTTGCTTAACTTGGTATTAACAGTGATGTGAGGCGGCTGCTATCAGAGATAATCCAACAGGCGCAGAGCATACGGATAAAGTACATGTGTCGGCCATCACAGCTGACAATGATCTATAAGAACAACAGACTGTCACTGGTCCATGCATGTTGAAATAAGGCCAAAAATTGACTTTCCCAACACACACACACACACACACACACACTGGGTAATTATGCAGCTAAACGCTTTCAAAGTGACATTACACAAAACAAAGCCTCTTGTTTTGAAGCCGGATTTGTGAATGCAAGGTGATACTGACTGCTGTGTGTTGTGGCTCTCTTCAAAAGAAAGACTAAAGCATTTGTCATTTGTGCAAATGCCAGAATGAGCTCTGATTACAGCGACCTGACAAGAACCTCTGGGTGCCATATGAATGGTAATTCTTGTCTGTCTGAAGTGGCCAGCAGAGAAGAGTTAGACTAGTCGAGAAAGTGATTTTGTGGGATTCTGACACCATAGACCATAGACCACTGATTGCATCCTGCTTCCTCCTGACAGCCAAAAATGCTTTTTTCCTTTTAACTCATGGCCACAGGCTTTGCCCCACCCTTTAATAAAGTTCTTCTTCTAACCAACATGGGTTGTTTCCTAACTTAACCACTGTATTTTTGTGCCTTAACTGACTAATCCTCTGAAATAAACAACAACAAAAAAATGTAGATGAACACTTGAAAGCATTATTTTAATTAGAGACTTCTGTTAGCAAGAGAACATCATGTGTAAGAGCTTTCCCACACGGTTAAAAATCTAATCTCTTCTAATCTGACAAAGCTACAAGGTTTGGTTTGGTTGATGCACTAAAATGGTTGAGGTTGGAGGAAATTTACTGTCGTTGTTAAAATAATATTACTTGGCTGAGGGTGATGAACAAAATGTTTATATTAAAAGAAACCAATATTGACTGTTTGAGGGCATCAGAAAGAGAAAAGGAATGACAGACATCAATTAGGGTCATTGGTTCAGTTGTGCACATTCAGTTCTGCTGTTATCATGAAAAGCATCTTAAAATACACTGCAAAAATAGCTATTGAACATGAGAATAAAAGTGATCAGAGCCTTGTTTGTCATAAAATTTACCTTAATTTGTGCTGAATAATTTATAAAATTTGTTGATAAATTATTTTTTAAACATAAGGATTATATTAAGCTTAAATTTAAGACAAGTGTTGAGTTGTACCTACATCAGCTGTCATTTCAGCTACACTTCCAACAATGCAAAGTTTTTTCACCAATAAAGCTGTTTCAAGCCTGAGCCCTTACGCACTGTGCTAGATATTTAGCTCAGGCTTTTAGCTGAAAAGTTAGTGATAATAAATGGGCAGTGTCATGCTCAGTGCTTTGCTGTGATCAACCAGGAATATGTTTAAGATCAAACGTAGGAGCAGCTATGGAGAGAAACACTACAATGTTCATTATAGACAGAAACCTTTAATGGGGCTTTTAGAACAGCTGTACCTTTGTTTTGAGAGTTCACATTGAACTCTCTGACACACTGATTTATAACTTGCAACTTCACTTAAATTTTGGTCTTTTTGCAATGGTTAGTTTGATTCTAGCAGTAAAAACAAGAAAAAAACTTAGGTTTTGAATTACAAGTCACATCTCAAAGACCTGAGAATTGATTCAGACTTCAAAAGACTTCAAAACAGCCTAGATTAAAATTATATTCTCTCAGTATTCTAACTCTTTATGTAAGTTAACAAATACATTAGCAACACTTTGACTGCTATGGTTTATAATAATTTAGTATATGTCACTTGCTATACAAGCATACAAGGGTACAAGGAAGTTTATTGGTCATTATACAACAGGTTGTATAATGAAATTAAAATGTGGTTCCCTCTTGATTGATTAAT
>JAQMCX010000001.1:6539828-6593037 GCA_029814765.1 Acanthurus leucopareius | reverse complement strand
TTTGCATCCGGTGGAATGTAAACAGCAGCAACAAACACACTGGTGAATTCTCTGGGCAGGTAATATGGCCGACATCTTAGCAATAAAAACTCAACATCAGGTGAACATTTTCCATCCACTCTGACTGCACCTGCGCACCAAGCATCACTGATGTAAACACAGAGCCCGCCCCCTCTCATCTTATCGGAGTCTTGTGTTCTATCGGCCCGGAACAGGCTCTGCCCGTCCAGTGCTAAGACCTCATCCGGTACGTTGTTATTGAGCCACGTCTCCGTAAAGATGAGAGCACCACAGTTTCTGGTTTCTCTTTGTTGAGTCAGCCTGAGTCTTATCTCATCCATTATATTGTTCTGCGACCGGGCTGGGTAATGGAACAGGTCCAAGTCTTCTTAGCGTAACTCTTATCCCGGCTGGTTTCCCTCTCTTCCTGGATCGACCACACCGCTTGCGCTGACATCTGATCTGAATGGTCCTATAGCATACTGAACACTGATGCTGTAAAATACAAAATAACACAACATAAGAATAGCATTGCATGCTTTCTTATTGTCTAACACTATGATTTTATTTTAACTAAGCTAAATTAAATTCAAAGAAAAGGGGTAATTAGAGGTGAGAGCAGGTACTTGGAAGTAAACAAGTGATTAACCTTAAGCATAAGAATTAAGGTTTCTCATATCTTTATGTGCTGCACAATAGAATCCACTCTGTCTTAATTTCTATGTCTTAAAATTTCAACATCAGTGCAGCATTTTAGAGGGTATGATATTAAGTCTAATTAGACCAATCATCTGCCAGAGTTTCACATTTGATGGGACCAATGAGAAAAAAATACTTCCACTGCTTTTATAATGCAAACCAAGTTGCTCAACAGACATCACTCTGGTTTGGAAGTAAAAGTAATTGTTACATTGCTCCCTGTAGATTAGTAAATTGACTGTTTTTCACATAAAGTGTGTGGAATGTGAGCAGTCAGAAAAAATTCAAATCAAAAACCAAGAACCTGTCTGTTCCTTAGAGGGGGCCCGTAGAGACCTGATGCATATTAAAAACAGGTTGCCAATTATCCTGGAAAATGAAGAGAAAATGTATCTAAGAAATTCAAGAAATAATGATTCAAAAGTAAAACAATAGATGAAAAGGCTTTCTTGCTGTTTTCCAAGGGTCAACCACAGGAGGAGCCATGGTCTGCGCAGGTTGTTTTCTATCCAGAACGGCTGATCTTCATTTCTCCGCCACAGGCCATCATTTTCATATGATGTTACTATGATTGCTGTCAGGAATAATTAACGGTGGCCACATCTAAAATTTAAAATGTTCCTGAAACATGCTGTGAGTCTTTCATGCCTGAATGTGAAGTAGAGCCACGATGACAGAGTGGACTGATAATTCAGGCAGCACAGCGACTCTCCATCAAACAAGTCCAACTGTAAATAAACACTTTATTTTGACATTTAAAAGAACAGTTCCTTACTGATAGTCACTTGCTTACACTCCCTTTCAGTTGTATCTAATGAAAACACATGAAGAAAAACATGTGACAACCAAACAGTATTCCACACTTGTCAAGCTCTCCTTCATAGATGGAGTTAATATTGTTTAATTATGTCAGATTTGGTGCAGCTGCTTTAACAAACATACTGTGTATGCATATCAGTCTCATGCCAAAGCATGTAATAAAGACACTAGTCTGCAGGAGGACAGTGAGTGTGTCAAGTTTTGAAGTTTTGCCTCTCCTAGGTGTGAAAAGTACTCTGTGTATAAAGGTGGTGTACCAGCAGAGGGCCAGCTAATGATGAGGGTTAAAGGACTGGTCAAGGATCAGTGATGCGTCACACACAGGACTTTCACACAGGAGACTGGGGTTCAATTCCTGTTAGTGTTGACTTTTTCAAGGAAGTTGTTGTTTTTGGTCAGCAATGTCAATGTCAATCCTAGTCCCCCCCCCCTTTTGGGATAAAATTTGATTGCTTGCTATGTTTGCTAGAGAGAAGAACAACTCTGTTCACTGTTTTTTCATGCACTTCAGTAACCTGCATGTATTTTGCTCACCATGGTAATTTGTAAATGAGAAACCTGTTTTTCTTTATGGCTCTCTGCACCCACGGTCCACCCACACAGGTCATTTCACTTAATGTATCTGATTAGACTTTTGAAGAAAGTGTTGTTGTATACAAAGTTTGACTACAATGCATCTCACCCATCTACCAGGGTCATCTACCTTTGTTCCAACTGTTGAGGTGGAAAAGTTGCACCTAGTCCATTTCTTGTAGTCAGTGACCTCTGTTAATCAAACTTTAACCAATCAGAAGTAAAGTTCACTGACAAAGGAAAACACTGGAGAAACCCAGCTAGCAAACTAAATTTCTTGTCCATGTAAACATTTCGAATAGAATTCTGCAGAACAAAGACTTCACAAAGGGAAAGTAAAGGCGTTGGTGACAGTAGTCTGTTGTCATAAAAATACAGATCAAAATAACTTGTAGAGTTGTACCCTCACTTCCAAAATAATACATCCAAAGTCTGACTAAAAACTGAGAAAAAAATACAAAAAATCAGTCATTTCTACAGCTGAACAGTAGAACATTTGTAAAATCCAGACACTAGCACACTGTTGGGAAAAGCTGTGCAGTCTCACTACACAGCCTGTCCTCTCACTGTAACGTCGGTCCAAATGTTCCAACAAAAAGAGCTGCAGACTCAAACCGCTAATTCGCTTAAAATGAAACAGCCTTGGTTCAAAGAATCTGATAGAGAAGACAAAGAGGAGGAATTTGATTACTGACCAGCTAAATGTAAAGTAACCAGCTAACTGCAGTGCATGTGAACTCCTTCATCTGATTTCTTCTAAAAAAAAAAAAAAGTTTTCATGTGCTGCAAACACAACATTTCTTCTTTTCATATTATGATAACAGTTTGAAGTCTGGTGCACACTAAAGCAAGTCTGTCAGCAGCCAATCGTAATCAGCAATCCAACCGGCAGCATTAAGACAAAATCCGACTGGTGGCAGTTTTGTTCTCCAATTGTGATGAACAAACTGTTTATTAACTCCAGATGGAGTCTGTTCCAAAATCTAATCTTCATTTTATCAGCAGCATTTTCTACAACTAGGTGGGTCTGACGTGCTCTCAGTTGTGACAAACTGGCACTGACTGACTGTCAGGCTGACTTGGTACATATAAACAATGACAAATAGGTGGCATACTCTCACTGCACCCACCTCATACGAAATGAATTATGTGTGACTGTTGTGAACGTTACATCTACTGCTTAAATAGCTGCAGCAGTTAACTGCAAATCATTCTGCAAGAGTTCACTGCTTTCAAAGGAACACAGGACAGTACCTTTGAACAGGTTTGGGTAATGTGGTTCAGGCAAAATTTGGGCCTCTAATACCTCAATAAAAACACCCTAATGTGCATTGAGAAGAGGTGGAAACTAAAAAAAAAGAAAGCTGTCTTACTCCATTAGCACTTTTTTGTTTTTTGGATGCTTTTAAAAGAAAACTAAATTGAAATCCAACACGAGAATATAGATCGTTGAGCTGTTTTGCTGAGTTGCCCATAACAAATTATCCAACAGCTTACTGCATTTCCAAAAAGGCTTAAGGTAAACCTACCACAAGCCATGTGGACTGTGAATCATCCAACCACAAGATGCATTGGTTCTAACTTGATCCAATTATCTCATTAATATTGAACTGTAACAGCGCCTCAAGGCCTTTAACATCTCCTCATACGACTGGACTGCATTTTAGCCTCACAAATGACTCTGTGATTGGACAAAAACATGCTGAGATGCATTTTCGGAGGTTATGTGGAATAACATTAGTGGTTTGGTATGACAGAGGGAGAAAGAGGTTGGTGATTTGCGATAATTGCATTAAGAAAGTGATACTGTCTGACTTAAAATGGAATAAACATGAGTGCTTAATGCACCCCTACATTATGCATCCCATCCCCCCCTGCATTGTTCTGAAGAAATTGGGCTTCTGAGAATTCATAATTACTCGTTCATCTTTGCCTAGCTTATGAAAGATTAAAATTACGTTTAAGGCAGGCTTCTCTCTGTGTTGTCGCAGAAGTGCTTTTGTATGCCAATATCTGGGGTACTTATCACAGAAACAGATATCTCATAAATGGGGGCTCATGGATACTCATGGCTACTCTGCCAAATTTGTCAGCGTCAAATGTAACATCTAAACTCTGCTCAGACACACTGGGTGAGTGAAGCCCAGAGGAGCCCTCTAAAGAGGAGATCGAAGGGACCAAATGGCAGAAAATAAACGGCGTGGAAAAACATGGGCTTATGATAAGTCTACAGAGAAACGGTTTGCTGGCCCTGTGCCTTTTGATATCAGTTTGAATTAGAATGATATTATTGATTTTTGCAAGAGCAGCCTGACAATGCGCCTGTAGCCAGTCCTGGGAGAGTGAAGAGACAGAGGCAGGGAAAAGGCGAGAGGGACAGGGGGAGGCAGGGAGGGAGATAAAGAGGAACAGGCAGAGAAAAACAGATACATAGAGGGAGAGAGAAGAATAGGCAGATAGAGGGAGGGTAGGATAAAGGAAGAGCAAGAGACAGAAGCATGAGTGAGGGTCCGCTTGCAGAAATAGAACTACTCCCCAATCAATTGTGCGTCAGTGGCCCTGTTGTGAGACTGCAGGGGATCCCTCAGCAGGAACACATAAAGGAGAGGTCGTAATAGGCCAATACATTAGATAAATGGCATTTACTGCTATGGAAACGACTCCAACCTGGCTGGAGGTTGCCCACTGTGCTGGCAGCAGGTTTGTATTTATAGTCCTCTCCTGCACCTCGACGTGCAATTTATCTGAAATCCTACCATCACTATCACACATACAAGACCATCTCCTCCTCCTCCTCCTCCTCCTCCTCCTCTTCTTCAGCCGTGTCTTGTCTATCCTTCTTCACCTCCTTTGGTCTCAGTGATCCTACATCTGATATCCTGCCACCCACATACCCAGCTGCCCTTCCTTTCCTCCAACCGGTTCCTGGCGTCTGTGGTGTTCAAGGATGCCTCTTTTGGCGACTCACTTCTTCCTGTCTGCGCAAGAAATGCCCTGCTGGTGCACCAAGCGATGCTAAGGGAGCACAGGAGTGGAGGAGCAGTCATTAGGCATGGGATGTGCACGACCCAGGACAGGAAGGCTCTGCAGCGGGTGATTAAGACCGCCCAGAACATCACTGGTACTCATTTGCTGAGTGCCAGTGGTATGGGTGAGGTGAGGTGCCTGTGCAAAGCCCAAAGGATAATAAAAGACAATATCCACCCCAACTACAGCCTGCTCACCCTGCTGCCATGTAGAAAGTGTCCATCCCGAACCACTAGACTAAAGGACAGCTTTTATCCCCAAGCTGCGAAATGTCTCAACTTATCCTTTGCATTACAAAGTAAAAAAGCATTTTATTTTCATAATCTTGAATTAATATTACATTCACATAATTGTCTGTTTTAATCAAAGCATAAAGGGATTACAACAGCATTTCTTTGTGAAACCATGTGTTGTAAAATGGCAGTAAAATGCAGAAAAAAAGGATCTTGAATTAGCGGGGTAGATCAAACAAGTCAAGATAGTGTTCAGCACTGTGACAAATTTGTGGCATTAGCAGATATAATTACAACGCAATCTATTAATTTACGACAAATATTACTTTGTGAAAAGCTATAGGGGTGTAATCTCAACACCAGTTGTCTCCAGTGATGAGTGTTGGCCTTAAAGCTGCTTTAATCAATGTAATCAATATTTTCATTCTAGCAATAGAGAATATTTCTTTGTGTGATGTTGGGGGGGGTCCCTTTGGTGACATTACCACAGATAATTATCACCCAACTCTGCATTTCCCCCCAGCTGGACTGACTATCTTGGTGTGTTTTAGCTAATTGTTTTAGTAAAGCAGCCCTTGACTTTACTGTTTTGGTCTCAAGTATTAATCTTTTCTCCAGCTTCAGGCCACAACAGAGTTGTCAGGATAAATGTTTTGATGAACCCACTCCATAATACCGGTCTAACACCAAGACAACGTGAGCTGCTAGCTGGTGCCCTAAGAGCAGCCGCAAAGAACAAGCTTTCACTCAGGAAGTAGTGAAGAAAAGCATTAGCAAATACAGCCAGCAAATCTATACTAGCTGCTAATGAAACCATTTCGCGAGATCTCTAATAGGTTACTTTTGTGGAGGTTTAGACGGAACAATTCAGCAAAAGTGAAGAAGTGAAGACAGGCATAAGTTTTTACTGGATAAGGTCCCAACAAAATAAATCATTTTTTTCCCTGAGTGCAGATGAGATAAAGTTGCATTTAAACTCAAATTATCTCAAATCCCCCTTTGGGAAACAAAGTTGGAAAATTAAATCTTGCCTCCTCCATCCCAACACAATTACTGCAACCCTATAAGACAAGCATTTTAATTGGCACTTGCTAAGTAACATGCATTTTAAATGACATTTTGATGATTTTAAAGTTTCAACATGTTATCCAAGCATATCTGAGTTTCGCTGTCATTGCAAAGGGATGATGCTTTTTAGCAGTGCACAGATTTAGAAAACTGAATCTGAACACTATCGAAGACTCTTAGATAAATAGTTCTGTGATGTTGTGCAAAATGATTAATAAATTGCTAAAAATGATAAAGTAATAATGTTTTAACAATAACATTACTGATGGTGTTGCCTCTGATGAAATCTATTGTTTGGTGAACAGCCAAAAAATGACAGGAGGACTGACCTGATGCTGATTATTGTCAGAGAAGGAAATGAGATCATGAATGTTCACTAAAAGCATTTTTAATTTCAATGACTGGCTTTGATGAAGTCGGTAAAAAAAAAGACATTTTCATTTAGGATAAATATGTTTTTCCGTCTGTTTCCACTGTTTCCATTTTTAATGTCCCCTTAATTTCAGCTTTACTGACACCTTTATAGATTTTCAGAATCTATTGTGTACAAAATACCTCTTCTTCTCTTCTCCGCACTCTTTATCTCTCACTGTTAGATGAATAATTAATTCCTTATTCAAAGGGAAAGGGCAAGCAGACTCACAATATTGTCTCTGAACGAGTACTTATAACCCGCAGACCACTGTCACATTCATGTTTCCCAGGGGAGCAATTCTAACACAATCTACTGAGCATGAACATTATACTGTCAGAACCAGGCCAGAGCCCCTGTCTTCCCAGCACAACAACCCTGGTCAACTAATGCACAGGGGAGGAGAAGACATCGGGGAAGGCTTTGCTTTCAGGTAATGGCTCTTAGCGACGCCTATTCATTAAACAGAGTGTGTGCACAATAAAGCTCTACGTAATGCATCTACTTTACACATCCTGCATTATTTATGAGTGTAGAGCAGCTTTATATTCAGAATGGGTTAAAAGCTTAAAGGTTGTTGAGGGACTTGTTTTGATTCAACTCGGTGCATTCAGTAAAATGGGGATATTCTAAAGGGACATTTATTAAAAAAGCTACAATAACAAACTTACAATAAAGCAACAAATATATACAAACACACACACACTCACATACATACATATAAATATATATATATATATATGTATGTATTTGGGGCAAATGGGATGACTGTTCAGACAAGGAGAGGTCATACAATGCCCTTCATAGTGTTGCACTTGGCTGTTCACATGAAAAGAGAGGGAAATAGCTGTTTGAAAAAAAAATGCAAAAAACAAACTGCTTTCTTTCTCATCTTCGCACACCTGGCCAATTGCTGCATGAAACAGCTGCACTTTTTGGATTTTCAATTTTAGAAAAGTTACACGGTTTTTCCAAATGTAGCCTCTCGATTTCTGATGTTGTTGGGTTTCAGGTTTACACTGTTTGATCAACAAATGGGTAATTTGATGGCAGTGTTTTGACAACTTTAAACTTCTGCCATTCACAAATAAAATCTCAAATTACAAAAGAGAAAGAATTATATATACAAAACCAAGATCAAGAGACAAAATAGGATGTTTAAAAGCCACAAAAAGCCTTCCAAACTTCCAAAGCTTTGCCAAAATCATGCCTGCATTACTAACCTCAGATCCAAACATGTTTGATCATAAAATTAAAAAACTCCAGCCAAGTAATCAAGAAGGGACTTCAGAAACTAGTGAACAACATGAGACAGATAAACAAAAGTGACACAAGAGAAACATGAAACGTCAGAGATGTGAGTATCTGCCTAGTTGCAGCAAAACCAAACCAGCATTTCCATCAGTTTTCTATGAAATAGTTAAAAATTATGCTATTGTTATAAATAAATTTGCGTTTTTAATGAAGCATGTTGAAAACTATTGTAAACACATTTCAGCATGCATACACCAAGCAAACATGTTCACATGTTGATGATAACATGTAGCAAAAAGCACATTTAAATCTAAGTACAACTTCAAAGAGTCATATGTGTATGTGGACTCATTTTTAATACACATTCATCCACAAACTGTATCTTATTGTCATACCTGCTAAACTTGATCAAAATCCAGTATCAGGCCAGATCATGACTTTAGCACTTTTGGACAGGCTGATCTCTGACTTCATTAACAGTTAGCCCACAGTAACTAAACTGAAATGTCAACAGGATTTCTCCCAATCCCTCCGCACAGCTCTGTCACTGCGGGCCAGACAAACTTACCAGTCCCTGTTCGTGTGCTCTGCCCATGGCGTCTCTGTGGTCTTCACGTCGTTAACATTTTTAGGGAGCCTCAACGTGTCGTGCAGCACCCTGGGACTAATGTTTAAATCCAGCCTAACACATACACATACTTTAAGTACAGATCATGTAACACTTTACACTCACTAACACACACACACACACAGAGCTGGCATCTATTTCTGTGTTCTCAGTACAGATGGGGATGTAGGAGTCATTTAATGAGATGTGTGTGTGCATGTGTTAGAGGGGTGATAGTGGGGCTAATCATCAGCCTGATGGTAAATCGTGTCCTCTATAACCTCTCACTTCCACCTATATCATCACCTCTCAGCTTCCAGCTGAGTGTGTACATGTATGTGTTTTAAAGCGTTAATACAATGTCACACACGTACAGCATATTGCATATCCACACACACAGAGATAACAGAGGAAACAACGGTGACGGAAATAATGTGACCATAAATGAGACAAATTAGGGCTCAGATAATCACCATGCATACCATTTAAATGGACGTATATAGTCTGTATGTACAAATTATGTTTGTTGCACTGTTTACAGCAGTGTTTTTTAATCTTAATAGTGAGGACCCATTTTCAGGCGAAGCACCTTATTGTCTCTGACAGCAAGTTAATGGCATTACACTATACATAGCAAGAGTAAACAAAATAATGCTGCAAACAGCAACTAGCCAGTCCAAGCTGAATTGGAGTCAAATAATTTCATACTGTGTTAGCTTAATTCATTTTTGGGGAAGGTGCTTTATTTCAAATTAGAATTGTTTATCTGAAATCCTGTTATTAGGAAGCCATTTTGCCCGAGCGCAAGAAGCTCTGATTCTCTCCCTGCCAGAGAGGTGACAGTCCACATCCCTGTAACCAGTGTGGTAAACCACTGGTTAAGGCCCAGATTCCTGCCTACTTTGCAGCATCACAGACTGCAATGCCTGTCTCTGAAGGTGGTGGTGATATAGTCCTGTTCGACTGTGCCTGACTAAGGCCGATGGGTCAAGGACTCGAGGTCCTGCTACTAAACCCCCACCGGTCAGTTCCTATCCCAGGTTTGGCTCCAGGATGGGGCCCAGGTTTTTTTTGTTTCAGACCAGATGGTGCAACTCGTTATTGTCCGGTTCTGCAACTACATACTATAACAAGTATAATTTGTGACATGCAAAACAAACACTCATTTGCTTGCAACACTGAACTTATACATATATTCATAAAAATAAAGCTGACTCTTATTCCATGTCTGTGTCCTTGGCTACACAGCAGCGGCTCACTACTTAAATGAGCCAAAGGAGAATCAGAACCAGACTCTCATCCTTTCAGTATTTTTGACTCCTGAAAGGACAGTCTGTTCCTGAGCCCTTCTTAGTAGAAGTAAGCCACAGTGTGATTTAATAATTGGTTGAAAAACAAGTCAAAATGATTATCTCCTACCTGGTGTGATGTCAGGGGCTTTCTGTACATTTTCTTGTTTATTATTGCTGACCAGAGGATGTCAGGGTGATGCATCAACTTAAGAACCAATAGAAGTAAAACAACAACAGTCAAATTTTGGATACACTGTTTGTTCTTCCCACTGTATAGCACTTTATGTCAATTTTCCATGGTTAACACTAGCTGTTACTGTAATTACTTGAATCATAGTCTGTGACATGGATGTAGCACAAGTTGCTGTTCATATGACAGAATGGTTAAAGGTGTTGACGTCCTTGATGATGTGCTGGATGTTTGAGATTGCCATTTCTGCACCTGTCATCTGCAGCTCTTCATCGTCTTGTGTACTGTGAATCACTAAAGAAGGGGTGGGCAACTGTTTCTCCACAATAGACACATGAGAAACTGTTGCCACCGACCAAAATTAAACTATAAGACAAAGGAAAGGAAAGGAAAGAATAAAATAGACTGAACCTCTAATTTAATACTAGTTTAAATCTTACTTTTGCTTATTCTTAGGCATTTATAATATTGAAACTCATACATTTTCTTATTAAGAAAATTATATGAAAATGTTTTTGAGCTCAATGCACAGGATTGACTGTTTGGGGTAAAAAAGTTGCCATTTAATAAACCTGACAAAAAAACCTCTCAGCATGTCAAAAGCTTTGTCAAAGGTCCTTGCTTCATTTGTAGCTCAGCTAGCAAAACCTCAGCTGTCCTTACCTTCTCAACTATCTGCATTTATTCATGTGATTTGTCCGAACTGTAAAACTTCATTTTAAATACAGCCACATGTTCCTTGCAAACTAGTTGCACAGCTTATTGCCAACCTCAGTAAAAAAACACTTCACAGTCTATGACTTATTGAATACTCTAAATTTGGCATTAAACTTATGCTTTTAAGTGCCCATTTTTAGCAGGTGAGTACAAATTAAACCTTCATAGACTACAAACGAACAAGCCGCCTGAACAGATGCCACCATAAATTCAAACAGGGCTGTGACAAGAAGAAGCGAAGCGCATTCACGAAACAATATTCAAAAGAAAAATTAATTTATTTCCTACAATAGATTTTTCTGGCTTCATAAGTACAATAGTGAGGTTGGACTTAGACCTCTCAGGCCAAGCAGAACCATTATGCAGACATTTGGGACCATTCAGACCAGTAGTCATATGTACTGAGACAATGAGAGTTCAGTCTATTTAGTGAAATACAAAAGCTGTTTTTGATTTTAGGTGTGGACCACAGAAACGATATTAAAATTCACTCTAAAATATTGGTTCAGGTTTTGCTTCCCCTTTCATGGGAAGCATTCAGCACAGACAGCTGCACTTAGCTCCAGATGTGGACCTGTGTAATAAGTCGAAACCTGAACCATTATTATGCATGCATTCAAAAACTAACCCTCTAACCCCCTAACCCTCAAAAACTATTAAAGGTGAAAAGGTAGCAAAAGTTATGGTAATAGAGCATGATAACATACTTCCTGCCATAACTCAAATTCACTGCTGCATCGTGACTAACAGAGAAGACAGTTAAACAGCTAATCAGTAAATATCTTAAAAACTCTCTCTATAAAAATGTTGATGTTACAGTATTCAGTCAATCTACTTACTCCTGATTTGCTAGGTTTTGTGCTAATGCTACTTAGGTTATTAGAAGTCAGTTTTTTACTCAGGTAACACTGGAGATGATGGAATTAAAATTTTAGAGGGCCCAGAGCTACAAAGGGACTCTTGTAGCAGCATCTCACAAACACTGTTCAGGGTCCCAGCTGAGCTGCTGTCAGATGCAAAATTTCTAGCAACGGCTCTCTCAACAGAGACAGACTTAATGTAGTGATGGAATTGATCAGTTAACATTTTTCAGACTGCAGTGTCAGGGGTTTAGTCCAATGGAGTAACGAGGCATCATTAACACAGTTTGGCCTGTAGTAAACACTATAAACTAACTCCAGGTGTCTGGGGTTGTAGAGTTGTGAAGAAACAAACACAAGGACTTACAGCCAGAACCGATCAATTCTGCATTAGAAAGTGCAGAGTTCAGTGACTAAAAATCAACAGAGGTAAACAGCAGCTCGATGTTGCTGCAGTTTTGTAAATACTCCATGTTAATTGAGCAGTGAAAAAAGCACTCTGAGGTCTTTAAGATGTAAGTAGGAATGTGTCCAATCATATCTCTTCACGGTAAGACATGTGGTTAGTTACAGGAACGGGACCACTTAAAAAACAGAGGACACACACTCATCAAACCTACATATAGCACCTGCTACATTACTGGTTAGAGACTTTTTGATGTGACACATGATAGATGGCTCTATGGTCCACAGCGGCCACTTTATGAGACGTGTGTTACATATGAGAATAGACCATTTACAGTAAAACAACTCCCTTTCATACAAGAAGCCTCTTCAATATGCTGGTTTCATCAGATGTAAAAACATGGTACCTCATATTGACTGTTTACAGTTTTTTTAAGTGTTGTTTTTTTAAAATGTTTTTCTACTCTTTGCTCAAGTATATTTTTTAAACCTAGGTTTACTTTTTATTGTCGTACATTTGAAATGTACACTTTTGTTATAATTAATCTGATTTAAATACAAGGAGTGAATGTAGGTGAGAGAGAGCGTGTAAAGAACAACTGTGCTGCAGATGCCAAGTTACCAGCTGCCTGAAGCAAAAAGGAGCCCCAGCAACACCACCTTCTGACCATTATGGGATGATGACAGAGCAAGAGCCAGAACGAGAGGCAGTTTCCAGTCCCTGGCCAGACCCGGCCACACATTTTATATGGAAGTCTGAAAAGTCAACAGTTACATGATAAAGTGCTTGCTGTGCCTCCAAAAAAGCACTAAGAGCCCTGCTTCTGAAAATTTCTCTTCTAACCTCCGCAGGAACACTGAAGTACATTATGTGATTGATTAGCCAATAAACCCTATTTTTAAACAAAGGTTTAATCAACAAGTGCTATTTCTATGTTATTATGACTGGCCAGACACTCTTAAAAATATTAAAATGGAAAGCAGGTTTTTTTTTTTTACTTGAGTTGGTTCCCTAAATGGTAATTTTCGCTTTTACCACATTAAATTTTATTGGGAATACCATTACAGCTTATTTTACTTATGTAAAAGTCACACCAGGAAATTTACTGAAACATTCATTTTAACATTTCTGTAACACTAAATTTTCTCTTGAGGTGCAGTGCAAAAGCAAAAATAAAAAACACATACAATCATGATTACCATGCTCTGTCATTGTAAAGCAGGCAGCAAAATGAATAAAACTGATCATAAAACTTAATAAGCCGGGCAAGAGTTAAAGCTTCAATTTAAAAAAATCATCAGTAATTCATCCTGTGAGAGAAGTAAACACTGTTCTCCTTCCTTACCCAACACGTGGATGTTGTCCAGCAATGCTGTCGCTCCCTCTTTCACATCAGACACCAAGTAGTATGAGAGAACTGCGACAACCTCAGAGCTGGTATAGTCATCTCTTAGTAAAAGAATAGTTACAATGCAGATGCCTATTTCTGAATGACAAAAAGCCACCACTTAAACAGATAAGTGTCTGAAGTTCCATGTCTAAAAATGCCTTCACAAAAGTATTTGAAAGGGATCGTACATGGCAGGTGCACTGCCTTACAACTCAGACATATTAACTAAAACGTGTCATGTACCATGAATAACAGTGAGATGTCTTAATCATTGACTCAGGCTTTTGACAGTTTGGATCATCAAATATTTATAAGATACTTTAAAATTCTGTCTCCTTCATTCACTCTTGTCAGGTCAGGAGCACAGCCAAGAACATTCTGGTGGTTTTCTTTGACATTCGTAGGATTGTGCACTGTAAATTCCTTCCCTGGGGTCAGACTGTTAACGCCTTGTGCCACTGTAATTTCTGAAGCGTCTGTGGGAGAACATTCTGTGCAAACAAACTTAAGCGTGGCATGAAAGCAACTGGGTTCTCCATGACAATATGCCCACTTAGAACCAATAGGAAACGAGCAAGACTTTCACCCACAACAACACAGTTGTCGCTTCCCATTGTCACGTCTTGCAGTTGCTCTCAGTTCTCCTTCTGTTCCCCAAAGTGTAGTTGGGTCTTTGGGTCTTGGCTGTAGACCATAAAGTTTCAGTTCCATGGTCAAATTCCAAATGCACATGTACTTGTGGTCACAAACATGCATGTAACTCAGGAACTGATGGTAATCAAGTGATGTAACTTGGGATTCTTACTCACAAGCTCTAGTCTCTGTCTAAAGTCTGACTGCCTTGTTGTTTATCCAAAAAATCAATCAAACAGGACAGAACCAAATAAAAAAAAAAAATCAGCCAAATCATCTTGGATAGCTTTTTAACTATTTCAGAAATCATCAGGTCTGTTTTCGTCTTTGTAAACCTGTTGTTGCCAAGTGAGAAGTGAAAATCCCAGCCTGTCCCTGCTTGTGTTTTCTTCTTCCCCTAAAGTCAGTGGTGCTCACTTGGAAACTGCAGAGTCCATTTCAGCTGCCTTTGGTGTCAGTGACAATCCCCCGTCATTTTGAGCTCCCTATCTGGACAAACTTAGTTAGTTTATATATTCATAGCTAACTGAGCGAACAGCTAGTAGCTATAGTCAGAGAAAACTTCAGTAAAGAGTATTCAGAAAGCATTTTAGGGTTACTCTGGTGATATTCTGCCCCATGGTGATATACACTGCACCTTTAATAATATGATCTAAAATAAATACCTTAAAGGACAATAACAGTAATAATGAATAGAATTAAATGTGATGTTGAGAAACAGAGGACCTCTCAATATTAACAATTAAATAATATCAAAAGTTCAAAAGGATTTATTTGAAGTTCCTACCCTTTCTTGGGGCCATAAATAATGTACTACAAATATTAAGATTATTTTTCGCCCTGTCTGTCCTTCAGTTGATAATTCATTTGACACTTTATAAGGTTATAGTGTTCTCTGTGGGAAAGTTTCACCGATGCTGATTTTATAATTAAAATGTAGCCTATTTTATCATCTGTGGTAGAGGCACTGCTACTATGCAGTAACGGTAAATGTGTAATAGTGTAAAATATAACAGCGCTCACTGTGGTAAGTCTCTAATGGAATTGAAAATTAACAAGCATTTTTTAACCTGCAAACATAAAATTTGTTTCAAAAAGAGAGATGTTGATTGCTAATAGCCACTAACGTGCATCCCTGTCTCTGTTTGCAAGGTGCTGGAGGCCAGTGAATAATTGAAAGTGTGGATGTTCAGCCACAAAGTGTAGCACTGGGCCGGCTGTGATAGAGCCTGGCTGAACAAACCGAGAACAGCAGGAGTGTTTTAGCAGGCTGGCTGCCGCTCTGTGATGCCACCTCAAGTCTGGCAGGGACAGATCGCTGTGTAACGAGCCTCATTAGAACACAACTCCATTGCCACATCAAAGGCTTCCCTTTTTATACCAGGAGTGGGATCACAATCCTTGGGATATTTAAGCACCTACTCCATCCCCAAAACCTCACATCTGACTCTCTGAGAGCAAGAGGAAGAAGCAAAGTTTTAGGTCATTTTTAGATCTCTGTTGCTGAGTGGTGGAGGCGGCGCTGATTAATACAGAATTATGATAATGATCTAGAATATGGGGAAAGGCCAGATGAGGCTTCTTATTATCTCCCCCGCTCAGGTGATGATGGATCCAGGCACTGCTGCTCTCTGACATTGGAAAGGGACAGACGCAGAGTTTTTCATTTTGTCAAGTCAGCAGGCCCCAAATCGGGAGGATGTTTTTTTTTCTCTCTCTCTCTTTACCAGGGCCTACGACATCGTCCATTTTTTGGTCAGTGTAGTCATGCTGGGTTGTAAATATCTCAGGGAGGAGAGAGTGACCTCGTTTCCACCTGATCTCCCCCCTAACACAAACACACACACACACCCACCCACACATGCACACACACACACACACTAACACACACTCTTATGCACCTCCTCCTCTGCTCTGCATTACTCTAATTGGAGCTCAGGGTATGCAGGCGTTGCCAAGCTCTCCCCTTCTTTCTCTCTCCGTGTCAGTATCAGTCTCTCTCCCTGTTTCCATGTCAAAGTCACATTTCTCTCTGTCATGTCTTTCACTCTACGTCTGTCAGTTTCCAGCTGAAGTAAATTCAACTTAACTAGCTGTTTTTTTCAGCAATTTTTATGTCTTCTATAGATATGGGAGAGTAGCTGTTTGTCTGCAGTTGATATCTGCTTAGAGAATTAATGCAGGGCCTCTGGGGAACTGTTTAATCTGTAGAAAATGATTTTCTTCCTCCTAAATATCAACGTATCGTCATAAATTTTTTTGTATCCTTGATCACTGATTAAAAGAATTCCAATTCAAGTTAACAGCTATCTCTGAAATTCAAGTCCAAACTGCAACAACAGATCTATACTTGCCTCATAGCAGAATATACAAAAATTATACAGAAAATGTTATAAACAATACTGTTTATGGAAACTGATCAATTCTGCTTCCACCAGGAGAATCATTAACAGTGCATCTGCAAGAATAAACAATTTCACAAGTTCAAGACACGCTACTTATTTCCAGATGGAACGCTGAAGAAAAGGGTCAAAGGCTCCTCATGTTGCACTGAAATTGTTGAACATTTGTTTCACGCTTCGAGTCCACTGCATGCAGCATCACATGCATGGTTCAACAGCAGGGAGCCAGCCAATAACAAACATTCAGTATTTTGGACCAAACACTGTGGGCATGTCAAACTTTTTGAACCAGTCGGAATCATGAGACAGGCTTTATTTGACCTTAAAATATTACAATTGGGAAATTAATTTGGAAATGACTAATAAAACTGTTTATATATCCAGCAGAGCTGCTGGTATGCATGCTATTCTTTTAGAATTCCACATTTTCTCAAGATGGTGAATTTGTATTATTTTTTTTTTGTTAATCTTATGCACAAGATGAACTTAACAACCCTGCAGCCTATACAATCAGCATTCGCCAGAAGTTTAGATTAAATACCAGTAGCCAATTAACTTACTAGGTATGTTTCATTAAGCAGGGAACTTGGAAACTGACTTATCAATGTAATTTAGCTATCCTAGTGCAACGCTGGGTAGGAAAAGGAAGACAAAGGTTGGTGGTCCTTTATGCCACACAAATAGGTTATATACATAGAACAGAACGGAATAAAAATAAAGATTAACATACACAGTATTTTTTCCCCTATATATCTATATATACATATAAACCCTTAAAATATATATTTTTTTGTATATTTGGAATGTAACTGACAGGTAAAAGATAAAGATAAAGATAATTTGGTAATAATAATTATTTGGTATTATTGTGGTCAGCATCTACTATTTTAAGGTTTAATATCATATCATATCATATCATATCATATCATATCATATCATATCATATCATATTAATGTCACTGTCCATCAACTTTGATTGAGTTTGAGAACCAAGCAACACTGTAAAACACAGTCCCCCTCCCCTCGTCAAGGCGGAGGAAGGTGATCTGTCGGCACACAGTCTGCTGAGTGCACAGGCTGGGATGTTGTGGTGGAGACAAGTCTCTCCAAAGATATGCACACAAACAGTCTTTGATTTTCTGTTGCCTTGCCAGCCCAAGTCTCATTTCATCCATTTCATTTTCTTGGGACTGGACGTGAGCCAGAAGCAGTCATAAGTCCAGGCTGGGCTCATGGGTCCTGGCTCCCTCTCATCTCCTCCTGGGGTGGTCAGCTGGTCTGGTTGCATGGTCAGAAGGTGCAGAGAGCAGAAATTGTCTCAAAAGTCCACTACTCTTAATCCAATATCTGCACATCCTGTTTTAATGGTGACAGGTATTATGTCTCTCACATATTTTTTTTGACAGTAAACCACAAAGGCTGCTGCATGTAAACTTATGACTTGCCCTTACACACGGAGAGGAGATGATAGTTTGTAAGGAAATAGAAGTGAGTAATTGGTCAAGAAAAGTATTACTGTAGTGTTTTTGTATTCTTCATTTAAATATTATATGTGGGCTCTGATTTTAAACTTTGTTGAAACTGATCAGTCGAACTCCGTCAAGCAGAATGTCTTGCTGAGGTTCACTAACAGGTTGTTGGTAAAGACACGGTCAAAACACCTGGGTTAATTGCCTTAAGCTGTCTCCACCCATCGCTTTCAGTTTAGTACCCTCAGAGCTGTATGCAACCTATGCAACCTATTAAAAACTGAACCCAAACCTTGATCTGTTTTGCCTTTCCAACACAGACGGTTCCCTTAAATGTGACAGGGTTGTTACTTGGACCAAGGGACCATCACTCTTCACCCTTTCAACCTTTCAACAACAGACAGGACTTTTCTTTCTCTTAAGAAGCTGCAGCATTTAATAACTGACACACTGTAACTTACACTGTAGATTTACTGCCAGACTGAGAACTTACTGCTAACCTTTCCTCTGCTTTTGTGCTGCTGTCTCTCACTCTGTCTCTCTTGCTCAACTACACACTCACTAAGCACACACTTTGCGTGTTGTTTCTTCTCGGTATGTGGTTGTTTAATGGAACAAGGAGACAAGCTTTGTTTGAGAAAAGGCTGCAGGCAGCAAAACAAAAGACTGCTGCAGAAAAACAGACATCTGAGTACTTATACAACGAGATGTCTCCGGTTGCTCCGATTCCCTCTGAAAAATCAACGGACTGAAGTGTTTTAACTCCACCTTCCAGTATTGGATCAGTGTGCCAGGTACCTCAACAGAAGGGTAGCTCAAAATGTGAAGGACTGGAGTGGTTCTATTGGTACCATGCACAACGTCTGATAGTGGAAATGCTAAAACAACAATTCCTATGTGTAATGAACTGAACTGAGCAGACACTGACTGCTTGGTGGAAACAGGTTTTATTGTATTGCAACATTCAGTTTTGCAGGGAAACTTAAATGTCAGTTGGTATTGCAGTTATGGTAAAATGCAAACTGGTTATTAATGCTGTCATTTTTTTTTTTTTTACAGAACACCTAGTGACTGTGGGTGTGTGACTTCAAATTATTATAGTTATTAAAGGCATCGTAAGAGAGTGGAGGAAGTACTTTCAATGATGATACTCACTATATGAACTGTATTATGAGCACAATAATGAGTGTTAAAATAAATTAAAATGATTTAATTTAATCGAGAATACATACATGATAAATAACAAAAGTACCAAAAAATTCTCTGAAACAAAATGAACTTTTTTTTTAATGATCAAGGAGATCTTCTCACCTCTGTCCCACTCTTTCTACAGTATACCTCTCTTTCCAGATCAAAGTACAGTGGTTGCTTTAGTCATTCCAGTGCTGTTTAATGAACATATTTCCAGTCCACCCACCTGCTTATTCAGAGCCGCCCACATCAAAGAACCTAGGAGGAACCTTGACTGTTGCTGTGATGAAGACTAGGCCTGCTGCTCCGTTATTCCAGCTCTGCCTCGGGCTCGGGACTCTGACTTTATCAACAGGAGTTCCAAGTAAAAGTAATGGATTAATCACAGAGAGCAAATCAAGCATGCTAAAAGGGAAAAGTGACTGTCTCAAAGTCAAAAGTGTAACAGTGAAAAGCCTTCCAAGATGGAGAGCAGTTATAAAAGACAAGGGACTGAAAAAGCTGCAAATTTGACTGGTAAGACAATAAGGTTTTATCACTAAAACACAGAACTTTGATGCAAAAATCATTGTGCTGATCAAAAGGCATACTTTAATTTACTTCTTAATTACCACTGATTTGATAAAATTATTCCTTTTACCCCAGTAAAGCATATTTAACACTCAGCATGCCGGCTTTTTTGAGATGACTGGAGGGTTTTGCAGTGATTATGATGGCTGTCAGAGTGGTCATCAGCAGAGCTCAGTATTTCAAGAGAGGAGCTGGTAGGGAACTCACACGTTTCTGAACAATCTGTCATCTTCAGCGCTTTTTTTTTTCAGAAATAGCAATAGTATACTGTCTGACTAAAGCACCTGAGAGCCAGATGGCATTTTTCATGAATCACCTTTCTGCATGTTCATGACCAGATGGTCCGGTGGCATCGAAAAATCCACAACACAAATGATAAAACTGATCTGATACTGCAAGTGCACTGTCTCTGAGTCTGTCTTCTGTCTTTCCGGTGTTAATACAAAGGAGAATCAGACATGGAATTTATCTTTTTTATAAAGGCTTGAAAAAAACTGAAGTCACCTGTCACTTTTTTTTTCATTGCCAACTGATCATCACTGATTCATCAAAATGAGCTGATTTTGAAGGGAAATAGTCTTGTCAGTTAGCCGGCCTTGTTGTCACTGTGTCCTGTTGTAAAAACCCATGGTAAACACACCTTTTCTTACAAAGCGCAGGTGAAGTGTACCTTGAATAAGTCAGCAGAGTTCCATATTTTCAGTCACTTGAGTTGCCTTGCTTCATGGGTATTTAGATAGCTAATAAAGCTGAAAATCAATGGTTTGCCTTGGTTAACCTCAGCAACCTTTTCAAACTACAATAGAGAGCAGACTATGCTGGCAATCAGTCAGTATACAGTATTAGGGAGGGTTTAATTGAAAAAAAATCAAAGCAAAATAATTGATCCTCATTTAGCGGGGATGGATATATAACATCCGTGATTTGTACACAGACAACACAAAATCTCCCCCTTTTTCCCTTTACCCACATCCTATTACTCTGATAAGCCCCTCCCACCAAAACCCACATGCTCAAAGTATCATTAGAAGGAGCCAGACAGTTACCCTCCAAAACCTCAAGCCTCACAGGTTTTACTTTCTGCAGCATGAGCTTCGCTTAGAGCTACTAGGGCAGAGTGCCTTAGGCTTTGGAGGCAGCTGTGACTCCGACTAACAGCAGGATGATAGGATGGTCTGGGCATCCACCTGCCACAGCAGCACTCTGCCGCAGCGGTTCGGAGCAAAAAAAACAGCAGAGTTGATTTCTCCAGGAGAGGGGTACGTTATTATTGGACTGTCACATCGACCTCTAATAACAAGGAAAAGGAAATTGGACATTCTCAGCTTTGTGCCAGTGAAAGTTGCATGGCTAGTATGACGCACACACACACACACACACACACACACACACATAAACACACACACACATGCCACAGTTTCTCCTCAAAAGTTATTCCCCACTGTTTTTCTTCATGCTTTTTTTTGCCATTCACTGATAGAAGCACCAAACAAAATGAGCCCAAAGCTCCATGTGGAGCAGAGACGTGTTCACATGTTTTGTACTACATCCTATTGTAGGCAAACGTCGAATGGCCCGTTTTCTCATTTCAAGTTAGTTGTTTTTCAGTCATTATGTTTGCAGAGCTCCTCCTGAAGCTGCACACTGAAGATATTGGGCTTGACTGAGTGAGAGCATGCATGTGGGAGGGTGCTGCACAGCATGTGACACCACGCTGCAGACTTCTACAGGCCCCTATTTGTTGTTACTGTTCAGACATGGTGGATTTTTGCAAATGCATTCAGAGCATTAGGAGCAGTCAGAGAAGCTTGATTTTTTTCACAGATTATCTTTTTCAGGTTGCCTACTATCACACAACAGTATATTACCACAGGATATCACGACAGAATCAAAATATATGACAAATAACTTGTATTTTATTGAAGTCAACCACTGAACCTTTAAGGTAATAGCAGCCTCAGGAGGGAAAAATTCTTTATTGTCACATTTATTCATACTCAGTGTAACATAGTGAAATTGGTTCTCTGAATTTAACCCATGAGGATGAGGAGCACTGAGCTCAGCTCCAGCTTGATGCCAGTGACCTAATCAAGGGTGCTGACATGAGAACTGACCTGATCTACGTGTCTTTTTTTAATCTAGGGGAGACTGGGAGCAGTGAAGTGACAATGCTCACCACTGAGCCACCAGGTTGCCCTCAGTGTCATGGATGGACCTCCAGATATTGTTATTATATCTATAACTCAAATTCAGCACCTACCTTTCTTTAACTGCAGACACAAAAACCCTAGCCAAGGATATCTTGGTCTGAAACTCCATTAGCTGTCATTCTGGTGTCTGCTGGCAATTTTTTATACCCATGAGCAATTCTTCAAGGGCCTCAGCGCTAAACTCATGTGTGGTGGGTTAACAGGAATGCTTTTTTTGCAGAAAGGTGCCGCCAGTGCTACAGATATTTTGGTTACTCCCTGGAGCTGTAGTTGGAACACAATGATAGTAATGACCTTCTGTGCCAGAGAGGATGTGTTCAGGACCAGCCCTCCCTACCCCTGGCTTAAGAAGATGACTTCATGCTAACCACAGATAATAATGACAATGATACAGACTTATATTATTCTAATACTACAGTTTCTTCTCTAATACCTTTTGCACTGAGGGCAACCACAAACCTCAGAAGCTGAAGGTCACTGTTTTAGTGCCACCCTTCATGCCCAAGCAGTAGGGCAGGTCTACGGACAGGTGGCAGGAGTGTGACCTGTCTTTTGTTACTGACGTATGGGAGTGGTTGGAACCCTAGAAACTGTGGTTCCTCTTTTGGCATGTGCTGAGTTTAATTTTTAATGAAAGTAATTGATTAAAACCACTGACTCTCATGTCAGTTTATAATCCTTTAATTACTTTGGGATCTAAGGTTCCAAACACAGTGAAAAGGTCCGAAACAGAAAATTGACTTACTTGGTTCAGTCAGTTCTTATGACTGAGAGTTTATGTACCACACTTTAATCTTTATTACTCATTTAAAGCCAGATTGATGTTTTCTAGATTCAAAATATCAAAATTGGATTGTTTTTAGGTAATAAATAAATAATTTGTAATGAAATAAGCAGATTTAGTATTTCTGAGAAGTGCTCTCTGGGAAAATGGACAACTTTAACCAGAGTGCAGTCATCTGCTACATCCATTCCAAGGGCTTATAACTCAAGGGGGTTCACAGGGACACAATGGCAACATTAGGAAAAGGTGTTCTTTCTTGTAGTGTGGTAAGTGAGTCAGGAGGTGAGCAAAAGTTTTAAGCAGCTATGGGTGAAAAGAGAGAGATTATGAAAGATGAATACTCTCCTGGAAGGTCACCTTCTTTCACCACGGGAGACCATTGACAAGATTCATGAGGTAATCTTGACAGATTAAACTGTGAGTTTTCTTCAGCATTTCTTAACCATGGATGACACTTGGGCTCACCACTTCCAACCAGAAGAATAAGCAAAGGAATGGAAACACCTAGAGTCTCAAGCTCCAAAGCCAAATTGGTATCGTCTCCAGGCAAGGTGTTGGCCTTGATTTTTCTGGGTTGCTGCTGGTGGACTACCTGGAGAGGGTCACACTACAGGGGCCCACAGTACTGATCTCTTTAAGCAGCCATGGATGAAAATCAAAAAGATTTGGCGTGGGAAGCTGACAAAAGTAAAGCTCATCCACCAAAAAAAAAAAAGCTCCAGCCCACAGGTTCACAATGATAATGTCATTGTGCTTTGGACTACTTTCTAGAGATATTAGATGCTGATTTTTACAGAGAAAGGATCCATGTGCTCTGTGGGAGGGAACTGTGTTGAGAAATGATGTGTCAGGTCCTCTAAAACAGAATCACTCTACCTTAGGCCATGAACTTATCAATCATCCCTCCTATGTCAGAGAGATTTGCAGAAAAAACAAACAGGTTTGTACAGTGCCTCTTTTCTTCCGATGAAGGATGCGAATGAACCAGGAAATCACTGATAAGAGAACAATTACATGAGATTAGAAAGTTTCAGCTGCACAAGTGTGCCTTGCTGCACTCCAATGAAGTGGCGAGGGAGGGTGAATCTGATGGCTCAAAGGAAATGAGAGCTCTGCCCCGACACTGCCGGTCTCTGGTCACCTTCACCTCCTTTTCACATACCTCCGTGTCCTTCGAGAGGATGAATTGTTTGCCTACAGCAGGCAAATACATGCAGTCATTCACCACAACCATTCAGCTGAAAATCCAAATATCATCCGCGCTCTGACAGTGGACAGGGCCATGAGATGATCCATGGCAGCAACATTCTTAGTGGGTTTTCAACATTTCAGACGTCTTGAGCCTCACGATGGATTGACTTGTATACTTTCTGCTTAGGTTATCACAGTACGTGCTTTCAGAAGTTTCTGAACAATTTTATATAAAAAAAAAAACCCGACCATTTGTAATAAGACCGTGGCCTACTGTGTTCTCTCCAATGCAGAACATGTAATGGTATTTGAAAAAAAAATCTCATTAGTCTCCAAATAATAATAAGAGGCAAATTTGTACTTACATATCCAAGGCCAGAGCATGGATTATAGACATGCTGATGTCAAAGGACTAAACTCCCAATGCACAACCCAACTCTGTCTTTAAAAAGTTCCTTTATTCCACACTTATTTTCTCTTTTATTTAAACATTTCTCTTGTTTAATGTAAGAAGTTAAGGCAACAGCGCCAATGTTAAAGATTTTCATTTAATTGCCATTTTTTTTGTCTAACCACTGGAAATTATTCAGTGAGCATTCAGTAAAAGGCCTCTTTTAATTTATGTAGGAGCTTCCTTAATGTTTGGATTATTCCTCCCACCTCGCATCTCAGTGGAACAGCATAATCAAGCAGGCCACTGCACACAGTCTATGCAAAACTACACCTAGTACCTGTGCAACTGTATAATCAAATTTTAAAACTTGACACTAAACACAAATCAGTTTCACACAGTAGCTCAGATTTTATACTCTATTTAAAAATTTCTTAATAACAGCTATAATGTTTCCTTGTAAAAAAGGAAAGGCTGTATATCCTGTGGTGCTGTGTTAATGAACATGTAGAGTCACTCTACACTGATACTTCAAGAATTCATGTTCTAGATTATGGAAATGGTTGTAATATTTCGACTTGGAGCTGGTGATCAAGGGGTTTCGTGTCTTAAAACCAACCACTTTGCTTAAATGCAGACACTGAAAAACTCTATATTCCCCTGATTAATCAAGTTGTCAAATAAAAAGTTGCTATTCTAGCTATTCGGCACCAGAAATACTAATTTTTTTTTTAATTTTTTCTTACTTTTTTATTATCTCATTAATTTACACATTTAAATAATATATTTACAAGCTGTGTCTGACATGATATGCACATCATGTTTTCTAAGGATAGTTCTCATAGTGCACAACACAAAGTGTTGCATATGTATGTAGCTTTTAAAGTGCGATCTGGCAAAGAATGTGAGTCATGATTTCAAAACCTTATGAAAAAAAAGTGTGCTTAATTTTGACTGTTTTCTGACTCGTCTAAGTGTAAACTTCTGCTTAAACATCAGGGAATATAGTTATTAGGAACATCCCTATGTTTCTCTTTGTTGTTATTTTGGGAAAAAATATCACAGTCATAATATTTCAGAACATCATAATAAAAATTTAAGTTATAAATCAGATGTGACAAATTATGTGTAAGATCTCATATCTATAGACACATGCACACAATACTTAATCACATTTTTTTTAAAGCTGTAATCAATACAAGAGTTCCCCACTGATTCAGTACTGACAGTTAAAACAAAAAGGTATAAAAATCAATGCAGCAAAACAACAGATGTTACCTTTTCGATTCCACACATTCTTCTTCTTTGTCACATCTTGGTGCTTACAATACCAAAAATACAACTCAGTCAACAGCAGTTCAGTCATAGATAAGGGTGTTACTCCACAAGAGGACAAAGTAGTCAGTCACTCCTTTACAATCTTTGTCAAAGCTAACTTTTATGATAAATACGTTGCACTTCCTGTGACTCTGCTTCTCAATAAAAGCCCACATTTTACCAGTTAAATGCTTTTAAATTGAAGAGGGAGCAGTGGTACATGTTAAGTGTGCAGAAAAAAATAATTTAATACAGCTTAGATACAGTTTTGGGAGAGGGAACAAGGAACAGACTGATAATGATGAGATAAAATTAACCAGAAACTGTTGCATGCTTTGGTTCTCCTGAAAGTCCCTTTGCACTTAGGTGATTAGACACCAGCACGGAAAAGGAAAAGAAAAGCATCTCTACAAATAGTGAAAAATACTATATAGAGATGTAATTATATTATGAAATTGTGGTACACTGAATCTTTATTACTGTAACATTACATTATAAAAAGTATCAGTTGTTTGATGCATGGTCTCACATGCAGAATGAGTAGAATTTGTCAGTTGTGGTTTTCATGCAGCATTAAAAGTTGGCCCCTCCTCAGTGTCTGACGACACCTGAGGCAGGTGTTGGATGCATGGTTACCATCCAGCACCTGGTGCTACAGTTTAGAAGCCCACCCTCACACCCTGCATGCTGTTATTGGTGAAGGGCAACATACACACTGCCCAAAGCTTGACACCCAGAAACATCCTAAACAGCAAAATAACACGAAAATAAAAAAATAAAGGCAGAGGCCAGAGTCTCACACACGGCAACACACTACTAATGGCTCATAAGTGATGATTGGGAAGGATTATTCTCTATCTATATTTGTCCGTATAGGTAAAAGAGATTCAAATGACCTAACGAGGCAGTTGAAATTCTTTTTTTGACATGGCACTAGCTGACATGCTTAGAATATGAGAAACTACTAACTAAAGCATAAGAGAATCTAGGACTTATATCCCACTGCAATCGCAATGTCTAATCTGTACCTTGGATGCTGTGGCCAGCTGTGCCTGTATTACAGCTTTGTATTTTGCTCTAATAAAAGGACATCTGATGTCAGTTGAACAACAGCCGAACGAACAATATCCAGGTTCCATTTGTGAAGTATAGGTTTTCTGAGTGCACATGTACACCTTGCACAGCTTTGCGGTAAATCCACTTCCCTCCATACAGAGGAAAAATAAGCAGGTCATTTCAGTTATCTGATGCACTCCTGTCTCTGAAATATGTTTACTCCTGTGTGTATGCGCGTGTGTGTGTTTCACTGTGTGTATGTTATTGTTGGTGTATAGGTTAAATTTGGCCCTTCAGGAGAAATTTTATTTAAACTTTGAATTATATTGAGATGAAATTAGATTAGTGTTTCCAGCATATTAGTGTGACTCACTGGATGTAGACTGTGGGTACAGGCCTGCCATTGGCTGACTGTTTCAGTCTGCTTTCTCCTCTTCTTTCGCTAAAATGATTGTGATTGGTCTATAGAAATACAAATAAGTCAGAAAGTTTTTTCCCCTATGGCACAATGATAACTGCTGTGTTGTTGTTGTTGTTGTTGTTGTTGTGGACCTCTCTCCAGCTGAAACAAAATGCAGTGAAGACAGCTGGCTATGCAGCACTACTAGTGCAGTTTTAAACAGGTGTGACAGTGATCACTGCAGGTTTGTACAGAGATATGACAGCGTTGGCCCATTTACAAATGAAAATAAATGTTTTTGTACTCCTTCATGGCAGAGATGTACAGAGGCCTGTACTATGAAGACATATTTGTGGTCAGTGAGATAACGTGACGTTTGACTCTGGGTTTTTAGTGTTACAAGAGTGGATTATGTCTCACTGGGGTACATCATCATAGTAACTTATGATGAACACCTCACTTGCTGCAGAGCAGGTTATCTTTCAACAGGGATCAAGGGATATAAAATCACTTCCTACTGACCAATCAGACCAATGCAATTTTCTTGGAAAACGGCATCCTCGCATATAGAGGACCACATGGGTCATAAATGGGGCTCTGTGGAGGGCAAAAGTCCTCAGGCCAAAAAACCTCTCTGACTTTTCATGACAAACATTTCATAGCATTTTGTATTCTGTTATTTTCCTACAACAGTGACTGACGGAAGAATTAAAGGCTTGCATTTTTTGCAAGTATTAAAATTGCATCTATGTAATTAATTAATTTAATTACCATATATCTTGATGGTGTTTTCAGAATACTACTGGGAGGCCAAGATAGTGTAGTGTAAGTCAAATGTTTGTCTTGCAGAATTCAATACTTTACAAACACTTCTAAAAAGTTCAAGTATAAATTTATCTGCCAACTTAAAATATCTGAAATTTAAATTTTGGTTTAAACAACATGCTACTTGACTCAGCTATGGAGAAACTGGTACACTTCTCTCTTTGTGTGGCTTTTATATGTATTTTTTCTCTTTTAAACCTTGATCTTTATTTATGCTTTTTTATGTCCTTTATGTAATGTCCTGTTGCCTGTCTGGACCCGGAGTCTGAAATAAAATTTTGAGGGAATGAATGTATAATGGAATATATAAATATGAAAACCAGATCTCCTTGTGCCCTAACGATGTCGCAGTGATTTAAGCTGTAGACGCATCTGAGGGAGAGCTTTTGTTAAAAACACTATGCAGCAGCAATAAAAGTCCTTTAAATGGGAGCTTTTTGGTGCGCAGATCTCTTTTTCTTTAAACTCCGCTGCCAGGTATTTTGTGATCTAGCTCTCATCCCATTGGGTATTAGGATTTTCACATCTTTTTTATTGTTTTTGCAGTGATATTATAAGCCTATTACCTTAAGCATTCACACAGTCTGGTGTTGTTGTTGTTGTTTTTTGCCAGCTGTCCTTCCTGCATTTGGCAGCTGCATCTGTGTTGCTTTTGGTCTGAGTTATTTTTTTTAAGTTCTGTATGAATTTGCCTACTATAGTTTTCTCTTCCTTTGTAAAATATGGCAATTTGTTGCCAGTAGACTTTTCTACATTTGTCGAATGCTTTAGATGCCACCAGTTTGAACACTTTCTTGTCCAGATTGGGCAACTCTGAGTGGGTTTAGTGATAACCATTACCCTACCATCATACCTTCATCACCACTCAGTGTAGTTGCCATCTATAGGTTTGGTGAAGCCAGTCATGAAAAGACATCTTGGGTATGTTGAACATGCTTCATAGCATCAACTGGCCCCCCATGTTGGGTTGTATTTTTTTTAAAGGGTTTACTGTCCTAACCTTTCAGTGCAGGGCTGCATTTCAGAGCGCACACAAAAATAAATGGCCATACTTCCCCTTTTACCACAATGCCTGATTTGTTTGAAACCTGGACTTGCAGAAGAATTTGTTTGTGACTTTAAACTATTGTTACTCTTAGACCGATGTCATCTAAATATACTGCTATCTTCTGGGCTGGATATTAGAAGTCACACTGATAAAAGCTCCCCCTGCGCTCTTCAGACACTTATCAGACATGCATTAAAGTAGTTTCCAAGTACTTTTCAATGATGGTGCAAATTGGAGTTGTGAGGTCTCCATGTGTAAGTCAGCAGTGCTCCACACTTTTTAGCCCAAGCCAGTCCTACTGAGTTGGCTGCCACACAATCCCTCCTAATATAATAGAAACCAATTAACTGAGTGGGTGGCTTTACCCAAATCTTGATTTAAAATGGAGCTTTATTAAAAAGAGTTACAATGTGGCAGCATGCTTAACCTGACTGGTGGCAGAGATATGATAAGGAATGTAATCCCTGAGGCGAGAGCTGATTAGCTTATCCAGTCAGAGTCACAGCTAGTGCAGAATGAAAATGGCTGCTGTCTTGGAAAAAAAAAAAAAAATCGGTTATTTAAAGTCTTGACAAAAAATATGTTTTTCAGGAACCGAGAGAAAGACAGGCATAGTGAGAGACAGACAGAGATCAGCTGACTAATATATCCATTCTTATTGCCCATAGTAACTTTCATCTGTTTCTTTAAAAGAAAATCTGATACCAGCAAACAGATTGGTTTTCTTTCTTTAATCTCAGTTATTTTTACTTAATGATCAGTGCAGCTCAATAAGGATATAAGAAACCTATCTATCTATCTATCTATCTATCTATCTATCTATCTATCTATCTATCTATCTATCTATCTATCTATCTATCTATCTATTTAACTAACTATGTATGAGTGGGAAGTAGCTGAGTGATGTTTAATGTATAATAATCCATAATGCATTATGTTTGTTGCTATGAAACGTGCCCTTGCGCCGCACACAGTCTGGGCTTGCATTGTATCCTTGCTAGAGCCCCTCAATGTCAATCAAACAGAGAATGTAAAATATAATGTAAATGGAGCTGTGGTTGCAGCCTCCAGCTGGCTTGTTTGACTTGGCTGGCCGGCGCTGTGTGTTGTAGGTACAGCCATCTTTTACTCCTGCAGGCTTCCTGTTTGCCTGCTCCTTGTCAGTGTTTATCTATGGATTACACCTTGTCTGCTAGTCTGCATGTCGCACTCCAATTGCTGCCTCGTCTTCTTGCTGAACAAGCATCTCTCTTCAATAGGCACTGCGGTGCAAATGAGGAAACAGCATCTTTTTCCATAAAACAGGATTTATGGGGAAGGTGTTTAGGATTTAGTCCTATTTTTTATTTTTTTTTCTAAAAATATAATTGTGTTCCCACAAATTGGCAGTGTTACGTTAAACCTCTTCTTTAAAACTGGAAATTGAAATGTGTGCAATTGAAAAGTATGTGTTTTTCCTTCTCTGCAGCGTATAGATTTTTGTTACGGCAGGTTAGAGAATAAGGTTGACTTGTTATTTGAAGTGGCTGTTACACAGACACTGCAAAAAGTGATCATTTTCAGGGTTTTTGCAGAATCACCCAATATTGATGTTTTTGTCTGACAGAGGGTTGCACCAACAGTGATGGCCATGCTCAAGGCCTAAGGCTGTGTCAAACAACATGCTCAAAGGCCCTCAAGAGGAAAAAATAAGCGATATCTTTTCATTTACTTTTTTTTTTTACTGGGATATGAACTTGTATGACCAGACGATGATGCAATGTGCATGTTCCTGTCAAATCTGGGAAAGAAATATTATTATTATTTTTTTACTGAGTCAGTAGGGCAATAGTCTTTAAGTGTCCCAGCCAATAAGAAAGGGTTAACAAGTAATGGAGTCTGAAATGAATGGCAACTCATGTCCCCAAAGTGCTATTAGCGAGAGTCTAGAATAGAATAGATTAGATTAGAATAGAATAGAACAGGATAGAACAAAACAAGCCTTTATTGTCACTGTAATCAAATACAACAAACTGAGTCGACAGCATGTAGCTGTGTGAGACTGCATGTACAGTAGACACAATGAGGTTTGTAGCTAAATGCCCGGGATACTAACATTAAAAGTGCTTACATGCTACTTTTTAGTTGTTGAAATTTTTGCCATTTTCAAGTGTAATTTTATCATGTTTGTATGTCTTTAGTTTTATAGGCATTTAGCAATATAAAAAAGTATTGGAAAAATTAACATTTTCAAAGCTTTTTTTTGGTGCTAGAAATACGGTTAAGGGATTACAAATGATGTAACAAACTGACAGACCAACATTGCAATCCTCAAAGCCACACTATTAGCTTAGCTTAAAATAGAAGCACCACTTTTGCACTAAACTAAGCAAATGGAAACGATGTCATTCCGTCATGTTTGATGGTTAAGATAAAAAGAACCACTTCCTAGTAATTAAACCACTCAATACAAATGCCTTATATCATCCAGTGTGGCTTTCATAGATTCTCTAGACCGCCACCATCTGAGGAATGAAAGTTCAGGCTGGTAATTACCGATGATTTAAAGGACACAATGACCATGTTGAAGAATGATAACAATTTCTAATTATGAGAGCACACACACACACAAAGGCCAGAAACATTTGGGGAATAATAGTACACTGAAATTGAGTTACGTGACATCATTTTAATTTTACAGGTAGCATACTGGTATGAGTGAGCGGCCAATAGTGTTTCACTCATTGATTTTGCTGTCACTCCTCCAGCACAGTGGCATGTATCTTCAGTCTGTTGGTTTAGTACTTTTTTAACACAGCGTGACAAGCCTCCATTAGATTTTGATTTCAGTTATCCTCGCAACAAGAAGTCATATCACCTCGCAAAGAATAAGGTCGTGACTTTTTCATTTCCAAGCTGTAATTTCTATTGAATCTCTTCTTTTCATTCGATTCTGGTCAGGTTCATTTGGTGAACATTACAACACATGTAACCTGCCTGAACATGATAATTGATCAGTGGCTGATTTAGGGAGCTAGGATAATGACGGGCTGTCGGATATAAATCAGTCTCCTTTGTTATTTATATGTATTTTTTCTTATTGTTGCTTTTTAATAGAAACCTACCGACACTGCATAATTGGTGGAGATAAACCAGAGAGAAGACACACAATTTTCCCAAAGGAAAAAAAAACATTTATTCAGAAATCACACTGAGTCACGTAACACATTTTTAGACTGACAGGCCATTATTTGATGAAACATCTTCTTGACAGAGACTGTATGTTGCAAACATGCACCTCGATGCACAGGGGGCTAATTGCAGGGAACCATGGTGAAACGTTGTGTGGCACCACCTGCTGCGATGCAAATATCCAGAAGTGTCAGATACCAGACAACTGAAGACGCTGGCTGAGAAAGAACCAGGTCACTGCTTTATTTTGCAGCCGGCAAAACTATCCTCTGAGACAACCCTCAATGATTAGACTTGCCATGATTATTCTTTGATCTGGAGGTGTAAGAAAATATTTAAGACTTAAATTTGGGTATTAATTACTCAATCGCTGTTAGAAGAAACCAATGAGGGCAAGAATAAAAGAGAACATGTTTCCCTCTGATCAACACTAAAGGAAAACAGTATGAGGCTTAGGGGCCATATGCATGCAGCAGAAACCTTTAATTAGATGTGACAAATATAGTTTATTCAAGGTAAGATCACAAGCCAGGAAAGAGAAGGAGAAATACATTTTAAATTCATGTTAACCCTTAAGCCAAACACTGCTTGCAACATGGAGTAAATTAGTAGTCGTATGGGTGCCCAGAGGATGAGAAACAGCCCTATATTGCTTATATTCCCTGATGGAGCTGCACTTGAGCCTAAACACTGCAAAGCATTACAAATTATGCTTTTAAAAAATGTTGGCATTTACAACAAATAATCTACGCAAAAAAGTCGCCCACATCTAATTGTTATTATGCACCATTTCAAGTTCTTACAGTGTTCGATGCTGAGGCCTGTAAACACAGGAGGTCTTTCAGCTGCATTTTGTGGTCTCTCATCTCATCTGTGAGGCACAAAAGAGATAGTTTCCAGTTTCATCAATACAGCTGTGAACAAAGGTACTCATTTTAGGTTTCAAATCTATTTTTTTTTCTTGTGTTTTTCACACCCAGTACACATTAAGCAGTTTACTGAGCTCTGAGTGCAGCCAAAACAAAGCTAACCTACACACTGTGTCTAAAATGCATCCTGCGTAGACATTAATGCAGGATTGAAGCAGCAGCTCCTGTGCCTCTGATGTGTGCTTTCACCACTCAGCTTGTGTAGATAATGTGTTTGAGTTACAGCACCAGGACCCGGGTCCGGTCCCATTGTTATGTCCCTCATATCAAAAAACCCCTAGGTTTTTTAATGGACGGATTATGAGATAATGGGGCCCTGGGCATAGACACATTATCAGTGGTGGCCAGGTATGTATACAGTTTTAGGATTTCTTTCAACAGATTCAGAGAGCCTATATTAGATGTTTTCAACACTGAACCACACCTGAACTTCCTACAAATAACCTGAAGGGATAAACACTGTGTTTAAAAGTTTTTAGGGGGGACTTTTTGACCCTTAACTTCACTTTGAGAATTCCTAGCAGCACTCATTTAGCATGGAGGATCTGAGTCAGGGGCATTTGCCTGGGAGCCTTTGCCTGTTAGGCCCAACCCATCCACTGGTTCTTGAAGTCATACGTTTAGCTGTGAGTGCTTGTTGGTTGCAGGAGAGTTGCACCACAAAGACAACCACCCTGCTCTTCTATCTTCACAAACTAGGGCTTAGATGTTGCTATTCAACCAGCAGCTATAGATTCATTTAGAGTTTTTATTTGTATCATTTAAACAGTTATTAAGGATTCTACATGTAACATTAAGCAAAACCGCTTATAACAAAATTCATATACAGAGGTTACATATAGTCCATTTAGTACCTTGTACTTTATGTATGAGTTCAAACTTTGCTATGGAAGCACAAGAGTGTATGGCAGCCGAATGAACTCAAAGACATGAAACTATCACTGCACATTATAGGCACTTTATATAATGACCTGTAAACAAAAGACTGGGTCAAATGATCAACCATACTTGCAGAGAGTCATGAATTATTGTTTTATTTGATGCAAAAATGTTACATGTAGCCCCCTGAAATACTGAAATAAATTTTTAATCATAAATTTGAGCTCGGACATTAAAGATTCTCTTAGATTTATGCAGTCAAATTGTAACCCCTGTCTTTAAAGATGTTAGATCAACAATATGCAAATGGAGTCTTAACTACACAAAAAGAACATTTCCTATTGACATGTAAGTTTATTCAAGGAAACTTATCACAGCTCTGAAACATGAAGGATGCATATTGCACTAAAAATGGAGTATAAAAATCTGAAGGAGGGCTGACAGCAGTTCTTTGAGAGCAGGTGTCATATTTGTAAAAAAAATGATGGACGTTTTCATTTTAGAGCCTTTTCATTTCTAAGCTGCCCACACTGGCCCGGCTTGTCCCCTTGTTCTCTGTGCTGAAGTGAAGCGAAGGTGACAGAAAGCACATTCTTACCTCTACACCTATCTCACTAACAACTCTGAAGCTGCTATCTCACATTGTCTCTTTCTTTACTCTGGTTGTTCTTCCTGCCTGTAGTTTTCGGGAGTGTATGCCCTTAATCATTGAAGTGCCACTTTTTGCTTGACATTTGCTACTTCACTTTGAACATTTTTTTTTCTTTTTTCACCAGTAGGAATCTACAGACAACAAGCAACAGGTATTTTAGCAGAACATGAAAGAATGACTCTATAAAACAATGAATGCACACATGCTAAGACATTTTATACAATCAATTTTCTTGCCTCCTGAAAAGAAGGAGGCCCAGTCTGGCTTTTTTGGCCTTTATACTGCTGCCTCTCATTTCTCCAAAGTGCTGTTTGTCCTCTCGGCTGCCTCCCTGCCAGCCAGTGCTGCTTCTTCCACTCCCCTGCTTCTCCTGCTGCTCTGGCCAAGCTAAGCCACAACTGTCCCACATGCCATGTCTGCTGGATGTGTGAACAAAGCTTGGAGGGAGTGAGGCGAAAACGGACCTCTTAAGTGAGTCGAACCCAGTCAGGCGGGACGGTTGGAAATGTCTTCCCCTTTGATTCCTCGGGGAACAGAGACGGAAAACAAATGGAGTCTGACTCCCTTATTTTCTCAAGGTCCTGGAAGTGACCCGCCGCTGCCGAGGAACAGGGGCTGTGGCGCTGATGTTTGCTGCCTGGCCGCCGAACTGTCCAGCGGTCTGTCAGCCCGATGCAATGGAAAGAACCCCTCTACTCTCCCCACCTTCTCATTCCCATTCAATCCCGGCCACACACACCACAGCACAGCCTGCTCAGTGGCACTGCTGACAACTCAGTCGGCCTGCTCACACGACGATGACCTGGTGAGTAATTGGTCGATAGAAGTCGGCAGGCATTGACTTGTGTGGCTTTGCTGGCGGTGATGACTCATTGTGTGTTCGCCCTCGCCTGCCATGCTGCCGACATGCATGCCTGCCCTGCGAAACAAACGAGATCCTAAGAGAAAAGGGAAATTCACAAAGAAGTAAAAATAACCAATAAATAATTAATGCAACAATACCGGCACACGTGCGCTTACATTAATCTAATCATTGCGCAGTGGGAATGTGTACATAATAAGAATATTATCTGTCTGCAGTGTGGCTGCCAGCAGGCTCGGCCCATTTGGCTGGGAGCTAACAGAGGAGTTTGGCTACAAGTTATCACACTGCTGCATCTCAGCAACTGGATAGCTGATTCTGGCAGATGAATACAGGATTTCCATTTTAGCACATGAGAGCATAAACACTGAATTCAGCAATGTGTTAATGAGCCAGACCCTGAGAGAGACAGAGAGGGAGGGGGACTTACAGGTAGACATTCAAATATGTTTTCTTTTTTTTTTTTTTTCTTTGCACATGATGTATGGTCACATGCAGAAACACAATCCTTTACACGTTCACACATAACGCACACTCCCTGCAGGGCGACGCAACACACACGCTGCTTCTCTGTTCTGCACTGTTTAACCCAAACCAAGTCAGAGAGTGAAACACATTATTTGGTGCTTTGTCAATACTGAGAATATTGATGTCAAAGCAAAAATGTGCGTCTTATCAAACCAGGACTGATTCACTGACAGGGGCCTCAGTGTCATGACTGGCACCAACTTGTCAAATAAGTTATTAATAAGAGATTACAAGGAGAGGAGACTCTTCAGGCCACTGTGCTACCTCGGCAACTTTTCTGAAGAAACTTGTCAGTTCAGAGACGTACAGATACAATCCTGTCTCCTTAAATTAACTTTTACAATCTAAAAGAATATAATGAATGTATTTGTATCTACAAAGTCACATCAACATGTGCAGTAGATCAAAAACAATGACTGTAAAACTACAGATTCATACTCTTATAGCTCACCTGTACTCACGTAAGTCATTTTTAAAGTGATCAATGTTTGCAAGATTTTTATATTCATCTTCTAAGTCCTGAGTCATTTCACTCTTTCATTGCTTTTACTAAGCACAAAATTTATCGATCTTCACAGACGTTTTACTCCCTCTGGACCCTCATCAATTACGTTACAAACAATTCTGTAACAGTGATCTTAGTTAATGCTCCACCCCTTCTGTGTGCACAGGTGTGGGACATTTATTCTGCTGCAGAAATGTCTCTCAGTAATTAGAGGTGACATGTGTTCAATTCATCACAATAAACTCAACATAGAAGCTCAAAATGAAGGCAAGTAAAACAGATATAAGTGATGGCACATCACAGTTTAGCGATATTTACAAGCATCTTTATATGAATTGCATAATTTATGAATAAACAAATCAGCCTTGCAGATTTTATAAAGCTCTCAAAAATCATGCAGTCATGTGAAATATTTGTATCTTGAGTGTGCCATAAACACATCAATACAGTCCTGAAACTCATTAAAACTTGACAGGACATGAATTCTCATCTTTCAATCCCTTTGCGGGATAAAGTTTGCTCAGTAAATATCCAGTATCCTTCTTTTAAGTATTTCATCACTGTTACCACCCCCCTCTACCAGAGTCACCAAAGTCACTGAGATGAACTGTTACTGGGTAATCTCCATCACTTCTCCATCAAAGCTCTAGTGTTCACTTGCTCTCTGCTTAAATGAAGGTGAAGTCTTACATGTGAGGAGAAACATGTGATGACATCACTGATAAAATCCCACTGTGAGGATGAGTAAAGTAGTTACCTTTGACCATATCATTAGACTGAGCACATCCCCTGCATTTGTAACACCCGTTTGCAAGAGGTTTTAACAAGGCTTACATACTCTTTTTTTTTTGTATTGCACGGCTATCTCTGAGATTACATCACACCATAGAGGTCATCAGTATGGTCAAAGGTAACTGTTTTACTCTTCCTCACAATGGGAAAAAGGATTTTTATCAGCGCTGTCATCACATATTCCGCTTGGCATATAATCTACATGATCGTCCATGTGTGTTATTCTGTGTCGATAATTAATCAAGTTCAAAAGGAGATTATTACTGAACACAGGAGCTCCATAAGGAGAAATGATGGAGTTTTCCCAAAAGCAGCAGTTTCCAAGGCATGACTGCTGGACTCTGCCAGAGGGAGATGGCAACGCTGATGAAATTCTTAACAGAAGAGAAGCATACTGGATATCTGCTCTGCAGACTTTATCACCCAAAGGACTGAAGCGTGAGATTCCATGGCATGTCATGTTTCAAGGAGCTTTAGTATTTTAAAGAATTATTTATGATAAACGTATAATAAGTACAAGTGCACAGTTTTGAATAACAATAAAAAAAATGCTGCAAGGCCGATGTTTTCATTCACTAGATATGTATAGACATCTATACATACATAAGAAGCAGAACATTAGCTGTTTAGGATCATAGCTGTAGAATTGTTTGCAGCACTGTTGGTGGAGGTCTAGCAAGAGGTGTCTCTATAAAGGGGGCTATAGGATGGCAGCATCATTTTTAGATACGGTAGCAACCTGTTTTACACAGAAACATCTAAAACCCCACTGCACACTTCCTGTTCACCACCAAATGACAAGGTAGCAGTTAACTGATGAACTAGTGAGGCATTTTGCTACTGGAGAGCCAGATATCTCCACCAAAAGTCTGTGGGAATCCAAAAGTGAAAGAATATTGGATATTGTGTGAATAAAAAACACTTTGCCATCACAGCACCATATTAACTTAAAACATTACAAGTGTCAAGATAACATCTTGTTTCTAATGCCACTCAACAATCAGTTAACATAGGTTTAAGGGTTTCGAAATACAAAGTTCTTATCTGAATATTGACAAAATAATGCTGACAACAGGAAGGCAACATGTCGTTTTTCATATTTAACAGAAACCATGATCTTCCTCAACCTAAATAAAGGTGCTCCAACAGTCTTAAACAGACCATGTGACCAATGGAAGCTTTAAACCCCAGTGTACATCGCTAAGAATGAACACTGACAGTGAACAAACTGTAGTCCAAGCAGAAATTACAGGAAATCCAAAACAAATCAGACAAAACCATTTGGTACTGTATAAAACAGTGTGGGAGACACAGTTGAAAAATGAACCTCACCTGCTCCGCACCAACATAACTGACAGATTGATGTTTCAATAAAAAACATGACTTTTTCCTTGATGTAGTGCCGACTACAAAGCTCTCTTCTGACGTTTTTTATGTCTGTTGGAAAGTTGTTTTAAGCACCATACTTTTTTCAGGTCTATCCTTTCAAAAAAAAAAAGAAAGAAAAAACCCACAAACATTTCACACCATGATCTGCCCATTGTGACCACAGTTGTTTTGTGACAATGAGGAAGTTCCCACTTTCAGTGCAAGCTGAGTCCCGTAAGTGTTTCATACAATAGCAGCACCTTGACAGGCGGTGTGTGTATGACGGGGGCATTCTGTGTTCATATTTTCAGCTGAAATCCTCCTGGCAGATCAGAGTTGAAATCGCAACCTCATGTTTACAAATGCAACTTTAAGGCTGTATTCACACTAAATCAGGCGTTGTGATAAGTACAGGTTTGTGCAGCGGTGTGGGATTAAAAGGTCCATTTGCACATGCAAATTAACTTCTTAGTTCACTGTCATGGCAGGATTGTTTAGCTCTGCTCAACTCACAGGGTTGCTGCCTTTTTTATTCTGGCGTTACAGAACCTCCTCAGCCTAAACACACCACATTTCAAATAAATGGGAGGACTGTTTTTTTTTCGCCCACCTGATTTGGACTGAATAAGGTCTAAACTACTTCAGGAAGCTCTCAGATCACACAGCCTGTGAGCGAAAGGTGAGCCATCCAGAATCACTTGTTATTCATTTTTTATTTTCATTTCTTTTTTTACCCTAAGGATTGCATGAAGAGCAGCACAAACTCTGCAAAGCTAGGAACAAAATGTGGATTTTTGATTGCAGTTTCAGTAATCCTCAAAGGTATGTTGGACACTTTGCATATCTGTCCAGTCTCAAAATATTATCAGGAATGAAGATTGAAGTCCGGAGACTCCACATGTTGCTTAAAGCCTAATGCTTCAGTGTTTCTGATGAGTGTTTTTTCTGTGGAGTTTTTTGAGGATTCAGTGTTTCAGAGACTAGGTTGGGAAACATTGTGCACATTCTTGTCTCTAGATTTTAACCAACCACTCCAGCATGGAGCCTCACTGTCACAACGGAAGGATGAAATGCTGAATTTTTCTATTGTTTTGAACCCTATTTTTCTAAAAGATTTAAAGGCTTTTGTCCGTCTCACCAATCCAGTGTTCTAACAGATGATTGGTGATCCAAATAAAGTGCCATCATCAAAATTCATAACATAGGACTGGAACCTGCTGTCACTTTGAGGCTGATTGACAGATCTTTGGAGCCACAGACTAACAAAGTACAATAGCTAAATTATAGGCCTTTTCCTATTGCTCATAAACGAAAGTAAAATGGAGTGTTATTTCCAAATATTCTTTTTGAGAAACCTGTAGAAATAATTTTTTCATTCCTCCAAGGCTGTCAGACAACAGGTCTGGCGAGGACATAGCTGCTGTCACCGTCTTATAACAGAATGAATGAAGGTGCAGTGTCAGGGCTCTGCTAATTTGAAACATCTAAAAACCTTTGTGCCTTGTTCAAATCTATCAAAGTCTGTGATGTAATTACATTTTAAATAGGCTCGGGTGATATATTGAATCTCTATACTGTTCCGCCCCTAACCAAACTTGACTAATCCATTTTTAATCAGTTGGTGGCAGGGCGGTGCCTTGATGTTTCATTTAACCAAGACTGACGGCTGAGAAGATCGTGCCTTTGTCAGATGAATCCTGGTCAACATCGACACCACAATTTGGAGACAAAGGAAAAGGCCACACAATTTTTCTTTTCTTTTTTTTAAAAAAATAATTTGACCATTTAAAAATCCATTTGACACCGTTTGTGTGTGTTTTGGTGAAACGATGGTGGCATGTTTGTGTTTTCATTGGAAAAAGGTAGTGTGATTCTTCAGAATGACCACTATAAAGCAGCAAGCTCCCTTCAGTTACTGTACAATATGTGGGCGAGATAACAGTTCATTTAAGGAGAATAGCTTCTAATTATAGATGACAAGCACATACTTATTCCCCCAGCGTCTTTCTCCTCCCAGTGGTCATGCTGGGAAGAGAAACACTTTTTAAATAAAGAAACCTTTGCCCTCTCATGTTGCAAACTAAGAAGCTAAATGCAATGCGAGCCTATAGTGTGTACTGAATAAGAAAAAGTTGTTCCCTTTTTAATTCAAGATTTGGCAAAAGTTTGTAGTGACTTTACAGTATAACAGGAGAGACTAGGCAGTCAAAATTTTTGTACAAATTCAAAGTACTTGAGTATTTAAACTTCCTCACTCTATTACTGCAAGGGAAATATTGTAACTTTTACTCCACTTCTAATATGATTAACACTGAGTAGACTCAGTCATGTCAGCTGTTGTGTTGGGTTTTTAATCGGGCTGGTAAAAGTAGTTTTTCTGTGGGTTTCAATAATTTGGGAAAATTCTTGTTCCATTTAGGTGTTTTTCATTGACAAAACATCAGACCACACTCTTATAAATCAGGCCCTCGTGTCCTTGAATAGCATAGAGAGGAAGCTTATTGAGCCTGGGTTCATTAGGCTCAGCCCAGCACAAAAACAGATGACCATCAATGTCATTTATTTGAAATTGGGTCTTAAGAACAGGCTACTTTTATCAAAATTAGGTTGGTATAAGGCTCTGATTGGGCTATGTTTTGTCAATCCAATCTGGCACGAAATGCTACGACTGAATGGATGCTTTTCTATGCAGGACCAGGCTTATTCCACCTCTAAAATTAGTAACTCTACCACCGATTAGCCTACCCCGATATTCTTACCTAACCTTAAAAATCCATGCATAAACCTTCTCACCCAATCTAACTGATAAAGGCAACCAATCAGAGGCATAGTTTGGATGAGCTTACCAGGAAAAGTAATGTGATCTATAATAACACACCAATCCAGTGGTCCTTTAGGTCCTGGATTTAGCCAACATTAACTGCAATAAGCTACTGGTTACATCAGGCCGAGTAAGACTGTGACATGGTTTTAGTTGTCTTATTACCATGTGATTTTCCTCTTTTGAAGAGGAGGGCGGATGAGTCACGTGCAGCCGCTTTTCAAACACACCTGATTTTACGATTACAGCTACTTAATGTGAGTTTAGTGCAATAGTACTCAATGATATAAATCCACATAGAGAAAAATCACAAAATCCACCAATTCCACCAAGAAACATGAACTGTCATCAGTGTGAGGGGATTACATCCTTCTTCTACGCGCCTGAGGCACTGAGGGGTGTAAATCTCAGGTCAGGATGACAATGTGTAATGCACCTTGACTAATTGACTGTAGCATTTTGAATGGCAGGAGATGAATGGATGTGAAAACAGAAAGGCTATAAGACCTGTTGTAGAGTAGGAGGGGGGGGGGCGGTTGGGGTTGGGGTGTCCTTACTGTAGAGCTTGTGGACTGCTGGGCGTGTTTGGCTGCATCCTCGACAGAGTCAAAGTGGCTCGAGAATCACGTCGGTGGATAAGTCCGAGATAAGACATTCCTCCCATCCTGTCACAGCAAAGGCTTTATTTCCAAATCCTCCTTTTTGTCCCGTCATATTTGTCCCCTCTTTGCTCCCACTCTCCTCATTTTCAATTCTCATCTGTCATCTTTCTACCTTTTCCTTCTTGCTTTCTCTGTCTTCCCTTTTCACCTGCTCCTTCTTCTTTCAAAAACTTACAAAAAGATACAAGATACAAGATAAATATTTAATCATTTTACAACACAGAGTTGTACAATGAAATTCAGTTTGTAGTCCCTCCATGCTACTACTCAAACAGAAAAATATATCAATGGATTAATAATCAATGAGTTCATAAAAATTAAACTAAAGAGATTAGCCTTATTTCACAAATCAATTCTCACAGTACACATTCCATGAAACTGTGTTTACAAAAAGACATTCGACACCAATCACTCCTTTCTTCTGTGAGTATTTGTATTGATTGAGAGTGATGAATTTCTCCATTAGTCCTAAAAAGTGCACATTAAATCAATTTTTTCAGTCTCTCAAAACAAATTATGAAGTTGAAAATGCAACATTGCATCTCTCATGGAAATTTGATCTTGACCAGATGGAACTACGCCATTATACCTGATGAGCAAAAGTTTAGGTAATGCTGCAAGTTGTGTTCATCTAACTCTGGTGATATTGCTTGCTGGTCACTCTGGAGCTCTCTTATGTGATTATCCAGGGAAACTTGAAGTCCGTTCAGCCCCATGATGCTGCCAATTGCAATCAGTCTTAAGTTGCTGGCCACTGGGAGCAGCATGGAACAAAGGTCATCTTCTGTTAGTGACCATGGAGAAGCTCCTCAGGAGCAGCTGGAGGTTAAATACCTTGCTGATGGGTGTGCTTGTAGTAGCTGTTGAAAGACGTGGAACACTTGTGTTTTGCTGTACTTGGTCTGCTTTTGCTTTCCCCAAAGACGACATGTGCACTTACATAAACATTACTAAAACATTTAGAGCTGTTTATTTTAAGCATCTTTATCTGTAGTTGACAGGTAGAGAGCGATACCAACCAATCATGTGTGGAGCAAGATATTAATGAAACCATTTTTGTATAACTGTCCTGCCCCCAGCATTCATTAAGTCTATGAGCAGCCTCTTTTTAAGAAAGGAAGGATGATAAAAATTCAGACATGCTTAGAACCACAAACAGGTTAAATGAAGATGGTGAAATGCAAATCAATAAACAAATACTCTCACTTCTCACTTCTCTCAAGAACAGAGTTTCCAGTTTTTCTTGGAAATCCACTACATACAATTTTCGCATTAATTCCCTTCAACACTGTATTGAAAGCAGGACTGATAACTGTAATAGGTTCTTTTTCATGGAACATTTCACCAGTGGTTGATTGCAAGAGCTAGTCAGAAGTTACATGCATATGGAATGAAAGAGGGGATGTAAAGAAGTAAAAAAAAAAATGTGGTGACAGACCTTTTGAAATATTTCAATCGGTTTAGCTTATCAAAAGAAATTTCTGCAGTAGAATGTACTTAAATTAAAGGACATAAAGGGACTGCAAGATTATTAATTATTCTTAAGAAAGCTCTCATAATGCAAAGACTGATGTTGATATGTTGCACATGAGAAAAACAGAAAAGTAGAAGCAACTTGAGGATTTTGTCAAAAAAGCAAACACTGTCTGTGAGATTGTTTGAGGACAGAATGATGTTACAATAAAGGCTGACAGAGACTTAAGCAATGGTGTACTAAGACTTCAGTCTCGGCAATACATTAGAAGTTATTCTAAAATATTTAAAATGCATAGAGTTGGTTTCATTAGAGCAGAGGAGATAAGTTAACACCAGAGGGATCCCATCAGATCATGCACCTCACAGCTTCTCACAGCAGATCCAGTCTCTAAGTGTAAAGACAGGGTCAGTGGTCCTCAGGTCCTTCAAGTAGCAGGGGGGCTGGATCTCCTGAACGTCCCGAATGTCTCTGCCATCATGATCCTGAGGTCCTTATATAGCTAACATCATCCAGACAGTCAGCACAGATTATATTACAAGTCCACTACATCAATACTTTACTGAGACCAATTTAAACAGAGCAGTAGCCTTGAAGCTTGCAGACCAACACTTGTTGATCAAGCTTAGCAAGAACCATAAGAGTGTGCCAAAATAATGTAAGTGCAGATGTTGGACCAAGTTAAAGAGAAAATGTTAATAGAATGTGAAATGACAAAGTTTAAAACATCTCTAGTACCTACAAAGTCATTTGTTTTTCAGCCCAATAGAGCTGAGAAAGCTGTTTATGCCAAGCTCAGTGATTTGTCAATGAGATTGCCACCTTAAAGAAAGGCAACTTGTGTTCAGATAAAGAGCTCATTCTTTAAGTTGGACCAGGAGAAGAACTAAGGAGTGCTAAGAGCTGGTTGAAAGCTTGCTGTAATGACATTTCCTGAGGAGAGAGAACACTGAGCCATTTAGTCCAAAAAGAATCAAAACAGATTTTTGAAAAGATTCATTAAAAAAAAATCCACAAAGTAGAGGAAATCCAAAGTTGGCAGATTTGCACGGAAGTTTTGGATATCATGTGCCAATTCTTCATTCATATAAAAGGTTACTTAACATGTCCTTCCCCCCTACAAGTACAGTGCATTTCTGATCTACTCTGGTCGAGTTGGAAAATAGGACATTTCTCCCCTATGCAGAAATGGCCCAAACAGAACTGAAGCAGGGGAAACGTCAGAAAAGGACACATCTGTATTAGTGGTGGGTACAACCCCCCTAGGTTCCTTTCTTTTGGCCTGTGTTGCAGACACTCAACCTGACTACAGAGGGTTGGTGTAAAACTTCAGACAAGAACAAGCATGCTTGAGCAACCAGTGAGCCGGGATGCTGGTTCCTGCACCTGTGCAAGACTGAAGAAGAGTCACTCATACGTGGCTTCATTCTTATATGGCCTGCAACATGAAACTACATGGAATAAGTGGAAAGAATATATACTTATTTTCAAAAAACCTCCTATTTTCAGTTTGAATTGTTATTTAGCACCATGCTAATAACAATTGTTATTTCAGGACAATTTTACGTAATGAAATTTTCTGTAAATGTGGAAATGTAATTGTCATTTGTCATTAATGTAAATGTCATTTAATGATTATATGTTTGACTTTAGGTGACTATATATCAGCAATGTAGCATATGTGCAGCGAAAGGTTGATTAAAATTTGTGACAGTAAAGAGATGCCACAGAGAAACTGTTTTTAAGCTCATATTATTTTTATAGATTCTTGTTTTGGCACTTTGAACTCATGCAAGTATATTAAGATATTTTAATTTGAGCCCCACATACCACCATAAATATGCATAATATTATCCAAAGTTCATTTACCTCATCTGACTTGCTTCAATTGTAAAAAAAAACATAGAAATTCAGAACAGTTACTGTCAATGCTTATTGACATTGTCAGTGAATGTCTCATTGAAGAAACTATCCACTAAATATCACAGGGACAGTCAGCAAGTGGTTCAACAACAGTCTGAGCCCCATTTGCAGGGAACCTTACACAAAACATGGGTCAAATTCCTAAAATGTACAAGGGATTGCATTGTAGGAGAAAGTGAAAAAAATCACAGAGGAGATTATTGTTCAATTTGATGTTAGGTTGAGAGGAAATTCCATAAGGTCACAGAAAAGCATTTTTTTTGACTCCAATGGTGCTCTGCACTGTGTACAACTGAAGAGGGTAAACCATTGTAATTACCTTCGAGTCATACAGAGAAACAGTTGGGTGATGCGGCATCACCGATTTTGCCTAAAGAAAAAAAAACTCACAACAGAGAGGTAAATCAGGGAACAGCCTAGAAAGCTGAGTATAGAAGCTTCAGCGTGTTAAATTTTTTATGTTCAAAACACTTTTAACCTTTCAGCCCATTTTACTTTCAGTTGGACATGGACTGTTTGGCATTTTCAACTTGATGTGACTCATCTCTTACGTACTTTTTGGAAAAGTTACTTCAAGTTTGAGCACTCTCATGAAATGCTGTAATTTTTTATGTACACCTTGTGTGATTTACAGCCTTTAGTGCACAAAGGACAAAACAACAGCAACAAACATTCCTTGTCAAATCTGTAAAGGCATCAACCCAGTAGTCAGCCATGAGCAGGGTCAGACACCAAGTCAACTGAGACTTTGGATAAACTCATTTTTGAGTTTAGTCAGCTAACAGACAGGCTGAGCCACAGAGTTTCAGGGCTTTAGTTTTAGAAATTCCAGAAAAACAGGCCAGAAAAGTAAGTTATCCATCCTCCATGGACACTCCACACAATATAACAACACATTTTCTGCAGTGGAAGAGCTAAAGTGGTTTAAATTGTTGTTTTATTGGCTTTACAGAGGAGTTTGTCTCTGAAGGCTATAGGAATAATTTTCAGGCACTCTCATTAAAAGTAATAAAACTTTGGAAAAATTATTTAGAACCGCTATTTGACTTTGCTGACGCTTAGACTCCTACAGCGGCTTTCGTCATTTTCTGTAATTACCACTAACTGTAATATAACTGAATAATTCTATGTTGCCGACTTATATTTATAGCGCAATACAGAAAAAAAGTGTTCAATTAAAATGTGTATTTTTTATGGTTATACATTATTTAAAGTTTTTATATGAAGCACAGTCCAAAATTACAGGTTCCTGGATTTTATATTGTTAAGTATAATTATATTGAATTACATAGGTGATATATGAGCACACACCAATCATAGGTCAACATATTGCTAAATTTGGCTGAATTATAAAAGCCAAAAATAAATGAAGAGTCATTTGAGAGCAGAAAGAGCTGGCTCATTACTGCTGAGCTGAGCCAAATGATCTGGCTTACTAAAAAGAGATGGGATTCCCTTCACTAATATCAAACCTGAAAAATAATGTGTCAGGGTGAATTTTTAGGCTAAGCGAGGACGGTTCTTGAAAACTTAAAAAGGACATCTGCGAAATCTCCGTGATAATTTGGTGTGGAAGTATTTCTTCTATTATTTTTAAGTACAAAAAAAATGCTCACAGTGTCACAATTTCAAATTACCATTTTTTAATAATTTCACCATTAATATAAAATGCGTTCACTGTATCTGAGGTGACCAAGTATTTCTGCTCTTCTCTCTCCAGTAGGAGTTTGCTGAGAAAGCCAATTACTCCAAGCAGAATGTTCTACTAAACTTGAGTCTGATTCATGGCTTTGGTTCTGTAACGTGGACTTGCCTATCACTCCTTCTACTGGTGTAGAAGAGATCTGAGAGTGTGTCGTCTTTTAAGTTGCTCAGTTTGGAGAGATGACAGAACACTCCCTCCATTTAATTAGTTCTCAAAAACTCCATGCTCTGCTCATGTGGCCCTTCATCTTCAGCAAGACCCTTTGAAGGATGCAGAGCGATATTGGGTGTTCCTGATTGATTCTTGCAGACCAGCCGAGCTGGTAAAGATGTAGAGGGAGGTGGATGTCATGGCAAACGGACATTTTAAATACGACGAGGCTTTGTGCGTGAATGGCAAGCAACAGAGGATGATAAGTGACTGTTTAGTGAGAAGTAAGATGGAGGCTTGGAGTCAGGCTGCAGATGGTCAGGCTTCAGGTTAGTCCGGAGAGAAGTGTGCTGATGGGTGACAGCCGCACTGATGGCAGCCTCTTTGAAAGGGTAACAGAAGATAACCTGGGAGATTTTAAAATTGGGTGATGTAAAAAAGAAGTTACAAGAACAAAAAATGACAGCTCCAATCATTCTCATTTGATTGGAGATACAAAGCTGTCATGTGCTTGATAAGGTCTTTAGTGAGTTAATCAAACTTCATTTATGGAAATATTTCAAAGACAAGGACAAATAGGAGTTCTGGATGGGATCAGGGGACTGAGTGGCATCTGAGGAACATTTTGATAGGGTTTTGGATGACACTTAAAAAGACCATTCGCGAGGGGCTTTCATATCTGTTGTTTTTTTTAAAAAAAAAATGAAACTTCATCTAAGATTAGGTCAAAGGAACTATGACAGGCGGTTGTTACTATCAGTCAGCTGTCTGCGCAGAAAACCTTTCAGAATGAGGAAGACAGATATTTTAAATAGAACTTTTGGATGAACTTCAGAGAAGAAAAAAAAGTGACAGGATTATTTTGAGTAAATAATTGTTATAAGTTCTATATGAGATATTATGTAGCAGCAAACAACTATTTCAAGTGTTGCACATTGGGATACTGTCATCCTGAGCAGAGACTGAAGTCACACTCCCTCTGTGTGCATGTGAGTGTGTGTGTGTGTAATCAGAGTTTCTAGCCTGACATGGCCGTGCATGTTAATGCATCTGTGGATCCCTCGCTGTGAAACTGTTGGTCCTCCTTGTGTTTAGATAAAGATAAACAGCAGTGATCCATGGGGGTTTTCAAAATTGTCCAAACAACTAAAAATACAGCACTGTAGGAAGGACTACATCTTGGCCATATTTTAATATAGGCATAAAAAAGTACGACAAAAATGACTTGAAGACTTTTGCTAGTTGTGCTCCAAACATTCAAGAAAAACTGTTTTCCCTTCCTGTGTTTACATACAGAAAACTGTAAAACTTTAGCAACATTAAACATATTTTGTTTTATTTTGCTTTGTTAGTTAATTTTTGAAGATTAACTAGTCAACTACTTGGCAGAAATAGCTCCTAACAAAGCTGAACGTGTTACAGATGTTCCTAAAAAATTTTAAAATGTTCAAATCAATCTTCCAACCTGTGAAATAATAAAATGTACAGTGTATTTTTATACCTGCCTACTGTTTCTAACTTGTCATGTGACATTGTTCATAAAAGGGTGATTAAAAGGATAACATGATTTTCTTTGTTTATCTCTTTGTTCAGGAGCCATTTTTCTGTTTCACAACACCTTCCTGAGAATGTGAAGGGGGAGGGGGGAGGAATGCAAGTGGATGGGGGAGGTGTGTCCCACTCTGCCATTTGTTTTGGTCTGAGAAAGAAGTGCTCAAAAGAAGTGCTGTGATAATTAAAAAAATCTCTCAAATCCGAACCTTTAAAAAAAATGAATAGGTAATGTAGTATTTTTATCTTGATAGATGGACTGGGAAAAATAATTCTGAAATGAATTAGTTAATTATTTACCACCAGGCCTGCTATGTATCTTATGTCCAGGGCAGAATGATTTGATTATTATTATTGATTTAAATCAATACACCATATATTGTGATTCATGTCATGTGAATGACTGATTTTTCAGTAAAAATAAACACTATCTCATGACCTGTTTGATTAATCAGTTATTAATTGCCAGTTAAAAGCAATGGTTTTCCATTGACTGCATCATTCTCAGTGCTGGCATACAGGATGAGCTATGCTAATTTTAATGGGCACAGCAATGGAACTGGCTGTTTATCAGACATAAAGAACAACATGTCTAAATTCAGTACAGAGTATAAATCCCAACTGAACTGAGTAAAGGCTAGGTACGGTCATCCTCTTTTGCTTTATGATTGTTTGATACATTTTTTTGGATTTTAAATTTTTTCAGTCTTATTTTTTACAAGTTGGAGGAACATGTTTGGGGAAAATGTATAATTATGCTGTTAGGATGTATACTATATAGCTTCAGTGTTGCAAAATTAATCATTTTTTAGTATTGTTACATAAAGCTGATGTAGTAGAAAAGAGGGTCATGGGGAGAGGCGGTTGAACGGTGTTTATCAATACTTTTACAGATAATCACATAGCTACAGAACAATCATGGTAACAAATGAACATTTAATAAGGTCTTGCTCGCTGTAGTCATTCTTCCTGTTCATACTTCTTAATAAAAACAATTTCTGATACACTTCAAGTGTTAGTGATGGGAGATCCTTAATATCTGAAGTTTGCATGACACTACAGCAGTCTGAGTAAATCAAACAAGACATTTATATCAAAGGGGTTTTATAAGAAGTTTCCTGTGTTGCAGTAAGAGGAAATCTCTTAATGGCAAACTGAAAAAAAATTGTGAAACTTTCCTTTAATACAGAAATAATCAGATTATTTTACAGGCATGTAACACCAAAACACATGTACTATGCTGATTATTTTCAGTAAATTGATGCAAACTTACCCACTCCATTATTTTAATGGAGAGTGCTGTTGGTTGCTCTTAAAATGAAAAAAAGTTGTGTTAAACATATTGTATTAGAATATGAAAGCATCATTGCTATTTCAGCGTAATGGTACTTTGCTGGGCTCTCTCGGATAAACACTGCAGGCGCATCATCAATTAATTTGATGCCATCTAGTCTCAAAACTGCCTTGACAATTATATGCAAACATTAACTCATTTTCATCCATCCTCTCACTGTAACTAAAGTTTCATCATTGTTTAAAACTTAAATAAATTCAACCCAGAAGGTAACACATAGAACCATAATGTTGTATCGCTTGTTTCACCCATTGCATCAAAAAACGTATCAATAAAATCGAATTCTAAAGCACTGTATTATTATTCGTATTAAACTATCTGGGCTATTCAAAGAATCTGTTCATTTTAAGATAAACTTTGTTATGGAGATCATGTTCTTACATTTAAAAAAGTATTCAACCACTCAGAGGTTTTCTTAATTTTTTTACAACAATTGATTTAATTATTTTTTCTTACACTGATCAATAGAAAAACATGATTTAAAGTCAAAGTGAAAACAGATTTCTGCAAAATGATCAAAAAATAACAACAAATATTAAACACTTAATACGTATTTGCTTTGGTATTTTCCATCTCCAAGTCAGTATTCAAATTCCCCTTTGGCGCAATTAAAGTGTTGAATCTGTGCCTTTACTAAGCTCTTGCAGGTTGCATATGGATCATGTGTAAGCCTTTTTCAAGTAAAGACACAAAGGGCCCTATCGTACACTTTCCGCTGTGCGCCAGTGGCGCATTGGGTGGGGAAAGTTTCAAATTAATTCAGGGGAGTTTCCAGGTCAACCTTTGCCACCTTGTTCCGGGAGCAGCGGAGGAATCCTGCTCTGCCTCGCCCAATGCACCACTGGCGCACAGCCAGTAGTTCAATCAGCTGTGTAGAATCATCTCATCAATTCATAGGTGTTTCATGGGTGTTTCTCTGGCCAAAAATTGCAAAAATGAACGGCTGAACTACAAGGATTTATTTATTTATTTATTCATTCATTCGTTCGTTTATTCGGCTGAACAGGGACAATGATCAATGAATGTATTGTGTCAGACAGCTATCAGCTAAGTCCCCCCTTAAGTCAAATCGTTTAGAAAGCAAACATTTCCATATTTTTTCATATCTTATTCTACAACATGTTTTTGGCTGCACAGGCAAACGCGCACATACGCAGGCACTCACGCATGCATGCACACAGGCACACACGCACACACCTAAAAATTAAATTCATTTTGTGAAAAGAATACATGAGGTAATTAATGGTTGATAGAATGTTTTCTTTTAGTCCTTGTTGATATTGAATTTAAACGAAGAAAGGCAATTCAGGGGTGAGGAGACAGAACTCTTGGCTCAGGGTTCATGTTATAGACAATTATTATTTAATAATAATATTTCCTTGTTTTTCTGATCACGGTACAGGCTGTTTTTACGTCTGAGCCTCCGTTTAGACCAGATTTTGGCTCGTCTTAATGGATGTACAATAGCAAAGCACCGGGACGCGCCTCCATTCCGCCTTCATTCTCGGACCTCCTGCCCCTTTGCACACAGCCCCGGTGCAAGTGGATTTGTTATCGTACACTTGTGGCAAAAATGAAACTTGCGCCAGGTGTACAATAGCAATGACACCTGCGCCACTGGCGCACAGTGTTGGTGCCGGGTGTATGATAGGGCCCCTAGACTGCGTCTGGTCTCACCTTTGCCATCTTATAATACGGCTAGTCCAGACATTTCATGTTCTTGTCTGTCATGCTTCCTCCACAGCAGACTGCAGCATACAGGAGCAAGCTTGCCATCACAGACTAGTAAAACATACAACATTTTGCTACATACATCAAAATGACTTCAGCCTCTGGAGAAAAAAGTGCAGACTTTGTCCCTTGCAGTAGAAGGCATATGTGTTGGTTTGTACAGTAAGACAAAAAGCACGCACATTCTCATGAATGCCAGGTGCCAAACAGATATCAAAACCTGAGAAAAAGAATTAAGAGGAAAAAAAAATAAAGATAACAAACAAAGTTAAAAAATACATAATAAATTAGATAAAAAAGGAAGAAGCAGAAATAATAATGGGGGGAACGAAGGCAGAAGGAGTTAAAAATTGATCCATGAGTCAATCAAATAAAACAGCACAAGAAGCTGCGCCAACAGGTTGGGGCAGTTGGATTACTTCTTAAAAACAAGCAAATAAAGGTAAAGAAAAATACATAGTTAGGGGTTCTTGGTCTCTTGGTGTCTTCCTTATTTGAATAAAATGCAGTTGTGGTATGTAACTATAAAAAGAATTAATAAATATATGTTATAACATTTAAGTAGAGTTAATAATAAAAATTCATCTTAGCAGTTGACTCCCATGCAAACTTTAGCCTCTCCCAAATTGATGATTTTATTGACAGTGAGGCAGGATCTTTATGTATGATGCTTGACTCCATTGCTCCTTTGAAAAAGAAGATTATAAAACAGTGGAAGCAAGCCCTGTGCTATAACCCCAGAACCTATAGGATAAAGTAGGTGTCAAGAAACTTGAAAGGAAATGGCATGCCACAAATCTTAGGGACTGTTGTTTAGCATGGCGGGAAAATCTTAAAACATCCAATCTTTGTATTCATTGTACTCAGAAATTAATTACTGCTGAGAGGATGAGGACTACAGGGTTAAATGGAGCTATGACTCTCTGTCAGGCTGGCTACAGTGCTGAAAAGAAACCCTGGGTTGTTCTTGTTATCCTCTAATATTATGAGTAGTAGGCAGCTCCAGCAAAGCAGAGAGCATTTCTACATGTTTTAAGACTAAGGGCTCTAATTTCGTAGACCAGGCGCAGGCGAGGCGCACCTGCCCTGCGTCTCGCCTACGCCGCGCCAACGGGGTG
>JAQMCX010000001.1:6500159-6535311 GCA_029814765.1 Acanthurus leucopareius | reverse complement strand
TATATAAAGAGTTGATATTTTTTTTTGTGAGAGCCCCTTTTCTCTCTCTCTCTCTCTCTCTCTCTCTCTCACACACACACACACACACACTCACACACACACACAGACTCACACACACACACCCACCCACCCACACACCCCCACAAGTACATTTTCATTCTGCATCCTCTCTTCCCTCCTCTCCCTCCCTCGCTCTCTCTTTCCCTGGCATCGATCCTTCCTGCCAACATCAAAGCTTTCTTTCTTGAAAAGTCAGGAAAAAAAAGAGGAGCTTGGGCCTTAAAATAAGACCTCTGGTGTCGATGAGGCTGATTTGCATATAAAGTAAACATCTCCCGTTAACGCACTGGAATTCCCCGCACGGGTTCCTCCGCGCGGCGTCTTACGCCACAAAGGACTTTTCCTCCCATCAGTTTTGGTATCCGGTTTACCCTTTATCCATTTGAGGGAGACAACAACTTATTTTGTGACACGGTTCATCGCCTCCCTGTGCCACTAGAGGGTAGCCTGGTACCCTCTATACACTGGCAATCAAGTGCTCTTTACAACACTGGAGTCATTTACGTGACTGTTTTATCTGACAGTTTTCAGTCAAATCAGACTCAGTGTGAACCTCAGCGACCTTAGAAGCAAAGGATGCTAAAAAGATGAGAGGGTCAGAGGTCACAGCACACTGTCAGTGATTAATGTGACCCTAGCGTGACCCTCGGATTAGGATTTCTTCTTTGTAAAAGCTGCTCCAGTCACTTAGTTCTCTTATCTATTTAGATCAACAGTAGAATAACCCACCTCTTGGACTTTCATTTAAAAATGCCAAAATCCAGTTTATAATAAGCACAAAGTCATGCACTGATTGCCTTTTTGCCTTTGAGAAACCCTAATACAATTGAGCCGGGACTAATTGTGCATTTCATGGCCCCTCGCCAGCAGGCCGTTTGTTTTCTTACTGCTCAGCATGGACGGCAACCTCCACCCAACACCACCAGCAGCTCAATGACAGCCTATCACAGACAATACATCCCAATGTCATATCATCTGATAGGAATTTATACATTCAAACCACATTGGGATCATTAATCATTTGCATTTATTATTATTTTTGGTAAATGCTGGTGAACGGCATGTGCATTTTCAATTACCTGATATAAAAGCATGGATATGATACACAGTCAATTATAAATAATAGCACACAATTATAGCATTTCTTTTAGTATAATTGTGCTAACTAAATGTATAAATGAATATGTCCAGTAAATAATAGCATTTAATAGCTGGCTGCTTACTTATTATCTGGCCATAAATCGCGCTCTTTAAAAATAATGACCAGTATCCGTAGAGATACAGAGCACTCAGTGAGGAAGGCCAAAGTACAAAATGTCCTTGGTCCGCTCTCTTTTTGTAAGGTGTTAGAGTCGTGAATTTAGCTAACACTCATCACAGGGGAAACATGGGGACAATTTATGGAGATGGAAATCTAGAGCGAGGGCTGCAAGCAAGAACTGTGGTACGATTGGCCAGCCAAAGAAAGCTGCCAAGTCCAGATAATAGTTTTCCAGTTCTCTAACATTAGAGATTCATCACAAGAGGCATCACTGTTTGAAGTGGATAAGATAAGGCCTTGCTGTGATACTTGAAGAAAAAACGGTTTTCTGAGAGCAGCTGAAGCATTTGACAGGGTTCTGAAAGTGCAGCTCAGACTGCAGGTGCCCGTTTGTTTGCAGAATCCAATCAGCATATCCACCTGATGACGTTTGGCCTCATTTTGTTTTGTCTTTTTTTTTTGTACCTTTTTTGTGTGCTTTGTATCAACACACCAAAGTATCAGAGCAGTCAGCACAGTCATCACAGTGACGTCAACTGCTAAATGTCTTCAATATGTACATAGATAAAAATTACCCCTGTGGCCTTTTCATCCTCTCTGCTCCTATGTACATTACTCCCATTCAGCTCTCATAATTGAATATCAACATTTATTCACTAACATCTATGCATTCACGGGCACTACTTAGACTGTAACAAAGCAGTGAATAGTTGTATCAATTTTCTTAGAGCTAGCTAACTGTAAAAGGTACATAGGTGATAGTTTTAAAGTATGATAGTAAGTCTATAACAGCAAAATTGTAATATAACGTAAAATATCCATAATAAACCCACATGGATTTATCTGGAGTCACAAATATGTCTTTAATGCGTTACAAATTGAAACTGGAGACATAAAGGTTAAATTTTATTTTATTTTTTTTTATATTATTATTTCTTTTTAAAAATTGGTGCACAGAAAAAAAAAATCTCTCAGGTCAACACCACATTTAAAAAATTGTACCACATTACATAATTACAGTTGCAAAAAAGAGTCCATGAGTACGCACTGTGCTCCACATCTGGTGAAAAGAAAAAAAAAGGAATTTAAGTAAAACTTTATTTTTGCAGCTCCAGAATTTTTTTTCTATTTTGTAATGACATTTTTAGCATTGTCTTGTATTCATTAGTAGTATAAATAGTCTAATGCAGAATATAAAAAATTAAGTCAAGAATTTATATCACTCATTTTTGTTTGTAAAGTGTAAATACTAGATATAAAATATTAGTCCAGACTCAGTTACACTAATGTGCACCAGAGACTTTGAGTTTAGACGTTATAGACGTTGAATATTAGTCCATATTTGGCTGTCTAGCTTGTATGCACACGCTGCAACTCATATTTAAGGTGAGCACATAGAATCATCCATCCATCCATCCATCCATTCAACAAGCCAGCCAACAAAAAAATATGCAAAATCCTTAGATGTCCTCCAGATGTCTTGTTTCATAAGGTATTTGATCTCACTAAAAAACAAAATACTGGGAGACATTGCTGTTTTTAAAAGCGAGCATGTAATTGTAAGCCGTCTCTTTGTTTTCATGAGAATCCTCTTCCAAAAGGATCCAAGTTTAAGCTTCTTCAATTTCAACTCCTTCTTCAATCAAAGATATTTATGTGGACTTGTAAAATTTCCATCTGTTTATCTGCAAACACACTGAAACTCCCACACTCTGAAGCTTTTTACCCTTATCCGCTTTGCCAAATATGGCTTGAAGTTAGGATTTAAGCTATCCTTTATAATGCATCATAATACTCTGTTTATCATGGTGAATCTTTTACTTGGAGTTGGTGTCACCTTCAAATGATAGAAGACACTTTGAAAATGAAGCTAAAACTGGTGCAGTAACACTGAACCAAAGGCAATCTTTTCATGATAAAGGAGCAGTCTCCTGTGACTGACCCCGATCTCTGACCTCTGTGTGGAAAAAGGCAATTTCTGATATAATACACCATAAATAGGATCATGCGATAGGGTGTGATCTAACAGGTTGTCAAAAAGAGCAAAAGAAAAATCAAAGCTGTCACATCAACCCATCCAGTGTTGTATTGACTGTATTTCTCCAGCCATCACATGCAATGCAAGTTCCTCCATTTCCTTATAAAGTTGTTTGAGAAGTTTTTTTTTTTCTCGCTCTCTCTTTCCTTTTTCACATTTCAAAACAGCTGAGCTCTGCTTGAAACTATCGATCTTTAGACACCTCAGCTGCACATTTTTATATGAAACCTGCCAGCTAGCTGATGCTGCCAAAGAAACCTGTTTCACACAGGAACGTTTCCAAGGTCCGCTTACAGGTGACTTGTGTGGGCTGTGAGTGTCCCCCGGGTTCAGACACCGAGCATTACTGCATTACATAAATTCAGCGTTTTTCTCTACCTCTTAAAACTCCTGTGCAGCCCACATAAGTGTGTGACTGTGGCCAGTATCAACCTCAAATACAAAAATCTGCTCTGTAAATCTTGCGTAAGGCCTCTGAATGGGGACTGATAAGTTAACTGTTGTAGAATTTCACGGAAATTGTTGCCAGCAGTGGAGTATTTCCTGTTCATCTGAGAGTCTTTGCTAAAGTACTGGAGTACTAGTTGGCCTTATAATGAAAAAAAGATCTCTTTGCTCATTTATAGAGGCACTCCAGCAATTCAGCACTGCCTTTCCATGGAAATGGTGAACTTGCAAATGACAAATAATAACAAAAAAAGGCTAAGTGAAGCAAGCCAGGTTAAGATCACCCTAGTTTCAGTCACTAGTACAGGTCAGAGGAAAAATGTGAACCTACAGTTCCAATGCAACTCCATATTGCTTTTAATTAAAACCCTCTTAAAAGCTCATGTTCTTTATCCCTGCACCTCTAACACAGGATTCAGACTTGATGACCTCACCAGGGTCAGTATTTGTAGTGTTTAATGAGCTCCATTGTTCCAAACTGTCCCAACACTGTGTCAACTTTCACTGGCTGATTAGTATTACTTGTAATATGTTAAGTGATTACTGTGTGTGAAACTAGTCACTAGTCTTTTTAACACCTAGATGTATGAACACATCCTTGAATAAAGGCAAAGGATTTGACTTAATAGGGAAAAATTCATTATTCTGAAGTAAAATATGTTTATTTCTCATCCTTGGGGCCTCTGCTTAAATTGCTCTGTAGAATCCAGGTGCTGGATTTCAGCAGCATTAGTGGACACATAAAGGATTAGAGAGAAACCCATGACTGGAACAAATGTGGTGCAGCACACATCCTCAATATAAGACATAATAAGACATAACAGAAAATCAAACATCAGGGACATTTATGAATGTAATCTGGTTCACTTGGTAGGAACACACATGCAGAGTAGATCGCATGGATTTCAGATCTTCTTGATATGATTTAATTAATATCTTTTGGGAAAACAACTGACAACTTCCAGGGTTTCCCAGGCCCAGTCAGCTGGAACGCTGTCAAAGGGTTTTGTTCCGCCCCCCAGTCTGGGATGTCAGATGGATGAACGGAGTGGAATGCCCCCTTCCATCCACAAGCACTCACACCCTTTCATTCCACCTGAAACACTCTTACCTTACCTGCCTTACTGCTATCATATTCATTTATTTCCCCCTCTCTTCCCCCCTGACCGTTTCTTTGTCTTTGTTCTCTCTCTGCTGTGTGAAGTTTTCATGCCTGGCCTTCTGATGCCCAGCTCAACTGTATCTGTTTGTCATCCTGATTTATTTTTTCTTTGTCACCATGATATTTCTCTCTGTTCTCTCTGTTTTATTTCAGTCTTTTTTTTCTTTTTTAACTTTTTTGCTCTTTAGGGATGAGATGATTTTACAAGCCTGCTGGGGTTTCTTTGTGTGATCTGCAGTTTTCAGTGTGCTGGTATCATTTAAAAGCACAATAAATTAAATCTAAACCTCACCTACCCTCTGTTGTTTGCTTACAAGACGAGGCTTCGAGCCTAACACATGCCTGACATCAGCACTGGATTTTTTCTTTTTATTAGAGTCGACATGAAACAAAAAACAAAGAAAGAAAAAGAGAGGAAAAAAAAGAAATCACACTCTGTTGTGTTTTTTAATACATTTCTTCCACATGTGAAACTCCTTTCAGAGTTATTTCAGAGAGATTCTCTGGAAACTGGTTGATTTATTGACTTTTGAAAAGGGCTGGGAAACATTTGTTTTTTGTTGTTTTTACAGCAGTGCAAATGTGATAGCTGAGGTTTGGTGCTATAATCAAATCAATACTTTTTGATACCTTATTTTAAGAAATATAGTCATGTTTATTCTGTTTTTTGAGGGGAAAAAAAAATCAAACTTTCCAAACGTGAAATGTCTTAACACATGCAGACATAAACTTATTTCAAAGAGGCAACATTTTGTTTGCACATAGAAAATGAAGAGGCAAACAAGATTTTAGATCTGACCAGACATTCAGCACTTGTTGATTCTTTTATAATTGCAACATTTTAATGCAGGCATATTTCGTCTGTACCAAAGATATATCTAAGTTTAATAACGAATCTAGAATCCTAGTCCTGGGAATTTGCAAAGACTTAATAATTTAAAAAAACCTAATTAAAAGAAAAGGCAGGATATGTAGGATATGCAACAGGACTCATAACAAATAAAATACATTTTGAGATGGATGTTTGAAATTTCTAATCAAATTCTGAAGGTTTTTTTTAAGCTTCAATGGCATCTAAACAGAAACAAATATGCATCTGTACCACAAACATAAAAAAAAAACTGAAGTTGAATGTTAGGCTCTTGTTTTATGCTCTTAGAAGTTTAAAAGATTTCAATAAATAAGCTTGATACATGAATAGATAATGTTTTGTTGCAATCTTCTTACTTAGTCCTAAACAAATCAGTTGTGGAAATGTCTTCGGTATCTGCAGCACTTGCTAATGAAGGGCATTTTTTAATGTCTGCCATTGTAGATTTATAAGAGAGTTACTTAGATTTATTTATCAATCATTGGCTTGTCTCAGGCTATAAAACTGTGAAATGAAGGTCTCTGCATATGTGGTCCAGGTGATCTTGACAACCTTCAAACACCTCGATGCATCTCTGGTCCTGTGCCGTGTCAGTGTCATCACCACAAATGTGGCTTAACCACCCAGGACGGAGTTGCTAACACACGTTCTGCCAGTTGGTCCTCACCAAAGAGACCCCCTGCTGCCTCCGCATTGCGAGGCTCACCTCAGGCAGTGCACGACGGCTCCTCTGTTATAAGCATATCATCAAGTTTGCATGAGCCTGTCTTTGTGGAAAGTAGGTCATGGCTGCCATCTGAGAATTAGGAGGAGAGAGCGGCGGTTTCGTTAAGATCCTCTGCATGCAGCATTGCTGTGAGAAGCCCCGGCCATCTGACTGACCCAGCTTCTCCCACGCCCCCACCAGCTCAACTCTCACATCTGCAGGCAGCCTTCGCGCCTTAAAAGATGCATACTAATGAAGCGCCGTCCCCCCCTTTAACAATCAAAAGATGCATTGAGGATCGAGGGGTGAAAAATACTGAAGGCTTTGCTGTTTCGGCCAGGATTAGAAACACCCTTTAAAGCCTCGGGGCCTTATTCCACGGACTTTCTGTTGTTGAGCCTCTACTTTTATACAGCAGATTATGCGTCAGTGTTGCTACTGTGTACAACAGTTTATCATGTCAAATTTGGGAGATTGAAGGAAACTGAAAAAAATAAGCATCTACCTCCTTAAAAGGCAATTCCTTCCATGGTGGCATGTATAAGCATGAAATAAACCCGACTGCAATGTTTCCCTTGTGTGTAGTTCATCAATTTACATCTATTTACATGCATTCCCTTTTTGCTTGTTTTTGTTATGGTAATGTGCTTTGTGATCATTCATAGTAAGACTGAGCGACAATTATCAAGTGCCTGCTGCTGTTAGATATCTACTGGTGACCACCACGAGGCAGACAGTTTCATGTCTAATCAGGTAGCATGAGCTTTACTGAAGTTTTATTACAGTTAATCACGTTTGGACGTGGTATCTGTTGGCTTAGTGAAGCCACACTGAAAGCACATTACAGCTAATTCCTTCCCCTGCATCCTCCCCCTTTATAGTGTGAGGCGTTTGTGTGACACTGGTGGCTTGGAAACTTTCTTTTTCTCTCTCTCGTGATGCCTGTTTCTCTCTCCTCTCTGCATTTCTCCTTTTCGTTCTATCCCTCTTTCTCATACGCCATTAATTTTTATCAGAGTTAACCTCTTCCCAGGTGAGGATGTAAGTCTAACCTTCACAGTGTCCACCGCCGCCTGCAGACTCCCACCAGACACTAAACCCCACCTTCCTCTCTGCTCTTCCATCTGCTAATAAAGCTCCTTGCTGTTTATTATTCATGTGGGATGTTTTGTGTTTGTAAAAAAACATCAATCACCATGTATTACGAAGGAGGAGGAGTCAGCCCACCGTCCTCCGAGTCAGCGATGACTGGCAGAGTCGTGTGAATAATGCAGCTCCCCCTTAGCTTCAGCCATGTTCTCCTACATGGGCTGCATGTTGATGGATGCTATTCATCGGCATGCTGTCTTTTCTGTCGCAGAAAAATGGAAAAAAGGGAAATGCATATGTTTTCAACAAAATCCCAAGTACTGCTTCAGAAATGAGCTTTTCAGCTCAGTGTTTTTATTATTATCTGCAGTAACGCGATGTTTGTTGACTAGGTCATAATCTCTCTTAAACATGTCTCAGTTTGACCCCAGATGGCTTCTGGTCAGGCCACTTGGCAGCCGAAGCTTATCCCAGCCTTGCACTATAAGATATTCTTATTATTTTTCTTCTTATTTTGATAACATTTAAAGCCAGAGCCTTTTAGTGAAGCTCTGAACACTTTTCTATCAAACCACAAAGGTAGATGCTTTGTGGTTTTAGCATTTCTTTGTTCTGACAGAGCCAAGCAGCACATTACCCTCGGTGAGCTGCCCTCTTCTGCCCACATCCGTCCATCAGTTCTCCATCTGCACAAATGAGTGAGATCTGCAATATGTGCGCTGATGTTTGGTTGGTAAGCACTCATAATAAATTAATGGCTCTAAAATCCTGGCTGTTTAGCTCTGACCGCCAACATCATCAGTGGTGAGGACAGGATAAAGCACTGCAGCAAAAACGTACCTTTTTATTTCCCTGAAAGTATAAAAATATATATATATATATATATATTGGCCCTGAGCATCATAACAGCCTCTATTTATTGATTACCTCAGGTGCTCTGATATCTGTATTTGCTCTGTTCTGTGGACTATTGATGCGTATTGCACTACATCAAACATTATAGAGCTAGCAAGCCATTCAGCTGTACTCACTGATCATTCTCAGCGAGCCGAGGACTCTCGGTAGCCGTACCAGAGTTGAGAGCACAGTAGGGCTTTTTAAGACCCTGACAGAGCTTTGTGTGGAGGCAAATGAGGACACATTAAAAGTAAATGGTCCACTGGGACTCAACTCTCCTTCCCACTGACTCCCTGTTGGTGCAATGACCTTGCTACTCCAGTCAGAATATCACAGTCATTCTCCATCTTCCTTCATAGGCTGAAAATCTCATCTTTTTAAGAAGTACCTGACATCACCCCCTCTTTTCCTGCTGAATTATGCCCTCCTCTCTTATATCTCCCCACTCTAATATGCTCTCTCCATAAATTAAAAAAACCCAAAGCCTTTTTTTCTCATATTCCATTCCTATAATTTTGACTCAAGTCCAGTGCCAGACTTTTTTTTTAAAAGCATCTTAGCGATTAATTTTAGTCCCCCCAAAACACCTTATCCATTTGTCGCACACATTAAATAGGCTATGTTACGTGACATGTATGAACTGACATCCATAATAAGTGAAAAACTTATACAAGCCCATAGCTCTTACACTGTTTTATGTTGCTGTGTTGAAGGCCATTTTTTTTTGCAGATTTTCAACTAAATTATTCACTTAAACACACAGTGGCTTTCTTGCTAAAAGTTAAATGACAACACTCATGTTTCTGCTGAATTTGAAACTGTGGCAAGCAGTTGGTTAACTGACACAGAGGATTTAATGTGTTGATAATTATTTTGTTATCTTTAACCGAAGCCAGGCTGGCTAGTTCACCCTATTTCAAATCTTCTTTATCTAATCTTTATGCTATAAGCTAAGCAGATCAACTGCTTCTTCATGTTCAACAAACAGATTTTTTATAAAACTATTGCTTCATAACGGTTAAAAAATATGTTGGCTCATTGGTTCTACAGGATTTAAAAGGAAAGTTAGCTTACAGGTTGGAGGACAAAAAGCCAAAATGTGGTCAACAAAGTATTTCTGCTTACTAAATTCAGAGTGTTGGTTTAAAGATGTCTCCTGCTCCTGAACTGCACTGCTGTGTGTTTAGCTGGGGGTGTAGTACAGCTAGCTTCCCCTCTCCACGAAAGGCAAAATAGCTTATTTAGTCTAATTTCAGTTCTCTTGGTCGACTCAGGTTCAGTCCTGTCACACTGTGAGGGCTGACATGTAACATGTCTGTGGACTGTATTGAAACTGACAAAGTCTTTTTATCAGTTGCTCGGACAGCTGCTGCTCACGTTTGATCGCTTTGTGACTGAAAAACAGGAATGTTTGAAAGCTCATTGTGTCGGGATGACAGCCAGCAACTGTGAGCTGCTGCTTCAGCTGTAGCATTATGGAATAATTGACACATTTTAATACAGTGATTCTGTTTCTATTTTGACATTTTCAGAAGATGTAAAAATTGAAATTTAGCTAATGGTGAAGCAGCCTATGAATAAAAATAAAATTAAAAGGAAGTGTTGTGGTTGAAATGTGCACATGGATGTCTGAATTTGTCATTGTTTGGACAAGTTATCTGGGAATTACAGTTATTCAGCTGCATACCAAAAATATAAATTCAAATGCAAGAATATGCAGTACCTTGTTAAAGAAGCTGAATGGACACATTGTTATGGCTGCTGCAATGACTCAGTTGTTCTTTAGGGATGAAGGACACCATGAAAGCTGATGCTTTAACAAAAGGATGTTTGTCAAAATTTTTAGGACTAAATAAGCTTGCCTGTTGCAGGAGCTGAGATTGTTAGTGATTTTATTACATACATTTTTAAGCAAAAATCCCAACAAAAATTTCTTCCTACACCAAGGTCACTAATGGGGTACAAAGTGAACTATCATAACATGTTTTTAGCATGAATTTGAGTTCTTTCTTATTTCTAACTACAGAATTTAGCCTGATAACAACACAAATGACCTTGAAATAACTTCTGTGAAATTTTAAGTCACAAACAGACAAACTTTTGACAACTTTTGACCTTAAACCGTCGTAATCGGGGACACAGGGGATTTCAGCAGATTTCATCACCCAATTTTTTATGCACTTCATAAAACATAGAGGTAGGTATGTTATTTATTAATATCCCCCCACTTTACATGTCAACACAGTCAACAGGGCTAAACAACAACAACAACAACAAAAACCATGAGTGCATACAGAAGTGGGACCTTTAATATTCAAACTAATTTAGTGTTTTGGCTTAATAAGCCTCGATGCGTAAAGCTGTTTTTTTCTTCTTTGACAAGACTTTGATGGGGGAACTGGCTGGCACGTCACTCTGGAGAAGTGACTTGCGGCGGCAGCTGTCTGCATTTGACACTGTGAACTGCAGAGGCTTCTTATTTCCAGAGGAAGCCATCACCTGTCAAGCATCACTAATGTGTTTATTGTTACTGGAAAGATCAACTTGTTCCCCTCTGGTTATTTTAGAGAGGAGACAGTAGGAGGAGGTTCACTGTGGTGCAAATTAATGTGCCATTGAACTGTTTTAGTGCCTTAAACTTGTTTTCCTAAATAAGTATCTCACTTTATTATTTACAGTCTTATATATAATATGTGCATAGACAGATTTAGAGATAAAGTACCTCAAGGCACAGAAATTTAAAAGGAGGCCCAAAACTGCATTTAAATGGGTGCAAGACACTCTGATTCAAAGACACACAAAATAATTGTTCTTGTTTGTAGTTGTTTTGTCTCTTGTTTGTGTTTTATCTGGTTTGAGTCATTTTCTGTCTCCTTTGGTGGTCAACTTGAGCTTCTTTGTTCTTGTTATGTGTCTCTTGGTAGTCGTTTGATCTCTTTGTGGTCATTTTGCATCTTGTTGTGTCACTTTGTAGTTGTTTTGCATCTTACTTATAACCATTTTGTGTCTTTTTGTGGGTTTTAAGCTTCTCTTTGTTGTCCTTTTGTTTCTGTACTCATGTGAATGACTTTGGAACAAGAAACATGAATAGTCTCTTTAGACAAAGGCTCTGTACCAGGGGGGCCCTGTGTCCCTTTGAGGTAAGAACCTATACAGAGATGTTTCAGCCAACTAAAAAGGATTTATGTTACGAGGGAGACTGGTGAGACGTGTCCTTAGGTTACCCTGTCCGGCTGGATGGATTAGGAGTCACTCACTGACCCTCATTTCGATAAAATACTAAGTGCGTACGTGTTTGAGAAGGAGAGTGAGAAAGAGTGTGTATGTGTGTGTCTGGGACAAGCAGTTAATTAAATTGAAGCAAAGAAAAAATAGCAAACAAATCAAATATTCATCAACCTTGAGCTCTACCTCTCCCTGGTTCCTTCTTTCCTTCTGGAGGTAATTGGTTGACACTGCAGATGTATGTAGTATGTGAGGCCTACGTGTTATTGGATTTCACATGTGTCAGAAAACAAGTCGACAAATTTGGGCAGAATTTAATGAGAACCTTCCGCTTTACACTTAACTAAATCAAGAGAGTTGATGTTTATTAACTCACCCAGAGGGATGAAACTGTAAAGGTGAAGCTTTTTTGTCTTTGTGTCTTGTAAAGTAATGAAATCTTTTTTTTTCTTTCTTTCTTTTTGGCTCAACACTAACAGTTTCAACTGCATCTGCATCGTGCATGATTCATCTTTCTGAACTAATATGAGACCTGCACCAGTACATGTACCAGCCTGAAATATAAGGACTCAGGATTGTAAGACAGTTCCAAGACATCTGGTGTCTTTGGCTGTCTGACCACCTAAACTAAACTGAGCCTGGTCTCTGAGTGTTTTCTGAGCCTTTTAGAGGCATTTTGGGGTTAATTAAGATGGAAAATCTTAAAATATATTTTTTGCTATCATGTGAGCACAGATATGGTTCCATGTTATGAAAGACTTATTTGTACACTTGGACCACCTTAACTGAAGGATATATACATCTTTGCTTACTTGAAAAGACTTAAATAAGGTTGTGAGGTTCAAGCACTTTTCTTTCTGTTAGGTAATGGAGCTACTACCATCATCTGGTCAGGTTTGTTTAACACGAGAACAAGAAACAAGGGGAAGCAGAGAGCTCACTCTAAAGCTTAATCCACACATTAGCCTCTCTGCAGTAAATCTTACAGATCAGTATAGTTCGTCTTATTAGTTTAATAGAGACACTGAAATGTTAAAAATATGTAAAAGTTCTGTGCTGTTAGGTGGATCTTTGAGTTATACAGTGAGCCGGGCAAGCTGCTTGCCTCCAGCTTCCAGTCTTTACAATAAGATAAACTAATAGTCTCCTGGCTGTAGCTCCATTCACCTTCTAATCTTACTTGCTGTGAATAAGCATATCTCCCCAAAAGGTCAAACTCTCCCCTTTAAACTAATTGACTATTGTTAAACCATTGCTGGGCTTCTTCCTAAAGCAGGGAGACACTGTATTTCAAATCTTCTGGTCTACTCTGCCGTTCTTTGTACGTGGATTATTTCTGCAGCAGAGTATGTAAATGCTGTTCATTGAAAATGACCCCAATGATCAAAGAGACAAGATTATATTCAGAACATGTTTATATTCATGCATGTCTTAACAGCACTAGAACTTTATAAAAGTTATAACATAGGAGTAAGTTCCACTGGTGGTAAAAAGTCATGAGCAACAGTCTTAAAATATCCTCTTAAATTGTGCGATGCCTGCAAGCTAGTTCAGATGGTCAACTTGAGCCGCACTGCTATACTTACATGTCTGCCTCACTCTCAGTAATCATCTACTATACACACCCCGCAAATTTGGCGTTATATTTAAACTTCAAAAAATTTCCCATCTCTCTTTTTTGCTCTGCCTGTGCTGTGGCTGCCCTGCATCAGTGCTGCTGCCTGTTTTTCCAGCCTCAGCATCCACCTACAGCCTCCAACTGGTAGTTAAATATATTTGCTCATCACTCCCTGATATGTATTTGCAATTATATCTGCTGGGAGTGACAAGGTTAGAGCCAAGATGTCAAGCTCTAACTATGGCTTGCTGCAGTAATAAACAAATTATGACATATTTTGTTTGACTTAAGTGTATTTTGTCTGGTTGCCCCTTTAATCATCATTATCTATCTTTAAACTGAAACTCCAGATAAAATAAACCTTTGAACTTGTGTTTGAGGAGATGATAGGGCCTCTTTTTTTTTACACCTTTGGTGTGCTTTACTCCCCAGACACGACACCTTCGCTCACTGTCAACCATGTTAACCGGTGTCTGTGTTCTGTTATTTTGACACCTGGCTAAATATCACAGAGGCAGAATCTAATTCCAGCTGTGAGCCTCGTTCCGTTGCTGCAGGTGTAAATTCCTCCTGTCAGAGTCCTTCGTCAACATGGAGATGCTAATTTATTGGGAGCTTTAATTAGCGCGAGGACTCAGGTGGAGAAGTGTCACACACATGATTCAGCTTAACCTTTCGCTTTGATTTCCCTCAAGCCTGATTTCTGGTATTCACTGGAAAACAACTCTGTTTGCCCCCTGTCACTGTGCAGCACTTTGAATGTTTGTGATCTCCGTTTTTCAGGTGCTTCAAGTAAATATACTTGCCTATATTTATACTAGGATTAATTATTGTGTTTTAGCAATGTCCCTATAGCCTTCTAGCGCTTTTGTTACATTACTTTGATCTTTCAGCTCTTTGACTGTTTGAACTGATGTATACACTGGTGTATAAATAAACCCTTCAGGTGTCTGTCTTCTATCAGAATCCATTATCTTCCAGTGCATCCTCTTGCATCCATTTAATTTGCTCTGAGGTAAAAGATAACAGAATGAATCTATTAGAAGCAACCGTAGGCTTTTAGGCTCAATTGTCCGAGATGACCAAAGATTGTTTCTAGATAAAAATGAATTAGTAGAAGAAAAAGTATGAAACCTCTGATGTTTGTCTGCTATTTTGAAAAAGTTATTTTGCAAAGAAACCTTGTCTACTGAGTTTGATGTGTTAAAAGAAATTCTTGTGATAGTTCACATTATTGGTACAAAAATGCAGCCCACATGTTGGGATGATTGTCTCACCTCTTAGGAGAAAAGAAAGTGTCAAAAGCAAGAGCTGACACTTGTTTCACCGCCAGAACAGTGGTGGACTGGAAATAAAAAAAATTCAGCTCTAAAAAACTCCACTGAGCTGGTTTAACACTCACACACCCGAGACAGGTATGTATGAAATAATCGAGAGGATTATAAGCAGGACTTTTACTGGATCAGTCACATATGTGATCACAGCAACTCAGTGTCCCTGTAGAATTTATGTTCATATTGTGCGATTCTGCACCTCATGACCTAATGCCCGAAAGCCTCTTCAGGAAATTGTGAGCCCATAAGTATGCAGCAAAGGTGGAAAGGAAGGGCAAGAGGGTCAGGGTGGAGTGGAGTGAGTGGAGTCCTGTGTGTGCGTGTGTGTGTGTGTGTGTATGAGTATTCACTGAACAAACTTTTTGCAGATAAAACTCCACTTTTCCTTGGTTGCATTATTCAATGTGGCAACTCTTATATCATCATTAAGATTTGCTCATATTGTTATGCATATTATTCTGTTATTTCCTAAAAATGATCACAATAGATTTACATTACAGTCAGGCTTGCCATTATGATGTTATTATATGAAGTAGGTATTTTGTGAAAGTGAACTAGCCACTGTAATGCAGAATCACTCATTTGTCCATGAGACACATGGACATTTAGTTTATCGCTGCAAAACCATTTAACATTCAGAGTGTAGACATCAAAATTACAATAAAAATGAAACAATTTCACTCTCATTACGTACAAATTAGGTCATATTGCTAATCTGTAGGAGTATTTCATGGGTAAAATGTTGAACTGTTGTTTTTTGCAGACCTGTCTTTCAAACAGTTTATGTATTATTCTATGAGCAGTTCCAAAATGACATACAATGAATCTACAAACGGGCCATTTCCACTTAAACATTATTCAGGTAATCCAGTCACATAGTCTAGAATGTAGCACCTTCTGCATAGATTATAAATCATGTCAGCATCGACTGTGCAGGCAAAGTGCAGGCAAAGACTTCGGCAGCCTGCTTTGTTTGGAAACGCTGCTTCGGAGTACAGTGCAGGTCAACCAGCTCACTGGAATAAAAAAATAAAAAGTGTTACACCAGATGGCCAGTCTGCACCTGCAATATGTAAAACGTGTTTTTGGTGCATCTTAAATACAAATGAATATTCAGGTTCCAGCCAATTTTAGGCATTTTAGTCAGTTACTGCAATGCCTTGCAAGCAGTTCATACTATAATCATCAGAATATCAGTGTGTAATTGATAAGCATTGGACTGTACTACTACTACTCCAGGTGTAAAAGGAGATGCTAAATGGTTGTGCTATTCAATAACTGGCAATAAAATCATAAAAATTGCATACAAGATGTTTTCTGAACAATATATCATTTTTCATCTGTTAAGCTTCAAAATCTCAGGTGAAGAGTCTCATCAAAAAGCTTTAATTTATATTTCAGATTTTCAGATTTTATCGTTCCAATTCAGCGTTGTTACTGCAAGTACTTGCTAATGTCTGACTGAGTATCACTCTGCAGGACATGCAAAAGGTAATCCAATTAATTTTTGTGCTAATTTTTTTCTATTAGAAACTCTGTAATAGAAGGCACTGAACATAAACATTTGATGGAAAAATGAAACTTTTCATCACAATTATATTTTTTTTATTTTTGGCCACTTTTTTGGCTTGAAAAAACTGAGTCAATTTATTTATGTTTTTACGTTAACTGGAAGGTAAAAGCAGATTTCTCTCTTAAATGAATGTTGCAGTGGAGTGCAGTGGAGTGTATCTCAACCCAACTCAGTTATTACAGTATTTTTTTGGAGGGAGTCAATGAAGTCTGCGAGGAAGGAAAATGGAAGATTGTCCAAAATAGGATATGTGCTGTCAAAACAGAGTAGTCAAGATTTATTTTGAGTAGCCTTTGTTCTGCATGATGTCAGTTAAAACCTTTCAATGGATCTAATCTGGTTGCATAAGGTGATAGACACATTTAAACCAGGTAATTTCTCTGTTTCATAATCGTTTTAATGGTTGTGAATTTGTCACGTAATCTCATAAAAGAGATTCTTATCAGATGCTATTAAAGCTAATTATATTATTCATACTCGCACAATTAGGTACATCCTTGAGAGTCACTTTGAGGACTGTGAACTGATCTCAACTTTAGATGAAGAAGTAGGACATGAGCGGAATGTATACATTGTGAAATCATTAAAATAAACATACAATCCTGAGCTGAGGAGCTGCAACAATTTTAGTCACGTCACTTTAGCCGAATGTTTACTTTGAGGCAATTAATGTAACATGGTCTTGTGTTCATGAATTAATTTCATTCACACAGACAGAAATCAGAGATGGGCCTTTCAGAGTGCATTTAACTGACAATCGAGATGTGAAGTAATTACAGAGCAGAATTATCGATCGAGCTGGAGTTCAAAGGATCCGTCAAGTCTTGCCAGCTTTGAAAAGATCACAAAGTTCCTCAAAGGTTATCTCACGTGTTGGCAGGCGTCTGGGGCATACAGGCCCGTCACTTGCCCTCAATCCCAACTGTCACTCAAATTTCAATCCAATTCTAAATTTCAAACCTCTCCCCTTCACAATGACACCCAGCCTTTTGAGAGAGACTTTAAAAAGAGGATGAACTCTGAGCTTGGCTAGTCAAATCAATCTAGTCACGGTGGAGGACCGGAGTGGTTTATTACTGGGAGGGCTGAGGAGCTCGCCGATCAGCTTTCTAATATCGCTGTGATCCTCTTCTCTTTTCTTACCTAATTGAATTCTCCAGGAGAGATGCCCCTCAGCTCCAGATTTATCATATCCCGAAATTGGAGGAGACTAGCTCCATGAAGGACGTGCGCAGAACATTTAATCCACTCCTTGTGCTGTAAGTTGAGCCCCGTGGTCTCTGCCAGGACTTGACTTATCCCACTGACGGCTACTGGCCTTCAGGGAGGTGTTTTATTCAGAGTGGCCCGAGATGAACAGGAGCAGCAGCAGGAGGTGCTCACATCCCATATCAAATATGCTGCCTGTCATTTACAGTATGACCACCGTTCACAACAGATGGCATCGTAATCTGATATCAAAGCCTCTTAAATGCAGCTCATTGCACAATATGTCTCTCTCTACTTCGAAATTTTCTTTCCCTCCACCTCTAACTTTCTTTCTCTTGCAGTTATATATTTCCTCTCCTCTCCTCTCCTCTCCTCTCCTCTCCTCTCCTCACCTTTCCTTTCTACTCTGCAGTAATGAATGGTTTTGACATCAAAGATAAGATAACTGGGTGGATTGTTTTTCAAAGCCACTTCATCAGGAAGGTGGTCGATCACAGAATGTGGTGTCATGTTAACATAAAGATCGAGTGTGGATAAGTGGGTGAATCATAAAGTGGAGACGGTTGTGAAGTTGTGGATCATGTTACTGTGGCAGATCTCATGACTAACACAATAAGGAACTGTCTCTCATTATTTAGCTTTGTGACATTCAAATCCTGTCCTCTCCTCTTCTAGTCTGTCAAGCCCTGTCCTGTCCAATTCGATATATTTTATATCTGCTATATTGTATCATATTGTAATCTATATCCTACCTCTTTAAATTCTTTTTTCTATTTTATTGTAACATGTCTTTTTCTATCATATTCTGAGTCTTTTCTCTCTTTTCTTCTAACCCATTAAATTAGACCTTAAATCTTATATCCTATACTATTCTATCTCATTTCCTATCCTATATCTTATTCTATCCCATTGAAAGATAGGTTCCTTTACTGAAGTCTCATCTAATCCAATCATATATTCTGTCTTATATTCTATTTTAACATATTTTCTCTTCTATCTCATGTTGTACGTCCCTGCCTGTCCAATCCTTTCCTTTTCCAGTCCTATGTTATATTCTACCATGACTTATCCTACCTTGCCCTATATCGAATACTATCCTTTCCTTTTCAATTTTATTTCTGGCTTATGGTATTTAATATAATAAGTTGGATATCCTTTGGTATCTTATCCTGTATCATGTTCTGTTTTGTATTGTAATTTATTCTATTCCATCCTTTTCATCCATTATTTTTTAATCCTATATCCTATTCAAGGTACAAGGTTCCTTTATTTATAATTCTACAACACAGTTTTGTACAACAAAATGCAAGCTGCAGTTTTTTTTTAAATGCTACTCACAAAAAATAAAAAATAAATGCAGTAAATGGATGAATAAGTAATGGGTCATAAAAATAAACTATTTTTTTATGGAAGATGAATTGGGGAATCTCACAGTCTGACGCCTGGAACACACTGGCTTTGTAAGCAGCACGGATGCATCTGCCTGGCTGAACTGCTGTGACTTGTGCGCCCGTGGTGCCCACGAGGACAGTACTGCTGCTACTGCCAGCTCTGTCTTTCTAAGATGAGTTTGCCTTTGATGACCATCGGTAGCGTGTGCAATGGGATTTTTTTTAAGCACTTTCAGATAGAGAGGGGTAGGTTACGTGTCTGTATGACTGTCAACAGATCATTTTCTGTCTACATTCACTAAAAAACTACATATGTTAAAGGATAAAAATAAGCAAGACCCCTGTATGTTTATATGATGTGCTGCCATACACATTGTGTGGCTGCTAACATGGGCAATGAAACAAAAAGCAACAGGATCTGTGATGCACACTCACTGCTCACACAGCCAGTTGGTTCAAAGCATGGTGGGGGGGCTTTTCTGTAGTCTGTTGGTATGTCAGAGGACACTTATGTATCACTTGCCAAACAGCAGCATGTACAAAAATGCTGTGGCTGAGGTGGATAATCCTTGATTATATTGTAATTTCAACATAATTTTCTCTTCTATCCTATCAAATCTTTTTCCTCTCCGTTCTAATTCTAATCCGTCTTTTTTAACTACCCTCTCCTTGTCTGTCTGTGCCGTCCTGTCCCACTTTTCTTCACAGTAAACTGCCTTCCGTAGTGTAATCAGAAATATGACCATATTTATTATGTACATTTATGGTCTCACATTTTGAGATTATATCTAGTGTGTGCAAAGATGGAAGTTTAAACAAGATCAGATGTATCATTCCAGTAATTATGCAGATGTCTCCAGATGGTATGTATTTTAAGTACACTGCATATCTCTGTGATTATGGTCTCCCACATTTGCATGCAGTATGGCGGTTCTGGCAGAAATCCAGTGCTGTACGATCACTCATTTGATTAAACATTATCATGCTCAGCAGGACAGTGGGCTCGTGGAAGAGTTAAGGTTTACTTGCTGACAGCAGCAGAAAGCCCTCAGATTCTTGCCAGTGTTTTGTTGTGGTTGTGAATGAGAAGTTCTGCCCTTCATCATCCACTCTCTCACCGGCTTTGAGTCTAACGAAACCTACCTGAGATTAGAATCATTCATATTTTTTTGTTGTTGTATTTTTTACATTATTTAGTATCTCAGTTTAGATATTTTTTTTTTAATCTCTTTTTTTTTGGTCAACGTGTAGATCATTTATGGTTTCATTCATTCAAGCTCTTCTCTTCTGTCTAACAAAGAAAAAGAGGTGTGCTGTGGATTGTTTCATCTATGATTCTTCTTGTTCGCATCAGTAACACACAGTCCATGTAGTGGTTCAGATTATTTCATTTTGACCGGAGTTTTTTGGAAATGTTTCAAAGCTCTGCTGTGGAATTTCACTCATCCACTATTAGAAAGTTATATGAAACACTTTTCAACAGAAATTGTACATTAACTTGCAAATTTTCTGAGACATAGTGAATAACTCATAGATTAGCACCATTTAATATTTTTTATGTTAAAAATGACTCAGTGAATAAATGGAAGGAGCTGGCTGTAATGAAACCCATAGAAAGTAATCCCTCATCTCTGCAGTTTTTCTCAGCTCTACAGAGCATTTCAGCATCTTGTAATTTGTTTTGGTTTTACAGTTTTATTGTTATATTGACTGTTACCAATCTTTTTATAATCTACTTAGATTAGTTAGCTGCAAACTGAAGCACATAATGGAGCATTTAGCTACAAAAGCCTCTCCATTAAGAAAAACTAACTTTTTTTTTTAATATAAAATTTGAGCTTTATGACTAGACACACCAGAGCAAAAAGGCTGTGGTATTCCTTTTTGCTAAAAAAGGTAAAAACCTACAACAACCAGAATGCTTTGTGTCAGGTTAAACCAATGAATGCTCCTGCAGGTGTGATGCACTGTGAGTCAGGTAGCTCTTGGTTTTGGCTTCTTTTGTTGTGAAACAGCAAGGAAAATGGCAGCTGGTGGGTAACCAACAGTCTTTTACAACAGCCAAATAGTGCATTGTTTTTCCTTTCTGGAGAAATTTGGAAAGAGACAAAACATGAACATAATCTTTGTTGATATTTGATCGACACTGTGTGGTTTTACAGCTTGGTGTGAGTTTGTTAAGCCGCCCCTGTTATCCAGCGGTCTTTTGCTGGCAAATAGGTGGGAGTTCTGGGTGCAGGGATGATGAAGGAAAGTTTAATATAGTCCATTTGCACAAACTGCCTACACTGTAGTGATAGAGGCAAATGGCAAAATATCCCTTAGAGTTCTTGGTTGCCATGAAAGAATGCAGATCGAGTCAACTAGGTTTTATACATATATTTTTATCTTAATGAACAAGACGCTTACAGAGCTCAACTGCACTTTGAATAATGCCTGTATTTAAGTTCCAGCGCATTAAATGGTGCAATGATAGCAACTTTGAGTTGACAGTGCTGATGCATTCTGCTTATTATCCCGCACAGATGGAGGTATACAGTGCTGAAAGTGACATTGGTTGATATGCAGATCCATCGCCTTCTGAGTTTCTGCCGAGTAACTCCACTATGGAGCTGAATCCGGAGAGGATCACAGTCTGATGACACTTGGCAAAATGGCACACTAATTATAGTCATTTTCATTTTGGGCAGAAAGGCTTGAGCTTAGTCATGTGCGAAGTGTTGATACCTTTCAGAGCATGGACCAATGCTTTCACAGTGTTTGGCCCTGCCAAAACTCTGCTGCGGATTGGCTGAGCCTGTGGCGAACAGTGACACTCCGGCTTAGGTAGTTTCCACCCAGGGCTGGATCGGCAAACCAGTGACACAGAGCAGTCTAGGGGCAGCCATGGGATGGTATCCTGGCTGGAAATATTAACAGTGCTAAAACATTCTGAGCTGATGGCTCTGGCATGGCTTCAGAACAGCACAGCTCTCACACAAAGAGAAGTGAACTGAATGGTAAACTGGCTGACACTTATTTTCACTCTGTACAGAGCTGCACTTAGAGTTTAGTTTTAGACACAGAATAACATAAATAAATCACGAGAGTCCCTATTATACACTAAATGATTCAGTGTGACTGAGAATCCTCACAGACACTCAGTATCAGAGTTTCACAGTTCATTATTTTCACACAACAGAGGAGATTCTAGAGTTCAGCGGATGCTGATTTCTGAAAATGAATCTCAATACTTGACTGACCACAAACACACACTCACACACACACAGACACAGGCACAGAAAAAATAAGCAGCTACAATAGCCCAAAGGCTACAGTGGTGTCTAGATTATGTAAAGCCTTCTTACTGCAACAAACAAATGATCAAACATCGATGGGCTTTGTGTATGTGTGTTTCTAATGGCTTAATAACTTGAATTAATAACCAGGAAAGATATTATTAGAATCAGAAATAGATTTTGACCCTTTTTTGTACCGAATTTAATATTATGAAAGCAGAAAAGCACCAAATACTAGAAGTTTATTTGAAATGATGTTGGAGAAAAAGAACTGCAGGTACAGAATAATATGAATAGATAAGAAAATACAGCACCTTCTTATAAAAATAGTTCTTACTGTGATTATTATTGACAAGTGTACCTGTGGTTGGAAAATATTGACGATGGAGAATATTAAGGAAGGCATTATTTTACATGCACTACAACTACAGTAACTACACAGTCTTTCTAGTGCTTTTATTAAAGCACTGGATAGCATTGTTGCCCAAAAAAAGGCCAGGTCCACTGGGACCAGCATTTAGTAGAGGAAACTGTTTGGCTGATCGGTCTATAAGTCAGGCCATCCCTACCCTGGAGGATCAGTCCCAGGGAAACCTCTGATAACTAAAGCAATCAATTGAAATTTCATTCCCTCTATTTTTTCATTTTGCTTTGTACTGAGCTGATCGACTCTCCTCTCTCTCTCCCTCCATTTGTCTGTCCCCATGGATTTTCAGATGCAGTTGCTGGAAAAATTGGACTTTATCCTTAGCTCTGAATCCATCGTTTCTATGCAGGGGAATCATTTTTAATATAGCTGTAATTTGGTCAATTTTTCCTGTCACTTTTATATCGATATCATATTCTCCAGCTCACAGTGTCCGCTGTTAATGTAATTGAGACAAATTGTCCCAATTTGCCAGGTTTTCATATTTTCCCAGTAAAAAGTGCGGCGGAGAAGAGCAGAAGACTAGTGGGCCCATTTGTTTCCATGCTGTTCCTATCTGCCAATATGAACACTGAACCATTTTTAAAATTTAACATTTATTCTTCAAAGGAAGACTCACTGAGCATGCATGCTTATTTTATGGCTTGTGACCAACACAGGGGTGGAATGAGAGAGGAAAACGAGTTATAGATTCCTTCCAACGCACTGCGCCCGCTGGAGGGATCACTTGCAAGGCACTTCTGACCCAAATCCTCTGGGGAAGCTTCTCAGTGTCAGTGTGTGTATGAACATGAAGCAGGGTGGAGCCCAAACACGCCTCTCTGGAGAGAGAAAGGTGAAAAAGTTCACCCAGCTCCCCTTTTGGCTTTGTATATTAATACTGTTGCAGGAGGCCATTTTATAAATTCAACTCTGGCCAACAGATGGAGGGCAGATATAATTTCATAGGCTCATACATTAGGAAAGAAGCTGGTAAATCTGTCTCCCTGTGCCCATGATTGCATTTGCATAGAGGTAACAGACATGGGTTTGTCTCAGAGCAAAAGCTGAGCGATCGCACTACTTGAATCCCATTTATAAGCTTTGAATGCCAAATGTCCTTCATGATTGGTTTGGAGGATGCCTTGTTCCACTCTACCAGTTGCAGTAAATGTTGAGGGAAATGGCTTCCTTTCCTCTGTTTTTCACATTGTTACTTCCTCTGTGACCTTTTCATGCACCTCCCGGCCCCTTCTTTACAATGCAGCTCACAAACACTTATGAGCCCGGCATAAAAAACCACACAAAGGAAAGCAGGTTATCTGATTGATGTTAGGCGTGTGCTCTAATCTAGAGGAGTGCTACTTCACCAGCGCGTCCCCACTCTGAAGTGTTGAGGCTGTGGAAGAGTGCTGCTCTGCCTCTATAAAAACAGGGAGGGAGGCAGAATGTAGATCAATATCCCAGGAACACACCAGAGACATTCTATTTTATTAAACATTTTCCCATTAAGGCGGTGGCGCGAGCGTTGTGGATCATCCCAACAAAGTCGTAAATCACAGACAGACAGCAGTATTGGAAACAAGGAGCGAAATCAGACGAGATTACAAAGAAACAGAAGATATTTGGTTTTGTGCTACTGGGAGCCTCATGTATCTTGTTCTCATATTATCACATATTCCAGCTAGGAATTGGTTCAGTGAAAGTATAGCATCAGAACCATCTCATGGTCATCACCATGCACGTCTGTATGTTACAATCAGGGCTCACAAGCTGCCCATCTCAAAGTTACCAGCCAAACAACCAGACCGAAGTCACATAGGTTCTTCTTATTTCTATTTGCAATCTCTATATTTTATACAATATCTGATCAAATTGTTATGCATGATGTGTTAGGAAACACTTATAGAATTAGAGAATTAGAAAATTATCACCAGACTTTGGAGTTCCCCTTAATGCTACAATGAATATTAACATCTCTCAACTCATTGTTGTGACTTTATGACCACCAACTGCTTTGATTGAGTCTCACTACTCTCATTAATAATGTTTCCAGCCACAGTAGGCATCTGTTTCCAGCAATAAAAGCTCTAAAAAGCAACCTGCCCTGCATCTAATTGTAGACAGACAAAGACAACCACTCGCTGAGTGAACATAGTGAAACATTTAGTCATTAAACATGCAGATTTTTACCTCAAGTGTTGGTGGTGGCCAAAAAAAATGTTAAGGAGGGTAAATATTGGATTTCTTTCATTGGCTGGCCGGAAACACAGCTTTAAATGAATGCTCATGTGCTACATGTCAGCTAGAAATGTAATAGACCAAGTGTTTGCTAACTAGTTCCCCATATCAACTTTTAAAGGGTGTTAATACATCAGTGTTGTGTTTATAGCATGTGGTGTCCAAGGAAAATCAATTATTACCACTTTAACGGGCCACAACCATATGTTCATGTTAGAGAATCCAAAGCCTCGCATTATGAACTTGTTGAAAGAAGGGTGGTAACTATTTGCATGCCAGTTCCAGTGAAGTTTGTTTTTTTCCAGCTAGGGAAACACAAATAATCAAAAGTGAGGAAATGCACATAAAACCCTAATTAGATGTCACATGGATGAATGTGATAAACAAGAAGGCAAGTAAAGATGTGCCATTTTCTCAAAAAACTTAAAGTCCCCTGACGCAAATATTCTAAAAAAATGTCCCTACATGTACTCAGCCCTGCTTCACACATTAATTACTGCTCAGATTCGTTCTTTGCTCCCCCATAGTTTTGTCATTAGCAAACATTCATACATCACTGTTGTTGCTGAAGGAGAGCAGATAGCTCCTTATTTTTCATTAGAGCATAAGCATCAGTTGCATATGGTTAGGGTTGAATATGTATTTGTATGCATCATAAAAACATTTTTATTTTTATCATCATTTGCAATCAGAGGTCATTAATGGGTGAAACTTGAGAAATGCAGCTGTGAGACATTGCCTTTTTCATTATCTCTCCATCAATCTCTCCCAGCTGAATTAGCTTGATGCACAACTCAGTGGCTCCACAGGTTTCTCTCTCTCTCTCTCTCTCTCTCTCCAATACCTCCATCTCTTTTAACACACTAATAAAAATCCAACAACAGCACAACAAAGCGACTGTCCATGATTTAACACAGCACCCCATCATCACAATATTGCTTCTTCATACATAATGTTACCGTCTACAAAAATACAGCGTGTCTGCACAACAACTGTAATTTACTCTCCATTGATGGCCTATTAATAAGTAAATAAGGGAAATTTTATCATAGCTCCAGTCCTCCCACCTGTCCTCTTTTTTCTCTCATTTTATTTTTATACAAGCAATAGGAATAGTAACTAAATTAAATCAGATTTTTTACGATATTCCATATGTAGAGCAAGAGCTTTGTACAAAAGAAATTAAAGGTTGGTGCTTTATATGTCCTGGTAGGCTGGTTGTATTCAGTGATTAGAACAAATAAAATCTTCGGCTCATAATTAACGTTTAAGGTTTTCTTTTATTCATCATCTCCAAGCAGTGATGTGATTTCACATTGTGCTGCCTTTGCTTTACTGAAACATCAACCCTGATCTAGAACAATCCAGTTCGTGATGTCCTAAACGGTATCCTTCACTTCCTTCAAATTCTGCTTTTGTTCTGTCGTTTCTTGTGTTCACCTATTAATAAATTAAAAACAGCATATTCACAGAAGCCCAGAACAAGCTAGCAGGTAGGGGTTGAGTGCATAGCCCAGGGCCACCGCAACACAACAGATGGCTGTTGCTGGGATCGAATCTGTTACTGTTTGGTTCCAGGGTGTTCTCCTCAAGCACCGCACCACCCTGCCACCCAGTTCAGATTGCACTTTGTTGGAGGCCATTTTCTAAAGCAGATGGAAGGTTGTAATTTCATAGGCTTGTATGTTAGAGAACAAGCTGGTGGAGCTGCCTGAACAATTTGTTCTGATAGTATCCTACTCATTTCCTTTGTACTTGCTAGTTAATAATCAAGTCATGTCATGGCAAATCTATTTAGAAAGCCATTTAAGAACACAGGGTTGTCATAAAATAGTGCACAGAGAACAAATAAAGACAGATAATAGAGAAGAGGCAGAAATAAGAGAGCCAGACTGTCATTCTAATCCTGTTGTTGTGAAAAAAAACCCCTTGCTTCCCTTTTCACATCTTCTTTCTTCTGTGCAATATTTATTTAGACAATGCGACATTTTAAAATTATTGTACTGCCTGACTCATTGTAAGTCTTCACGAGAGTGTCTACTAGAATGAGTGAAATTTCAAATGTAAGCAACTTCATTACTTTTCAAATTACGTTGATTTTATTTTTGTGCCATTGTGTTTGTGCATTCTTCAAGGATCCGGGGATAGCAGGATGGAGATTGAATGCCCCTGTATTATCATAGCATCTTCAGTATTCATATCAATCTTTTCACAGCAGTCTAATCCACATGTCTATTCAGTGTGCCGCGGACAATCAGAGGTTTGAAGCAGGCAGGCTGCTCAGGTCTGCAGGGAGGCGTTGCCTGCTTCCTCCGTGCTGTTTGTTGACAGCAGCTTGATGAAAATGGGGATCGTGCTAAATTATATCACCGAGCATAAAGCAGTGCTACAAATAAAACCTTTTGTGCTCGCATAAATGATGATGATTTTTTTTTTTCATAACACCATATTGCATCTGTATCTTTCTATCTATGGTGCACAATATTGTTAAAATTATGTCCCAGTGATGCAAGCTGGTCATATTGCCTTGTGTATTTAATCACTTCAGCTGCCAAATCCCCTTCCCATTGAGGACAGAACAGTATTAAAGTGTCAAAGTATTTCAGTGCAACAAGTTAGCCTGGAGAAGTGTAAATAAAAAACACTGCCAAGACCAAAACAAGGTTCAGTGTACATTAGCTTTTTTAATAAGATAAGTAACTGGTCAGCAGTTTTTCATCTGGCAGATCTTTTTGTGACTCTGCAGGAAAATCTCGAAAATTATATTTCTACTTGCAATTATTTAAACATTTTGCAATTTTCCATAGCTTTATATTCCAAGAAATTTGCTTTTATGTGACTTAGGGAAGAATATGCTATTGCTACTGTACCATTAAACCTAGTGCTCACACCTGCACTCAATATGATGTCTTTCCATTTATTTTCTTTTCAAGTCTAGCTTGCCCTGAACTACAAACTCACTATCGTTGAAAAGCTGTAAAAACTCTCTAATGCTAAATATGGCTTCTCTTTGGTCCTGAGATCAAGATTCGTCACACTGGGGCAGAGAAGTTCCTTAGGAAATAGAGAGCGGTCTCGCAGTTGCATTTCAGGAGTACATAGCATGACTCAGGATTTTTGCATCAGGGAGTTTTTTTGGGGGGGGGTTTCAGTTATTTAAGAACAGGAATCTTGGTATTTTTAAAGTAATTTCTTAGGTTTAATGTTTGCTCAGCTATTACATAACTTTATCCTCTAGTGGTTTGTTTTGTAGCATCTACTATTAATATAATAACATTTGGTCGATTACTTTTAATTAGAAATATCTAAGGTACAACATCCTTTAAAGGTCATTCAAATATTGGATAAATAAGATTCAGTCTTTCTGTGGTGTCTGAAAAGGCTGTATGTTTTTACATTCTGTTAACCACCATGATGAATCCTGCTTCTGTAACTAAAGCATAATTTCTTTTTTGTGTCTTATTTTCACTTATTCAAAACTTAAAAACATGTTTTTATCAGGGATGTATGAAAGCCAGGAGCGGCCAAGGTTGCTGTTGATTTTTTCATTGTTATCTCAAGATCACAAAAAATCATCTCATTATCACCAGATAACAGGGTGTTGTCTTGTGATAATGGGGTAAATTAATGCATTATCTCGAGATAAGAGAACTCGTTTTAATTTTTTTCCCATTTACTCATTGTCAAATAAACTTCATTCAAACTTAAAGGAAACAAGTAAAAAAAAACATAGCAGAACCAATGCAGTTTGTTAGTCGACTGTTCCAATAGTCACCAGCTCTGGTTTGGTTCTAATGTGCACATTTTCACTGAGTTGTATGTAAAAGTCCATGTTGGTGATGCTTGACTGTCCTCCTGATCTACTTGCCTTAATCTGTTGTGTCATTGTTAGTCCCTGTCAGTCCTGCTTAGTACTGTTAACGCTTTCATCAAACTGGCCTAAGTTGATCTTCGTTACTGTGTTTGCTGTTATCAGCCACCTAAATATTCACTTATCCAGTGCACCAAGCTCCTGTTACAGTTCAACTGATCAGCTAAGAGGGCTAACTTAACCAGCTGTAAGGCAACTACTGGCTACAGCAAAAGGTATAATGAACAGAGGTGCAGGGTTATTCTGGTGATTAGCTGCCCCTCATCTTTTTCATTGTTTGTTCAAGTTGTTACACTGTCTTCAATTAAATTTCAACATGTTTTGATCGCCTGGAAATGCTCAGATTGTCAAACAGGTGTAGTCTAAATGATTTGGACTTCTACTTTGAAAAGTTTCTCTCCATGTAACCTCTGCCATGTTGCCACTCTTTAGGGAAGAAACACACGAGACCCCCGTTCGTGGACTTTATTTGCTCTGAGCCTGCCCTCTATGCCTCTCTCTCACACAGCAGCACTGTGTATAAGCAAAGCCTTGTAAGTGAAATGTGTCATGTCTGCTTGCCGGCCACATTAATGACTCAGCTCCCTGCCTTTAAAATCAGCTGCCTTCAGATCAGCACTAATCTCAACATCAGTCACGTTACTCTGTTGGTGTGAAGCAGTTACAGCTGCCACACGTTTTCAGCAACACTTTCACATTTGAACACAGAACCTTGAATTCTTACATGGTGGTTAGCTTTTACTTAGTATTTGCAAATAGATAGCATAAGAGTTTGCCTGTTTGTTTGTGTGGATGAATGACTGTCCACAGTATGAGTGAGCCTATGCAACACTGGCAATGCTTGCAAGGTTTCTTGTCTTCCCATAATGCACCCTACACCCTATTCAAAAGTGTGATATTTTATATATATTTCACATTTATGTTCTTTTGGTTCGGTTTGCTTTCTTGTGTCTTGGGCAGATCAGATAGATATAAAAAAAGCCAACGCCCAGGCCACTTAACATGAAGACCTCACTGAACCTCTGCAGCTCACATGCATGTGTAAGTTTTGCTGCTGTGCCACTCGCTTGCCTTCCTTTCTCTCTGCATCGAGTTTGCCTATGCCAATTGCCAGCACTAAAATATTTCATTATCAAAATTCATTGATATTTACCTAAGACAGGATAAGATTGAGAAGTTATTGTTTTTTTCCCATTCGTAAAATATTCTACGGATTAAGATATTTACACAGATCATTTACATTTTCTATTTTTGCTGAGAACCACACACATCCTGGGGAAAAAAAATATTTAAAAACCTGTATCGTTAGATGGCGCACCCTGCTTGAGCCATGTTTGAGCCCCACCCAAGCTGTGCTGCTCAACCAGGCTGTGTGACCTCACTGACCTGTTAATGTAGGTGCTGAAAAGAAAAGCAAGAGGTTATGCAATGCACATTTGCTCTAGGTGGAGTTGTTCTGCTTAAATCAGTAATAGGCCTGTGATCTGTGAAGTGATAACCAGTGACACTGAAATTAGCCTCTGTTATCCCTTTCTTTTTATGTGACAGGATAAAGCAACTAACGCCATTTTAACACAGTCTTTCAGACCGTGTGCTAGAATTGTAGCATTGATCTGATCCCTTGACAGTTTACCATTTAAAGATCTGTATAAGTGAAAGAGCAACATGAGTGAAAGCGTTTAAAGACAGTAAAACTGGTCTTACTCCCAGTTCATAAAAGCCATTCATCTTAGTGTTTGTGTTAGTTAATAGATAGTTGTTAGTTGGCTAGCTACTACTGTTACCTGACAAGTATTTTTACAGAAGTGTTAAAGTTATTCTTCTTCCAGCCTTTGGCAGCTACCAGACAGCTTCAGGTGCACAACCATAACTCTTTGGTCTGGTCCGGAGCAGCGATGCCAGTGATATACATATGGCTTGAGGAAATGAAGCACACCCTATGCCTGTCTGGTATCAATGAACCTAGATGTGTTTTGTTGGGAAAAATAATGCTGCAAGCAGAATGACCAAGAGAGGGAAACAGTCAAATCTGGTTTAATCTAAAGCAAACAAAACCAGTGTGAATTATTTTCTCTGTCACCATTTTGCCTGCACAAATCAGATTTTGTTTGTTTTGAGTTTGAATCTCCAAAACCACTTACCAAAGCTTAGCTCAATTGCTTGCAACTCGCTGGTATTGTGGATGTGGCCAGAATTTTGAAAAAACAAACAAAAAAACCCCCAAAAAACACTTTCTGCAAAAAATATCACTCTTAATGCTCCCACCTGCCAACCCTCATGAAAAACAAAACTGGCTACCCAGTAGGCACCATTAAAGACCTGCATGGTGGGGTTCTTACCAGCGCTGGTTACATTTGGCAGACCTGTAACCTTCTCTCCACCAAAGCAGGTGATGCACCCTAGGGCGCACTGCTCAAATAAACAGAATGTCTCAAATGCTGCCAGATCATTGTCCACCAGATGCACAAGAGCCAAAAGACATAACACAGAAGGACAAGTTTTGCCAAAACAAATTACAATTGCAGAAATTGCTATTTTCCTGCTGTTGTTATAAAATGCAAACCATCTGATCCCATAACCCATACTGAACAATGAAATCTGAGTGCAGTTCAAATTTAAAGCTTAGACTAAAGATTGGTATGTGTTTCTTTGTGTATGTATGTAATTGGTATTTCTTTATATATACAGCATCTATATGCATACATCCAATATATTTATATCTATTACTGTAGGTTGTATCAGAAGCTTTGCCATGGCAAAAAGCTAATCAGCTGTGGTAATGCCATTTTAAAAAAAAACAAAACAAACAAACAAAACAAAATGAAACAAAAACAACAACAACAAAAAAAATAAAACAAAAAAACAACAACCTCAGTGTGGGTTTAACTGATTGTCGTGTTGGCATTGATTTAAAATTTGACATTTAGGTTGAAGTTCCCTTTAGCGTTTAATCACATTTACCTTTTTCCAAAACAAAGCCACAAAGCCTTTGCTATGTCCTGAGCTCATTTCCCCAGCTTAATTGAAACCAGTGTGCCCTATGTGTGTTGCCTGTTTAATCTCCAAACCATAACAAACAAATCATTTACAAATGCTCTTTTTCCTGAAGCTAATTTAAAGGCCTCAGCTTTACCTCTTTTATCCAACCACATAGAAAGAGTTTTCCCTGGGAGTCTACTGATAGTGTTAGTTGCAGTCATCTGGACTATTTATTTGGTCGGTCCCCCTCACACTTCCCCTCACATAGATTAAGCTTCAGAAGCTGCCTCTTGGCAATTAAATCTATCAGAGGGCAGCAGAGAGTGCTCTGTCAGAACTGTTCCAATAATTGCAATTTAAATGAATATGGATTCAAAACTTTGACAGCACACAGCCAGTTGTTTTTCAGCTTGAGACTGAAAAAAAACGTTTTTTTTACCGTCATATCTCCTGGTTTGTTTTCTTTCCTCTTGAATGAACAGGAACCTCTCATTTAGTATTCTCTTTCTTTTTGTTCACAGACACATAGAGAACTGGACAGGATTGCAGACTCTGAGAGATGTCGATATGGAGCTCTACACCGGACTACAGAGACTGTGAGTGTTGACGCTGTTATCCTAAGGGGAGCGGGGGGGAGACAAGCGATAGACACTTCACTGTATTCCAAACCTACTGTGTTGCAGATCTGGAAAAGGACAGTGGAACCTGTACCGCTGGTAATCCCTGTTTTCCATCAGGTTTCCCGCCTGCTTGCTGCAGAGCGGCAAATGGTTTTCTCCCAGAGATGAGAGCAGTAATTCAGCTCAGAACTCAAGTAGCTGCAGCTACAGCATCACCAGCAACGCATCAGGATTTAATGTCCGATACCTCTTTGAATATGACACAATCCCTGCTAATTCTCAGAGGAGATGACAAGGTGTTAGAGGGGTGTATGTTGAGCACGGGGACTGAAGTGTGTGTTTCTGATCCGAACTCAAGCTGATGTTTAAACAAGCTTTTAATTCTCTACAGTCACACGCCTGCGGAACATCCCTTTTGCTTTGCTTAGCCACTGATCAAATAGTGCTAAAAGCAGCAGGGAAAATTGAATTAGGGGTCCCTGCTGTTATGTTGTGATTTTTTTTCTTTTAGTCCTCATCTTGTCACTCCTTAAAGCAGTGTTTTCCTGCATTGCTGCCCCACACTACCAGACCACATCCTTTGCATTCCTCTTGCACTGCTATTCCTTCCTTAGTCTCTGCCTCCTCTTCCTCTTCATTTTTTCCTCTCTCTGCAGAGAACCAAATTCTCTTCTGCCCTCCAAAGTCAGAGCTGGCCTCTCCCCTGATCCCCTTGATCCCTCATCAGGGAGGCCAAGTGCAATATCTCCACCACTAAATTAGCATTTTTCTCATTACCGCCGTCTCTCTCCTGCCACCTTGTCTGGGGACGCTGGCTCCTCCCAGGCCGGAGTCGGGCCTTCCCAGGGAAGGCTGTTACCTTGTGTGATGCTGCATTATGAGGCTGTTCGGAGTTTTGCCGAATGAGTGAGGAAAAAAGTTACTCCGGGTTACTCAATCACCTCGTTTTACATTTCATCTTTATTTGAATGAAATGAAAAACATATTTCAATCCAATGAAAAAAACAATGACTTTTAAACCCTTTTACAATACATCACTAGAATACGCAAACATCATCCCTCAGCTGTTTTTCTTATACTGCTCTGTGCTCTTGTTAACACTTTGCTTTATTACTAATCAAATATGAAACCTTTTCTGCTTAAACACTTAAAATAAACCATACAGACTTACAGTTTTCCCTAAAGCAGCCCTTAGCTGTCTATCTGAAACACATCCGTTTCAACATATACAGTAGTTTCATGCAATGCACTGTCTTATTTAACCTCAATTTTAAGGCTAGCTGCCTATTGTGTATTTTATTGTCAACAGATCCCATGAAAATACTGAAACCAACAGCACATTAGTCGTTGTCTCAATATTTTCTGATTTCCCCGGTGTGTCTGTGGCTCTCACATCCAAGCCCATTAGTGACTATTTACAGCAACAGAACAGTGTATGTGGAACTGAGTCAAAACGAACTACCGTGTGTTCATGGTAATGAGGGAACATGTCACCCAGTGCAACAGCATGCCTCGCTGATGTCTTTTAATAGTTGTTGGACAACAAAATGGCACAGAGGAATACAATATATATCACACTTTTATCATCACATGCTTGTTAGTAGAATAAGTTCAGTGTCCCCTTCTAATTTAAGATTTAAGATGGGATTTTATGGGACAGTGAGAAGCAAAGACTGGTGCATCATTGTGCTAATATATGCTCTAAAATATTTTTTATTTTTTTAAGGGCACTTGCGCTTTGGCAATTCATGTGAAAGTAGTTTTTTTTTATCATCTTGTCTTTTATCTGATTTTTATCTGACAGATGTTTTTGTTTAAGAGAAGAAAGGATAGCAGAGCGCCAGATTTTAAGTGAGCTCAAAGCACCTTTAAAGAAAAAAAGCTCTTTTGCTGGAGTGCTGTGGCCTTTGAGCTGGTGCTTTGTGTGATTCGGGAAGCTAAAATGATACAAAGATCAAAAGATTCCTTTTTTTTGCTAATATTCCTTTAATCAGCTGTGTTTAAATCCGGCCTCCAACACTTTTACTTGTTTAAGACCTCATATTAAATACAGCAAACATCAAAGCACTGCTATTTACATAGATGATTGTGTTCAATGGAATTGTCATCACTGTTGTTATCTCAGCTGGGAGAGTAATAACTGCAGCTCAACAGTCATCCTTGTACACGCTTTTGCTAATTTCAAGGGAATAAAATAATGTGAAATTATTTACATATTACAATTGCAATCTTTCTGGGGAGCACATTAGATGGTTCTCAGGGGCCTCAAAAACCTTTTCAAGGATATTTGGAGCCCCACTTTGGGAACTTCTGAGTGATAAAAAGCCACATTCCACACAGACACCACAGAGTCGTGATCAGATTACTAGAAGGTAATTGGCTCCAACAGCTGGGTATAATCAGCACACTGCGTTATGAGGCGATCGCTGATGATGTCAATGACTTCTTTGGAGAGAGACATCTGTGATTACAAGATTAGAAGTCATTATAATTTTAGCCCAGAAAAGTGTTTCCCAAACTCGGGCGCTGGGAATTCCAGTACTCCTTGTGAGGATTCTGCGGTGTCCCCTGCAAAATGAGGATTAGTTCAATTTCACATTTTTTTTTTCACTCAACACAAGTTAACACAATGAGGGAATGTGCTAGAATGCACGCTCTAATCAGAAGTTTCCCTCGCTTTAAGACACAGAAGTTCACAAATCTCTCATCAAATGGCGGTTCAAAGTGAATTTCCATTTCACTGTTAGGTCCGCAGGGTGCACACATGCAGATTGAAGTTCAAGTAATTGGAATAGACAAGGAACTTCTCTGATTTGTTTCAGTGGACTGCTGCTGCAGAGACATAAAAATGTCTTGAAATGCACCAGTGCTGCATT